>JAUPFP010000086.1:0-567937 GCA_036925085.1 Brachycybe producta
CGAAAAACGCGCGAAAATTTGAAAAATAAGCCAACACGCTCTACACGCCCTTTAAAAAAATGTTAAAAATTTAAAAAAATTGCGGAACATTTTTTTTCCGGATAGTTAATTACTGTAAGTTATGTGTACTAAGTGTACGTACCTTATACTATTATTACCTAATTTTAAATATTGAAAAACGCGGGAAAATTTTGAAAAATAAGCCAACACGCCCTACACGCCCTCTAAAAAAAATTTAAAAATCGAAAAAAAAATCGCAGAAAAAGTTTTTTCCAGCAAGGTAATGATGTAAGTTATGTGTATTAAGTGTACGTACCTTATACTAATATTACCTAATTTTAAATATCAAAAACGCGCGAAAATTTTGAAAAATAAGCCAACACGCCCTACATGCCCTCTAAAAAAAATTTAAAAATCGAAAAAAAATCGCGGAAAATTTTTTTCCGGATAGTTAATAACTGTATATTATGTGTACTAAGTGTATGTACCTAATAGTGTTATTAGCTCTTTTTCAATATATGAAAATTTTGAAAAATAAGACAACACGCCCTACACGCCCTCTAAAATAGTTTAAAAATCGAAAAAAAATTGCGGACATTTTTTTTCCGGTTAGGTAATGACTTTATTTAATTTTTACTAACTGTACGTACCTTATACTATTATTACCTAATTTTAAATATTGAAAAACGCGGGAAAATTTTGAAAAATAAGCCAACACGCCCTACACGCCCTCTAAAAAAAATTTAAAAATCGAAAAAAAATCGCAGAAAAAGTTTTTTCCAGCAAGGTAATGATGTAAGTTATGTGTACTAAGTGTACGTACCTTATACTAATATTACCTAATTTTAAATATCAAAAACGCGCGAAAATTTTGAAAAATAAGCCAACACGCCCTACATGCCCTCTAAAAAAAATTTAAAAATCGAAAAAAAATCGCGGAAAATTTTTTTCCGGATAGTTAATAACTGTATGTTATGTGTACTAAGTGTATGTACCTAATAGTGTTATTAGCTCTTTTTCAATATATGAAAATTTTGAAAAATAAGACAACACGCCCTACACGCCCTCTAAAATAATTTAAAAATCGAAAAAAAATTGCGGAAAATTTTTTTCCGGTTAGGTAATGACTTTATTTAATTTTTACTAACTGTACGTACCTTATACTATTATTACCTAATTTTAAATATTGAAAAACGCGGGAAAATTTTGAAAAATAAGCCAACACACCCTACACGCCCTCTAAAAAAAATTTAAAAATCGAAAAAAAGTGTGGAAATAGTTTTTTCCGGGTAGTTAATGACTGTATATTATGTGTACTAAGTGTTCGTACCTTATACTAATATTACCTAAATTTAAATATACGAAAATTTCGAAAAATGAGCCAACACGCCCTACACGCCGTTTAAAAAAATGTTAAAAATTTAAAAAAATTGCGGAACATTTTTTTTCCGGATAGTTAATTACTGTAAATTATGTGTACTAAGTGTACGTACCTTATACTATTATTACCTAAATTTAAATATCGAAAAACGCGCGAAAATTTAAAAATAAGCCAACAGGCCCCTACACGCCCTCTAAAAAAAATTTAAAAATCGAAAAAAAGTGTGGAAATAGTTTATTCCGGGTAGTTAATGACTGTATATTATGTGTACTAAGTGTACGTACCTTATACTAATATTACCTAAATTTAAATATACGAAAATTTCGAAAAATGAGCCAACACGCCCTACACGCCCTTTAAAAAAATGTTAAAAATTTAAAAAAATTGCGGAACATTTTTTTTCCGGATAGTTAATGAATGTAAGTTATGTGTACTAAGTGTACGTACCTTATACTAATAATACCTAATTTTAAATATCGAAAAACGCGCGAAAATTTTGAAAAATAAGCCAACACGCCCTACACGCCATCTAAAAAAATTTTAATTAATTAATAATTAATTTTTACTAAGTGTACGTATCTTATACTAATATTACCTAATTTTAAATATTGAAAAACGCGCGAAAATTTCGAAAAATAAGACAATAAACCCTACACGCCCTTTAAAAAAAATTTATCGAAAAACGCGAGAAAATTTTGAAAAATAATCCAACACGCCCTACACGCCCCTCTAAAAAAATTTAAAAATCGAAAAAAAATCGCAGAAAAAGTTTTTTCCAGCAAGGTAATGACTGTAAGTTATGTGTACTAAGTGTACGTACCTTATACTAATATTACCTAATTTTAAATATCAAAAACGCGCGAAAATTTTGAAAAATAAGCCAACACGCCCTACACGCCCTCTAAAAAAAATTTAAAAATCGAAAAAAAATCGCGGAAAATTTTTTTCCGAATAGTTAATAACTGTATGTTATGTGTACTAAGTGTATGTTCCTAAAAGTGTTATTAGCTCTTTTTCAATATACGAAAATTTTGAAAAATAAGACAACACGCCCTACACGCCCTCTAAAATAATTTAAAAATCGAAAAAAAATCGCGGAAAAAATTTTTTCCGGGTAGTTAATGACTGTATGTTATGTGTACTAAGTGTACATACCTAATAGTATCATTAGCTATTTTTAAATATACGAAAAATTCGACAAATGAGCCAACACGAACTACACGCCCATTAAAAAAATGTTAAAAATTTAAAAAAATTGCGGAAAATATTTTTTCTGGATAGTTAATGACTGTAAGTTATGTGTACTAAGTGTACGTACCTTATACTATTATTACCTAACTTTAAATATCGAAAAACACGCGAAAATTTTCAAAAATAAGCCAACACGCCCTACACGCCCTCTAAAAAAATTTTAAAATCGAAAAAAAATCGCGGAAAATTTTTTTTCCAGATAGTTATTGACTGCATATTATGTGTACTAAATGTACGTACCTTATACTAATAATACCTAATTTTAAGTATCGAAAAACGCGCGAAAATATCTAAAAATTAGCCAACACGCCCTACACGCCATCTAAAAAAATTTAAAAATCTAATAAAAATCGCGGAAAAAGTTTTTTCCGGGTAGTAAATGACTGTATGTTATGTGTACTAAGCGTACGTACCTAATAGAATAATAGCTATTTTTAAATATACGAAAATTTCGACAAATGAGCCAACACGCCCTACACGCCCTTTAAAAAAAATTTAAAAATTTAAAAAAAATGCGGAAATTTTTTTTTCCTGGTAGATAATGACTGTATGTTATGTGTACTAAGTGTACGTACCTTATACTAATAATACCTAACTTTAAATATCAAAAAACGCGCGAAAATTTCGAAAAAACAAACAACACGCCCTACACGCCCTCTAAAAAAATTTAAAAAATCGAAACAAAGTCGCGTAAATTTTTTTTTCCGGCAAGGTAATGACTGTAAGTTATGTGTTCTAAATGTACGTACCTTATACTAATAATACCTAATTTTAAATATCGAAAAACGCGCGAAAATTTTGAAAAATAAGCCAACACGCCCTACACGTCCTCTAAAAAAATTTAAAAATCGAAAAAAAAACGCGGAATAAGTTTATTTCCGGATAGTTAATGACTGTAAGTTATGTGTACTAAGTGTACGTACCTTATACTAATAATACCTAATTTTAAATATCGAAAAACGCGCGAAAATTTTGAAAAATAAGCCAACACGCCCTACACGCCATCTAAAAAAATTTTAAAAATCGAAAAAAAATCGCGGAAAAAGTTTTTTCCGGGTAGATAATGTCTTTATGTTATGTGTACTAAGTGTACGTACCTTATACTAATATTAAATAATTTTAAATCTTGAAAAACGCGCGAAAATTTCGAAAAATAAGACAATACACCCTACACGCCCTTTAAAAAAAATTTAAAAGTTTAAAAAAATTGTAGAAAATTTTTTTCCGGGTAGGTAATGACTTTATGTTATGTGTACTAAGTGTACGTGCTTTATACTAATATTACCTAAGTTTAAATATCAAAAAACGCGCGAGAATTTCGAAAAATAAGACAACACGCCCTAAACGCCCTCGAAAAAAATTTAAAAATAAAAAAAAATCGCGGAAAAAGTTTTTTCCGGGTAGTTAATGACTGTATGTTATGTGTACTAAGTGTACGTACCTAATAATATCATTAGCTATTTTTAAATATACGAAAATTTCGACAAATGAGCCAAAACGTCCTTTAAAAAAATTTAAAAAATTTAAAAAAATTGTGGAAAATTTTTTTCCGGTTAGGTAATGACTTTATTTAATTTTTACTAACTGTACGTACCTTATGCTATTATTACCTAATTTTAAATATCGAAAAACGAGCGAAAATTTCGAAAAATAAGACAACACGCCCTACACGCCCTCTAAAAAAAATTTAAAAGTCGAAATAAAATCGCAGAAAATTTTTTTTCCGGCAATTTAATGGTTGTATGTTATGTGTACTAAGTGTACATACCTTATAGTAACATTTCTTAAATTTAAATATTAAAAAACGAGCAAAAATTTTGAAAAATAAGCCAACACGCCCTGCACGTCCTCTAAACAAATTTAAACATCGAAAAAAAAATCGCGGAAAAAGTATTTTCCGGGTAGGTAATGACTTTATGTTATGTGTACTAAGTGTACGTACCTTATACTAATATTAGCTAATTTTAAATATCGAAAAACGCGCGAAAAGTTTGAAAAATAAGCCAACACGCCCTACACGCCCTCTAAAAAAATTTAAAAAATCGAAATAAATTCGCGTAATATTTTTTTCCCGGCAAGGTAATGACTGTAAGTTATGTGTACTAAGTGTACGTACCTTATACTAATATTACCTAAATTTAAATATCGAAAAACGCTCGAAATTTTCTAAAAATTAGCCAACAGGCCCTACACGCCATCTAAAAAAAATTTAAAAATCTAAAAAAAATCGCGGAAAAAGTTTTTTCCGGGTAGTTAAGGACTGTATGTTATGTGTACTAAGTGTACGTACCTAATAGTATCATTAGCTATTTTTAAATATACGAAAATTTTGACAAATGAGCTAACACGCCCTACACGCCCTTTAAAAAAATATTAAAAATTTTAAAAAAAACGCGGAAAATTTTTTTCCGGGTAGGTAATGACTTTATGTTATGTGTACTAAGTGTACGTACCTTATACTAATTTTACCTAATTTTAAATATTGAAAAACGCGCAAAAGTTTTGAAAAATAAGACAACACGCCCTACACGCCCTTTAAAAAAAATTTAAAAATTTAAAAAAATTGTGGAAATTTTTTTTCCGGTTAGGCAATGATTTTATTTAATTTTTACTAACTGTACGTACCTTAAACTAATATACCTAATTTTAAATATCGAAAAACGCGCGAAAAGTTTGAAAAATAAGCCAACACACCCTACACGCCCTTTAAAAAAATTTAAAAATCGAAAAAAAATCGCGGAAAAAGTTTTTTCTATGTAGTTAATGACTGTATGTTATGTGTACTGAGTGTACGTACTTTACACTAATATTACCTAATTTTAAATATCGAAAAACGCGCGAAATTTTTGAAAAATAAGCCAACAGGCCCTACACGCCCTCTAAAAAAAATTTAAAAATCGAAAAAAAATCGCGGAAAATTTTTTTTCCAGATAGTTAATGACTGTATGTTATGTGTACTAAGTGTATGTACCTTATACTAGTATTAATTAATTTTAAATATTGAATAACGCGCGAAAACTTTGAAAAATAAGCCAACACGCCCTACACGCCCTCTAAAAAAATTTTAAAAATCGAAAAAAAAAATCGCGGAAAATTTTTTTTCCGGGTAGTTAATGATTGTATGTTATGTGTACTAAGTGTACGTACCTTATACTAATAATACATAATTTTAAATATCAAAAAACGCGCGATAATTTCGAAAAAACAAACAACACGCCCTACACACCCTACACGCCCTCTAAAAAAAATTTAAAAATCGAAATAAAATCTCGGAAAATTTTTTTTCCGGCAATTTAATGACTGTATGTTATGTGTACTAAGTGTACATACCTTATAGTAACATTTCTTAAATTTAAATATCAAAAAACGCGCAAAAATTTTGAAAAATAAGCCAACACGCCCTGCACGTCCTCTAAAAAAATTTAAAAATCGACAAAAAAATCGCGGAAAAAGTATTTTCCGGGTAGGTAATAACTTTATGTTATGTGTACTAAGTGTACGTACCTTATACTAATATTACCTAATTTTAAATATCGAAAAACGCGCGAAAAGTTTGAAAAACAAGCCAACACGCCCTACACGCCCTCTAAAAAAATTTAAAAAATCGAAATAAAATCGCGTAAAATTTTTTTTTCCGGCAAGGTAATGACTGTAAGTTATGTGTACTAAGTGTACGTACCTTATACTAATAATACCTAATTTTAAACATCAAAAACGCGCGAAAATTTTGAAAAATAAGCCAACACGCCCTACATGCCCTCTAAAAAAAATTTAAAAATCGAAAAAAAATCGCGGAAAATTTTTTTTCCGGATAGTTAATAACTGTATGTTATGTGTACTAAGTGTATGTACCTAATAGTGTTATTAGCTCTTTTTCAATATACGAAAATTTTGAAAAATAAGACAACACGCCCTACACGCCCTCTAAAATAATTTAAAAATCGAAAAAAAATCGCGGAAAAATTTTTTTCCGGGTAGTTAATGACTGTATGTTATGTGTACTAAGTGTACGTACCTTATACTAATAATACCTAATTTTATGTATCAAAAAACGCGCGAAAATATCTAAAAATTAGCCAACACGCCCTACACGCCATCTAAAAAAAATTAAAAATCTAAAAAAAAATCGCGGAAAAAGTTTTTTCCAGCAAGGTAATGATGTAAGTTATGTGTACTAAGTGTACGTACCTTATACTAATATTACCTAATTTTAAATATCAAAAACGCGCGAAAATTTTGAAAAATAAGCCAACACGCCCTACATGCCCTCTAAAAAAAATTTAAAAATCGAAAAAAAATCGCGGAAAATTTTTTTCCGGATAGTTAATAACTGTATGTTATGTGTACTAAGTGTATGTACCTAATAGTGTTATTAGCTCTTTTTCAATATATGAAAATTTTGAAAAATAAGACAACACGCCCTACACGCCCTCTAAAATAATTTAAAAATCGAAAAAAAATTGCGGAAAATTTTTTTCCGGTTAGGTAATGACTTTATTTAATTTTTACTAACTGTACGTACCTTATACTATTATTACCTAATTTTAAATATTGAAAAACGCGGGAAAATTTTGAAAAATAAGCCAACACACCCTACACGCCCTCTAAAAAAAATTTAAAAATCGAAAAAAAGTGTGGAAATAGTTTTTTCCGGGTAGTTAATGACTGTATATTATGTGTACTAAGTGTTCGTACCTTATACTAATATTACCTAAATTTAAATATACGAAAATTTCGAAAAATGAGCCAACACGCCCTACACGCCGTTTAAAAAAATGTTAAAAATTTAAAAAAATTGCGGAACATTTTTTTTTCCGGATAGTTAATTACTGTAAATTATGTGTACTAAGTGTACGTACCTTATACTATTATTACCTAAATTTAAATATCGAAAAACGCGCGAAAATTTTAAAAATAAGCCAACAGGCCCTACACGCCCTCTAAAAAAATTTAAAAATCGAAAAAAAGTGTGGAAATAGTTTATTCCGGGTAGTTAATGACTGTATATTATGTGTACTAAGTGTACGTACCTTATACTAATATTACCTAAATTTAAATATACGAAAATTTCGAAAAATGAGCCAACACGCCCTACACGCCCTTTAAAAAAATGTTAAAAATTTAAAAAAATTGCGGAACATTTTTTTTCCGGATAGTTAATGAATGTAAGTTATGTGTACTAAGTGTACGTACCTTATACTAATAATACCTAATTTTAAATATCGAAAAACGCGCGAAAATTTTGAAAAATAAGCCAACACGCCCTACACGCCATCTAAAAAAATTTTAATTAATTAATAATTAATTTTTACTAAGTGTACGTATCTTATACTAATATTACCTAATTTTAAATATTGAAAAACGCGCGAAAATTTCGAAAAATAAGACAATAAACCCTACACGCCCTTTAAAAAAAATTTATCGAAAAACGCGAGAAAATTTTGAAAAATAATCCAACACGCCCTACACGCCCTCTAAAAAAATTTAAAAAACGAAAAAAAATCGCAGAAAAAGTTTTTTCCAGCAAGGTAATGACTGTAAGTTATGTGTACTAAGTGTACGTACCTTATACTAATATTACCTAATTTTAAATATCAAAAACGCGCGAAAATTTTGAAAAATAAGCCAACACGCCCTACACGCCCTCTAAAAAAAATTTAAAAATCGAAAAAAAATCGCGGAAAATTTTTTTCCGAATAGTTAATAACTGTATGTTATGTGTACTAAGTGTATGTTCCTAAAAGTGTTATTAGCTCTTTTTCAATATACGAAAATTTTGAAAAATAAGACAACACGCCCTACACGCCCTCTAAAATAATTTAAAAATCGAAAAAAAATCGCGGAAAAAATTTTTTCCGGGTAGTTAATGACTGTATGTTATGTGTACTAAGTGTACATACCTAATAGTATCATTAGCTATTTTTAAATATACGAAAAATTCGACAAATGAGCCAACACGAACTACACGCCCATTAAAAAAATGTTAAAAATTTAAAAAAAATTGCGGAAAATATTTTTTCTGGATAGTTAATGACTGTAAGTTATGTGTACTAAGTGTACGTACCTTATACTATTATTACCTAACTTTAAATATCGAAAAACACGCGAAAATTTTCAAAAATAAGCCAACACGCCCTACACGCCCTCTAAAAAAATTTTAAAATCGAAAAAAAAATCGCGGAAAATTTTTTTTCCAGATAGTTATTGACTGCATATTATGTGTACTAAATGTACGTACCTTATACTAATAATACCTAATTTTAAGTATCGAAAAACGCGCGAAAATATCTAAAAATTAGCCAACACGCCCTACACGCCATCTAAAAAAATTTAAAAATCTAATAAAAATCGCGGAAAAAGTTTTTTCCGGGTAGTAAATGACTGTATGTTATGTGTACTAAGCGTACGTACCTAATAGAATAATAGCTATTTTTAAATATACGAAAATTTCGACAAATGAGCCAACACGCCCTACACGCCCTTTAAAAAAAATTTAAAAATTTAAAAAAAATGCGGAAATTTTTTTTTCCTGGTAGATAATGACTGTATGTTATGTGTACTAAGTGTACGTACCTTATACTAATAATACCTAACTTTAAATATCAAAAAACGCGCGAAAATTTCGAAAAAACAAACAACACGCCCTACACGCCCTCTAAAAAAATTTAAAAAATCGAAACAAAGTCGCGTAAATTTTTTTTTCCGGCAAGGTAATGACTGTAAGTTATGTGTTCTAAATGTACGTACCTTATACTAATAATACCTAATTTTAAATATCGAAAAACGCGCGAAAATTTTGAAAAATAAGCCAACACGCCCTACACGTCCTCTAAAAAAATTTAAAAATCGAAAAAAAAACGCGGAATAAGTTTATTTCCGGATAGTTAATGACTGTAAGTTATGTGTACTAAGTGTACGTACCTTATACTAATAATACCTAATTTTAAATATCGAAAAACGCGCGAAAATTTTGAAAAATAAGCCAACACGCCCTACACGCCATCTAAAAAAATTTTAAAAATCGAAAAAAAATCGCGGAAAAAGTTTTTTCCGGGTAGATAATGTCTTTATGTTATGTGTACTAAGTGTACGTACCTTATACTAATATTAAATAATTTTAAATCTTGAAAAACGCGCGAAAATTTCGAAAAATAAGACAATACACCCTACACGCCCTTTAAAAAAAATTTAAAAGTTTAAAAAAATTGTAGAAAATTTTTTTCCGGGTAGGTAATGACTTTATGTTATGTGTACTAAGTGTACGTGCTTTATACTAATATTACCTAAGTTTAAATATCAAAAAACGCGCGAGAATTTCGAAAAATAAGACAACACGCCCTAAACGCCCTCGAAAAAAATTTAAAAATAAAAAAAAAATCGCGGAAAAAGTTTTTTCCGGGTAGTTAATGACTGTATGTTATGTGTACTAAGTGTACGTACCTAATAATATCATTAGCTATTTTTAAATATACGAAAATTTCGACAAATGAGCCAAAACGTCCTTTAAAAAAATTTAAAAAATTTAAAAAAATTGTGGAAAATTTTTTTCCGGTTAGGTAATGACTTTATTTAATTTTTACTAACTGTACGTACCTTATGCTATTATTACCTAATTTTAAATATCGAAAAACGAGCGAAAATTTCGAAAAATAAGACAACACGCCCTACACGCCCTCTAAAAAAAATTTAAAAGTCGAAATAAAATCGCGGAAAATTTTTTTTCCGGCAATTTAATGGTTGTATGTTATGTGTACTAAGTGTACATACCTTATAGTAACATTTCTTAAATTTAAATATTAAAAAACGAGCAAAAATTTTGAAAAATAAGCCAACACGCCCTGCACGTCCTCTAAACAAATTTAAACATCGAAAAAAAAATCGCGGAAAAAGTATTTTCCGGGTAGGTAATGACTTTATGTTATGTGTACTAAGTGTACGTACCTTATACTAATATTAGCTAATTTTAAATATCGAAAAACGCGCGAAAAGTTTGAAAAATAAGCCAACACGCCCTACACGCCCTCTAAAAAAAATTTAAAAATCGAAAAAAAATCGCGGAAAATTTTTTTCCGAATAGTTAATAACTGTATGTTATGTGTACTAAGTGTATGTTCCTAAAAGTGTTATTAGCTCTTTTTCAATATACGAAAATTTTGAAAAATAAGACAACACGCCCTACACGCCCTCTAAAATAATTTAAAAATCGAAAAAAAAATCGCGGAAAAAATTTTTTCCGGGTAGTTAATGACTGTATGTTATGTGTACTAAGTGTACATACCTAATAGTATCATTAGCTATTTTTAAATATACGAAAAATTCGACAAATGAGCCAACACGAACTACACGCCCATTAAAAAAATGTTAAAAATTTAAAAAAATTGCGGAAAATATTTTTTCTGGATAGTTAATGACTGTAAGTTATGTGTACTAAGTGTACGTACCTTATACTATTATTACCTAACTTTAAATATCGAAAAACACGCGAAAATTTTCAAAAATAAGCCAACACGCCCTACACGCCCTCTAAAAAAATTTTAAAATCGAAAAAAAATCGCGGAAAATTTTTTTTCCAGATAGTTATTGACTGCATATTATGTGTACTAAATGTACGTACCTTATACTAATAATACCTAATTTTAAGTATCGAAAAACGCGCGAAAATATCTAAAAATTAGCCAACACGCCCTACACGCCCTTTAAAAAAAATTTAAAAATTTAAAAAAAATGCGGAAATTTTTTTTTCCTGGTAGATAATGACTGTATGTTATGTGTACTAAGTGTACGTACCTTATACTAATAATACCTAACTTTAAATATCAAAAAACGCGCGAAAATTTCGAAAAAACAAACAACACGCCCTACACGCCCTCTAAAAAAATTTAAAAAATCGAAACAAAGTCGCGTAAATTTTTTTTTCCGGCAAGGTAATGACTGTAAGTTATGTGTTCTAAATGTACGTACCTTATACTAATAATACCTAATTTTAAATATCGAAAAACGCGCGAAAATTTTGAAAAATAAGCCAACACGCCCTACACGTCCTCTAAAAAAATTTAAAAATCGAAAAAAAAACGCGGAATAAGTTTATTTCCGGATAGTTAATGACTGTAAGTTATGTGTACTAAGTGTACGTACCTTATACTAATAATACCTAATTTTAAATATCGAAAAACGCGCGAAAATTTTGAAAAATAAGCCAACACGCCCTACACGCCATCTAAAAAAATTTTAAAAATCGAAAAAAAATCGCGGAAAAAGTTTTTTCCGGGTAGATAATGTCTTTATGTTATGTGTACTAAGTGTACGTACCTTATACTAATATTAAATAATTTTAAATCTTGAAAAACGCGCGAAAATTTCGAAAAATAAGACAATACACCCTACACGCCCTTTAAAAAAAATTTAAAAGTTTAAAAAAATTGTAGAAAATTTTTTTCCGGGTAGGTAATGACTTTATGTTATGTGTACTAAGTGTACGTGCTTTATACTAATATTACCTAAGTTTAAATATCAAAAAACGCGCGAGAATTTCGAAAAATAAGACAACACGCCCTAAACGCCCTCGAAAAAAATTTAAAAATAAAAAAAAATCGCGGAAAAAGTTTTTTCCGGGTAGTTAATGACTGTATGTTATGTGTACTAAGTGTACGTACCTAATAATATCATTAGCTATTTTTAAATATACGAAAATTTCGACAAATGAGCCAAAACGTCCTTTAAAAAAATTTAAAAAATTTAAAAAAATTGTGGAAAATTTTTTTCCGGTTAGGTAATGACTTTATTTAATTTTTACTAACTGTACGTACCTTATGCTATTATTACCTAATTTTAAATATCGAAAAACGAGCGAAAATTTCGAAAAATAAGACAACACGCCCTACACGCCCTCTAAAAAAAATTTAAAAGTCGAAATAAAATCGCGGAAAATTTTTTTTCCGGCAATTTAATGGTTGTATGTTATGTGTACTAAGTGTACATACCTTATAGTAACATTTCTTAAATTTAAATATTAAAAAACGAGCAAAAATTTTGAAAAATAAGCCAACACGCCCTGCACGTCCTCTAAACAAATTTAAACATCGAAAAAAAAATCGCGGAAAAAGTATTTTCCGGGTAGGTAATGACTTTATGTTATGTGTACTAAGTGTACGTACCTTATACTAATATTAGCTAATTTTAAATATCGAAAAACGCGCGAAAAGTTTGAAAAATAAGCCAACACGCCCTACACGCCCTCTAAAAAAATTTAAAAAATCGAAATAAATTCGCGTAATATTTTTTTCCCGGCAAGGTAATGACTGTAAGTTATGTGTACTAAGTGTACGTACCTTATACTAATAATACCTAATTTTAAATATCGAAAAACGCGCGAAATTTTCTAAAAATTAGCCATCACGCCCTACACGCAATCTAAAAAAAATTTAAAAATCGAAAAAAAATCGCGGAAAATTTTTTTTACAGATAGTCATTGACTGTATGTTATGTGTACTAAGTGTACATACCTTATACTAATATTACCTAAATTTAAATATCGAAAAACGCTCGAAATTTTCTAAAAATTAGTTAACAGGCCCTACACGCCATCTAAAAAAAATTTAAAAATCTAAAAAAAATCGCGGAAAAAGTTTTTTCCGGGTAGTTAAGGACTGTATGTTATGTGTACTAAGTGTACGTACCTAATAGTATCATTAGCTATTTTTAAATATACGAAAATTTTGACAAATGAGCTAACACGCCCTACACGCCCTTTAAAAAATATTAAAAATTTTAAAAAAAACGCGGAAAATTTTTTTCCGGGTAGGTAATGACTTTATGTTATGTGTACTAAGTGTACGTACCTTATACTAATTTTACCTAATTTTAAATATTGAAAAACGCGCAAAAGTTTTGAAAAATAAGACAACACGCCCTACACGCCCTTTAAAAAAAATTTAAAAATTTAAAAAAATTGTGGAAATTTTTTTTCCGGTTAGGCAATGATTTTATTTAATTTTTACTAACTGTACGTACCTTAAACTAATATACCTAATTTTAAATATCGAAAAACGCGCGAAAAGTTTGAAAAATAAGCCAACACACCCTACACGCCCTTTAAAAAAATTTAAAAATCGAAAAAAAATCGCGGAAAAAGTTTTTTCTATGTAGTTAATGACTGTATGTTATGTGTACTGAGTGTACGTACTTTACACTAATATTACCTAATTTTAAATATCGAAAAACGCGCGAAATTTTTGAAAAATAAGCCAACAGGCCCTACACGCCCTCTAAAAAAAATTTAAAAATCGAAAATAAATCGCGGAAAATTTTTTTTCCAGATAGTTAATGACTGTATGTTATGTGTACTAAGTGTATGTACCTTATACTAGTATTAATTAATTTTAAATATTGAATAACGCGCGAAAACTTTGAAAAATAAGCCAACACGCCCTACACGCCCTCTAAAAAAATTTTAAAAATCGAAAAAAAAAATCGCGGAAAATTTTTTTTCCGGGTAGTTAATGATTGTATGTTATGTGTACTAAGTGTACGTACCTTATACTAATAATACATAATTTTAAATATCAAAAAACGCGCGATAATTTCGAAAAAACAAACAACACGCCCTACACACCCTACACGCCCTCTAAAAAAAATTTAAAAATCGAAATAAAATCTCGGAAAATTTTTTTTCCGGCAATTTAATGACTGTATGTTATGTGTACTAAGTGTACATACCTTATAGTAACATTTCTTAAATTTAAATATCAAAAAACGCGCAAAAATTTTGAAAAATAAGCCAACACGCCCTGCACGTCCTCTAAAAAAATTTAAAAATCGACAAAAAAATCGCGGAAAAAGTATTTTCCGGGTAGGTAATAACTTTATGTTATGTGTACTAAGTGTACGTACCTTATACTAATATTACCTAATTTTAAATATCGAAAAACGCGCGAAAAGTTTGAAAAACAAGCCAACACGCCCTACACGCCCTCTAAAAAAATTTAAAAAATCGAAATAAAATCGCGTAAAATTTTTTTTCCGGCAAGGTAATGACTGTAAGTTATGTGTACTAAGTGTACGTACCTTATACTAATAATACCTAATTTTAAACATCAAAAACGCGCGAAAATTTTGAAAAATAAGCCAACACGCCCTACATGCCCTCTAAAAAAAATTTAAAAATCGAAAAAAAATCGCGGAAAATTTTTTTTCCGGATAGTTAATAACTGTATGTTATGTGTACTAAGTGTATGTACCTAATAGTGTTATTAGCTCTTTTTCAATATACGAAAATTTTGAAAAATAAGACAACACGCCCTACACGCCCTCTAAAATAATTTAAAAATCGAAAAAAAATCGCGGAAAAATTTTTTTCCGGGTAGTTAATGACTGTATGTTATGTGTACTAAGTGTACGTACCTTATACTAATAATACCTAATTTTATGTATCAAAAAACGCGCGAAAATATCTAAAAATTAGCCAACACGCCCTACACGCCATCTAAAAAAAATTAAAAATCTAAAAAAAATCTCGGAAAAAGTTTTTTCCGGGTAGGAAATGACTGTATGTTATGTGTACTAAGTGTATGTACCTAATAGTATCATTAGCTATTTTTAAATATACGAAAATTTTGACAAATGAGCCAACACGCCCTACACGCCCTTTAAAAAAATTTAAAAATTTAAAAAAAATGCGGAAATTTTTTTTTCCTGGTAGATAATGACTGTATGTTATGTGTACTAAGTGTACGTACGTATTATTAGCTAATTTTAAATATACGAAAATTTCGAAAAATAAGCCAACACGCCCTACACGCCCTCTAAAAAAAATTTAAAAATCGAAAAAAAATCTCGGAAAAAGTTTTTCCAGGTAGATAATGACTGTATGTTATGTGTACTAAGTGTACGTACCTTATACTAATATTACATAACTAGTGGGGTAACCTGTCATAAATGACGGGAGCATCTAGTTTCTTTTTGTGTGACTGTCCGGTTGTCATGAAGCAATTCGCCTTGACCACTTGTGTTTTTTATAAGCACCTTAATATTGTTATAGGTATGTGAAGACAGGGAGATACAGTCGTGTGCCCCGCCCCTTTATGACTGTCAGACCAAATATCAACCAATTGGAAATTGAAAAGAACGGGGCATGTGACGTCAGACCAAATAACAACCAATTCAAAATTGAAAAGAACGGGGCATGTGACATCAGACGACATAAAATAATTAAAAGTTGCTGGCCCTCATAAAAAGGCGGGGAAAACGACTGTATTTTACTGTCTTTACTTGCCTGTCCTTACTATTGTTTGGATTCTTGGATCGGGAGAGTGCAACATAAAGTTGACCATGAGAAAAAAGCAGTTCATTTAAATTTCAATCTGATTAAGTTTTTGTCCTAAAACAATTTACCCTAAAGAAACATTTGCCCTAAAGAAACATTTGCCCTAAAGGGAGATATTGCCCTAAAGGGAGATATTGCCGTAAAGGGAGATATTGCCATAAAGGGAGATATTGCCCTAAAGGGACATTTGCCCTAAAGGGACATTTGCCCTAAAGGGAGATATTGCCCTAAAGGGAGATATTGCCCTAAAGGGACATTTGCCCTAAAGGGACATTTGCCCTAAAGGGACATTTGCCCTAAAGGGACATTTGCCCTAAAGGGACATTTGCCCTAAATGACATTTGCCCTAAAGGGACATTTGCCCTAAATTGAGATATTGCCCTAAAGGGAGATATTGCCCTAAAGGGAGATATTGCCCTAAAGGGAGATATTGCCCTAAAGGGACATTTGCCCTAAAGGGACATTTGCCCTAAAGGGACATTTGCCCTAAAGGGACATTTGCCCTAAAGGGACATTTGCCCTAAAGGGACATTTGCCCTAAATGACATTTGCCCTAAAGGGACATTTGCCCTAAATTGAGATATTGCCCTAAAGGGAGATATTGCCCTAAAGGGAGATATTGCCCTAAAGGGACATTTGCCCTAAAGGGACATTTGCCCTAAAGGGACATTTGCCCTAAAGGGACATTTGCCCTAAAGGGACATTTGCCCTAAATGACATTTGCCCTAAAGGGACATTTGCCCTAAATTGAGATATTGCCCTAAAGGGAGATATTGCCCTAAAGGGAGATATTGCCCTAAAGGGAGATATTGCCCTAAAGGGAGATATTGCCCTAAAGGGAGATATTGCCCTAAAGGGAGATATTGCCCTAAAGGGACATTTGCCCTAAAGGGACATTTGCCCTAAAGGGAGATATTGCCCTAAAGGGAGATATTGCCCTAAAGGGAGATATTGCCCTAAAGGGAGATATTGCCCTAAAGGGAGATATTGCCCTAAAGGGAGATATTGCCCTAAAGGGAGATATTGCCCTAAAGGGAGATATTGCCCTAAAGGGAGATATTGCCCTAAAGGGAGATATTGCCCTAAAGGGAGATATTGCCCTAAAGGGAGATATTGCCCTAAAGGGAGATATTGCCCTAAAGGGAGATATTGCCCTAAAGGGAGATATTGCCCTAAAGGGAGATATTGCCCTAAAGGGAGATATTGCCCTAAATGGAGATATTGCCCTAAAGGGAGATATTGCCCTAAAAAGACATTTGCCCTTAAAAGACATTTGCCCTAAAAAGACATTTGATCTAAAAAAACATTTGCCCTAAAAAGACATTTGCCCTAAAAAGACATTTGCCCTAAAAAGACATTTGCCCTAAAAAGACATTTGCCATAAAAAGACATTTGCCCTAAAAAGACATTTGCCCTAAAAAGACATTTGCCCTAAAAAGACATTTGCCCTAAAAAGACATTTGCCCTAAAAAGACATTTGCCCTAAAGGGACATTTACCCTAAAGGGACATTTGCCCTAAAAGGACATTTGCCCTAAAAAAACATTTGCCCTAAGGAGATGTTCCCCTAATGAGTAGTCTAAATATACAGTAATTGGTTTTAGGGCATATGTTCTTTGAGGGCAAATAGTTTTAGGGCAAATGTTTTTAAGGGCAAGTGGTTTTAGGGCAAGTTGTTTTAGAGCAAATGTTCTATTAGAGTAAATAGTTTTAGGGTAAATGGTTTTAGGGCAAGTGTTCCTTGAGGGCAAATAGTTTTAGGGCAATGGTTTTAGGGCAAATGTTCTATTAGGGTAAATGGTTTTAAGGAAAATGTTCCATTAGGGTTAATTGTTTTTATGGCACAATTGCCTGTGATAAACTGTAGTTTAATTTTGCAACTATTATCCCCTCCCCTTTTTATATTTGAAATAGAAAATGTGTTTTTCATTTTCTCTGATGTGCGCATGCGCGTCGTTTTTTTTTTTTTTTACTAATTTCATTTCAATTTCAGTCACCCCCTCCCACTTTTCCTCCCTCCACGTTTCTCTCTCGCCCCCCCCCCTTCTACACTTTCCATCCAACCTTTCCCCCTCTCCAATTTAATATCATGGGGTTCTTGGATGGGAAGGGTGCAACATATAGTTGACCTTGAGAAAAAAAAAAGCTGTTCATTTCTTCATTTATTTAAATTTATATAAATTCCGATGTGCTTCAATGGTTGTACAGCGTTATTTCAGACAGAAAGACAGATACACAGACCTGGGATATTATATATATATTACATTACATAATTTTAAATATCGAAAAATGCGCGAAAAGTTTGAAAAATAAGCCAACACGCCCTACAGGCTCTCTAAAAAAAATTTAAAAATCGAAAAAAAAATCGCGGAAAAACTTTTTTCCGGGTAGTTAATGACTGTATGTTATGTGTACTAAGTGTACGTACCTTATACTAATAATACCTAATTTTAAATATCAAAAAACGCGCGAAAATTTCGAAAAAACAAACAACACTCCTTACACGCCCTCTAAAAAAATTTAAAAAATCGAAATAAAGTCCCGTAAATTTTTTTTTCTGGCAAGGTAATGACTGTAAGTTATGTGTTCTAAGTGTACGTACCTTATACTAATAATACCTAATTTTAAATATCGAAAAACGCGCGAAGTTTTCTAAAAATTAGCCAACACGCCCTACAAGCCATCTAAAAAAAAATTAAAAATCTAAAAAAAATCGCGGAAAATTTTTTTCCGGGTAGATAATGACTGTATGTTATGTGTACTAAGTGTACGTACCTTATACTAATAATACCTAGTTTTAAATATCGAAAAACGCGCGAAAATTTTGAAAAATAAGACAACACGCCCTACATGCCCTCAATAAAAATTTAAAAATAAAAAAAAATCGCGGAAAATATTTTTTCCGGATTGTTAATGATTGTAAGTTATGTGTACTAAGTGTACGTACCTTATACTATTATTACCTAAATTTAAATATTGAAAAACGCGTGAAAATTTTGAAAAATAAGCCAACAGGCCCTACACGCCCTCTAAAAAAAATTTAAAAATTATAAAAAAAATCGCGGAAATTTTTTTTTCCAGATAGTTATTGACTGTATGTTATGTGTACTAAGTGTACATACCTAATAGTATCATTAGCTATTTTTA
Organism: Brachycybe producta; assembly: GCA_036925085.1. NCBI lineage: Eukaryota > Metazoa > Arthropoda > Diplopoda > Playtdesmida > Andrognathidae > Brachycybe > Brachycybe producta. The sequence goes on from JAUPFP010000086.1 coordinate 19,100, forward strand.
AATATACGAATATATACTAATATTAGCTAATTTTAAATATCCAAAACGCGCGAAAATTTTGAAAGATAAGCCAACACGCCCTACACGCCCTCTAAAAAAAATTTAAAAATCGAAAAAAAGTGTGGAAATAGTTTTTTCCGGGTAGTTAATGACTGTATATTATGTGTACTAAGTGTACGTACCTTATACTAATATTACCTAAATTTAAATATACGAAAATTTCGAAAAATGAGCCAACACGCCCTACACGCCCTTTAAAAAAATGTTAAAAATTTAAAAAAATTGAGGAACATTTTTTTTCCGGATAGTTAATTACTGTAAGTTATGTGTACTAAGTGTACGTACCTTATACTATTATTACCTAAATTTAAATATCGAAAAACGTGCGAAAATTTTAAAAATAAGCCAACAGGCCCTACACGCCCTCTAAAAAAAATTTAAAAATCGAAAAAAAATCGCGGAAAATTTTTTTCCGGATAGTTAATGACTGTATGTTATGTGTAATAAGTGTATGTACCTAATAGTATCATTAGCTCTTTTTAAATATACGAAAAATTCGACAAATGAGCCAACACGCCCTACACGCCCATTAAAAAAATGTTAAAAATTTAAAAAAATTGCGGAACATTTTTTTTCCGGATAGTTAATTACTGTAAGTTATGTGTACTAAGTGTACGTACCTTATACTATTATTACCTAAGTTTAAATATCGAAAAAAGCGCAAAAATTTTGAAAAATAAGCCAACAGGCCCTACACGCCCATTAAATAAATGTTAAAAATCGAAAAAAAATCGCGGAAATTTTTTTTTCCAGATAGTTATTGACTGTATGTTATGTGTACTAAGTGTACATACCTAATAGTATCATTTGCTATTTTTAAATATAAGATAATTTCGACAAATAAACCAACACACCCTACACGCCCTTTAATAAAAAATTTAAAAATTTAAAAAAATTGCGGAACATTTTTTTTCCGGGTAGATAATGACTTTATGTTATGTGTACTAAGGGTATGTACCTTATACTAATAATACCTACTTTTAAATATCGAAAAACGCGCGAAAATTTTGAAAAATAAGCCAACACGCCCTACACGTCCTCTAAAAAAATTTAAAAATCGAAAAAAAAACGCGGAATAAGATTTTTCAGGATAGATAATGACTATAAGTTATGTGTACTAAGTGTGCGTACCTTATACTAATATTACCTAATTTTAAATATTGAAAAACGCACGAAAATTTTGAAAAATAAGCCAACACGCCCTACACGTCCTCAAAAAAAATTAAAAATAAAAAAAAATCGCGGAAAATATTTTTTCCGGATAGTTAATGATTTTAAGTTAAGTTATGTGTACTAAGTGTTCGTACCCTATACTAATATTACCAAGATTTAAATATCAAAAACGCGCGAGAAGTTTGAAAAATAAGCCAACATGCCCTACACGCCCTCTAAAAAAATTTAAAAATCGAAAAAAAATCGCGGAACAAGTTTTTTCCGGATAGTTAAAGATTGTATGTTATGTGTACTAAGTGTACGTACCTAATAGTATCATTTGCTATTTTTAAATATACGAAAAATTCGAAAAATGAGCCAACACGCCCTACACGCCCACTAAAAAAATGTTAAAAATTTAAAACAATTGCGGAAATTTTTTTTTCCGGATAGTTAATTACTGTAAGTTATGTGTACTAAATGTACGTACCTTATACTATTATTACCTAAATTTAAATATCGAAATACGCGCGAAAATTTTGAAAAATAAGCCAACAGGCCCTACACGCCCTTTAAAAAAAATTTAAAAATAAAAAAAAAATCGCGGAAAATTTTTTTTCCAGATAGTTATTGACTGTATGTTATGTGTACTAAGTGTACATACCTAATAGTATCATTAGCTATTTTTAAATATACGAAAATTTCGACAAATGAGCCAACACGCCCTACACGCCCTTTAAAAAAATTTAAAAATTTAAAAAAATTGCGGAACATTTTTTTTCCGGGTAGATAATGACTTTATGTTATGTGTACTAAGTGTACGTACCTTATACTAATAATGCCTACTTTTAAATATTGAAAAACGCGCGAAAATTTTGAAAAATAAGCCAACAGGCCATACACGCCCTCTAAAAAAAATTTAAAAATCGAAAATAAAAACGCGGAATAAGTTTTTTCCGGATAGTTAATGACTGTATGTTATGTGTAATAAGTGTATGTACCTAATAGTATCATTAGCTATTTTTAAATATACGAAAATTTCGAAAAATAAGACAACACGCCCTACATGCCCTAAAAAAAAATTTAAAAATAAAAAAAAAATGCGGAAAATTTTTTTTCCGGATAGTTAATGATTGTAAGTTATGTGTACTAAGTGTACGTACCTTATACTAATACTACCAAGATTTAAATATCAAAAACGCGCGAAAAGTTTGAAAAAGAAGCCAACACGCCCTACACGCCCTCTAAACAAAATTTAAAAATTGAAAAAAATCACAGAAAAAGATTTTTCCGGGTAGCTAATGACTTTATGTTATGTGTACTAAGTGTACGTACCTTATACTAATATTACCTAATTTTAAATATCCAAAACGCGCGAAAATTTTGAAAAATAAGCCAACACGCCCTACACGCCCTCTAAAAAAAATTTAAAAATCGAAAAAAAGTGTGGAAATAGTTTTTTCCGGGTAGTAAATGACTTTATTTAATTTTAACTAACTGTACGTACCTTATACTATTATTACCTAATTTTAAATATTGAAAAATGCGGGAAAATTTTGAAAAATAAGCCAATACGCCCTACACGCCCTCTAAAAAAATTTAAAAATCGAAAAAAAGTGTGGAAATAGTTTTTTCCGGGTAGTAAATGACTGTATTTTATGTGTACTAAGTGTACGTACCTTATACTAATATTACCTAAATTTAAATATACGAAAATTTCGAAAAATGAGCCAACACGCCCTACACGCCCTTTAAAAAAATGTTAAAAATTTAAAAATATTGCGGAACATTTTTTTTCCGGATAGTTAATTACTGTAAGTTATGTGTACTAAGTGTACGTACCTTATACTATTATTACCTAAATTTAAATATCCAAAACGCGCGAAAATTTTGAAAATAAGCCAACAGGCCCTACACAACATCTAAAAAAAATTAAAAAAACGAAAAAAAATTGCGGAAATTTTTTTTCCGGTTAGGTAATGACTTTATTTAATTTTTACTAACTGTACGTACCTTATACCAATAATACCTACTTTTAAATATCGAAAAACGCGGGAAAATTTTGAAAAATAAGCCAACACGCCCTACACGTCCTCTAAAAAAATTTAAAAATCGAAAAAAAAACGCGGAATAAGTTTTTTCCGGATAGTTAATGACTATAAGTTATGTGTACTAAGTGTACGTACCTTATACTAATATTACCTAATTTTAAATATCCAAAACGCGCGAAAATTTTGAAAAATAAGGCAACACGCCCTACACGCCCTTTAAAAAAATGTTAAAAATTTTAAAAAATTGCGGAACATTTTTTTTCCGGATAGTTAATTACTGTAAGTTATGTGTACTAAGTGTACGTACCTTATACTATTATTACCTAAATTTAAATATCAAAAAACGCGCGAAAATTTTAAAAATAAGCCAACAGGCCCTACACGACATCTAAAAAAATTTAAAAATCGAAAAAAAATTGCGGAAATTTTTTTTCCGGTTAGGTAATGACTTTATTTAATTTTTACTAACTGTACGTACCTTATACTAATATTACCTAATTTTAAATATTGAAAAACGCGGGAAAATTTTGAAAAATAAGCCAACAAGCCCTACACGCCCTCTAAAAAAAATTTAAAAATCGAAAAAAAAATCGCGGAAATTTTTTTTCCGGATAGTTAATGACTGTATCTTATGTGTAATAAGTGTATGTACCTAATAGTATCATTAGCTTTTTTTAAATATACGAAAATTTCGAAAAATAAGACAACACGCCCTACATGCCCTCAAAAAAAATTTAAAAATCAAAAAAAAATGCGGAAAATTTTTTTTCCGGATAGTTAATGATTGTAAGTTATGTGTACTAAGTGTACGTACCTTATACTAATATTACCTAGATTTAAATATCGAAAAACGCGCGAAAATTTTAAAAATAAGCCAACAGGCCCTAAACAACATCTAAAAAAAATTAAAAATCGAAAAAAAATTGCGGAAATTTTTTTTCCGTTTAGGTAATGACTTTATTTAATTTTTACTAACTGTACGTACCTTATACCAATAATACCTACTTTTAAATATCGAAAAACGCGGAAAAATTTTGAAAAATAAGCCAACACGCCCTACACGTCCTCTAAAAAAATTTAAAAATCGAAAAAAAAACGCGGAATAAGTTTTTTCCGGATAGTTAATGACTATAAGTTATGTGTACTAAGTGTACGTACCTTATACTAATATTACCTAATTTTAAATATCCAAAACGCGCGAAAATTTTGAAAAATAAGCCAACACGCCCTACACGACATCTAAAAAAATTTAAAAATCGAAAAAAAATTGCGGAAATTTTTTTTCCGGTTAGGTAATGACTTTATTTAATTTTTACTAACTGTACGTACCTTATACTAATATTACCTAACTTTAAATATTGAAAAACGCGGGAAAATTTTGAAAAATAAGCCAACAAGCCCTACACGCCCTCTAAAAAAAATTTAAAAATCGAAAAAAAAATCGCGGAAATTTTTTTTCCGGATAGTTAATGACTGTATGTTATGTGTAATAAGTGTATGTACCTAATAGTATCATTAGCTCTTTTTAAATATACGAAAATTTCGAAAAATAAGACAACACGCCCTACATGCCCTCAAAAAAAATTTAAAAATAAAAAAAAAATGCGGAAAATTTTTTTTCCGGATAGTTAATGATTGTAAGTTATGTCTACTAAGTGTACGTACCTTATACTAATATTACCTAGATTTAAATATCAAAAACGTGCGAAAAGTTTGAAAAATAAGCCAACACGCCCTACACGCCCTCTAAACAAAATTTAAAAATCGAAAAAAAATCACAGAAAAAGATTTTTCCGGGTAGCTAATGACTTTATGTTATGTGTACTAAGTGTACGTACCTTACACTAATATTACCTAATTTTAAATATCCAAAATGCGAGAAAATTTTGAAAAATAAGCCAACACGCCCTACACGCCCTATAAAAAAAATTTAAAAATCGAAAAAAAGTGTGGAAATAGTTTTTTCCGGGTGGTTAATGACTGTATATTATGTGTACTAAGTGTACGTACCTTATACTAATATTACCTAAATTTAAATATACGAAAATTTCGAAAAATGAGCCAACACGCAATACACACCCCTAAAAAAAAAGTTAAAAATTTAAAAAAATTGCGGAACATTTTTTTTCCGGATAGTTAATTACTGTAAGTTATGTGTACTAAGTGTACGTACCTTATACTATTATTACCTAAATTTAAATATCGAAAAACGCGCGAAAATTTTAAAAATAAGCCAACAGGCCCTACACGCCATCTAAAAAAATTTAAAAATCGAAAAAAAATTGCGGAAAATTTTTTTCCGGTTAGGTAATGACTTTATTTAATTTTTACTAACTGTACGTACCTTATACTATTATTACCTAATTTTAAATATTGAAAAATGAGGGAAAATTTTGAAAAATAAGCCAATACGCCCAACACGCCCTCTAAAAAAAATTTAAAAATCGAAAAAAAGTGTGGAAATAGTTTTTTCCGGGTAGTAAATGACTGTATTTTATGTGTACTAAGTGTACGTACCTTATACTAATATTACCTAAATTTAAATATACGAAAATTTCGAAAAATGAGCCAACACGCCCTACACGCCCTTTAAAAAAATGTTAAAAATTTAAAAATATTGCGGAACATTTTTTTTCCGGATAGTTAATTACTGTAAGTTATGTGTACTAAGTGTACGTACCTTATACTATTATTACCTAAATTTAAATATCGAAAAACGCGCGAAAATTTTAAAAATAAGCCAACAGGCCCTACACAACATCTAAAAAAAATTAAAAATCGAAAAAAAATTGCGGAAATTTTTTTTCCGGTTAGGTAATGACTTTATTTAATTTTTACTAACTGTACGTACCTTATACCAATAATACCTACTTTTAAATATCGAAAAACGCGCGAAAATTTTGAAAAATAAGCCAACACGCCCTACACGCCCTCTAAAAAAAATTTAAAAATCGAAAAAAAGTGTGGAAATAGTTTTTTCCGGGTAGTAAATGACTGTATTTTATGTGTACTAAGTGTACGTACCTTATACTAATATTACCTAAATTTAAATATACGAAAATTTCGAAAAATGAGCCAACACGCCCTACACGCCCTTTAAAAAAATGTTAAAAATTTTAAAAAATTGCGGAACATTTTTTTTCCGGATAGTTAATTACTGTAAGTTATGTGTACTAAGTGTACGTACCTTATACTATTATTACCTAAATTTAAATATCAAAAAACGCGCGAAAATTTTAAAAATAAGCCAACAGGCCCTACACGACATCTAAAAAAATTTAAAAATCGAAAAAAAATTGCGGAAATTTTTTTTCCGGTTAGGTAATGACTTTATTTAATTTTTACTAACTGTACGTACCTTATACTAATATTACCTAATTTTAAATATTGAAAAACGCAGGAAAATTTTGAAAAATAAGCCAACAAGCCCTACACGCCCTCTAAAAAAAATTTAAAAATCGAAAAAAAAATCACGGAAATTTTTTTTCCGGATAGTTAATGACTGTATGTTATGTGTAATAAGTGTATGTACCTAATAGTATCATTAGCTCTTTTTAAATATACGAAAATTTCGAAAAATAAGACAACACGCCCTACATGCCTTCAAAAAAAATTTAAAAATCAAAAAAAAATGCGGAAAATTTTTTTTCCGGATAGTTAATGATTGTAAGTTATGTGTACTAAGTGTACGTACCTTATACTAATATTACCTAGATTTAAATATCAAAAACGTGCGAAAAGTTTGAAAAATAAGCCAACACGCCCTACACGCCCTCTAAACAAAATTTAAAAATCGAAAAAAAATCACAGAAAAAGATTTTTCCGGGTAGCTAATGACTTTATGTTATGTGTACTAAGTGTACGTACCTTATACTAATATTACCTAATTTTAAATATTCAAAATGCGAGAAAATTTTGAAAAATAAGCCAACACGCCCTACACGCCCTATAAAAAAAATTTAAAAATCGAAAAAAAGTGTGGAAATAGTTTTTTCCGGGTGGTTAATGACTGTATATTATGTGTACTAAGTGTACGTACCTTATACTAATATTACCTAAATTTAAATATACGAAAATTTCGAAAAATGAGCCAACACGCCCTACACGCCCTTTAAAAAAATGTTAAAATTTAAAAAAATTGCGGAACATTTTTTTTCCGGATAGTTAATTACTGTAAGTTATGTGTACTAAGTGTACGTACCTTATACTATTATTACCTAAATTTAAATATCGAAAAACGCGCGAAAATTTTAAAAATAAGCCAACAGGCCCTACACGCCATCTAAAAAAATTTAAAAATCGAAAAAAAATTGCGGAAAATTTTTTTCCGGTTAGGTAATGACTTTATTTAATTTTTACTAACTGTACGTACCTTATACTATTATTACCTAATTTTAAATATTGAAAAATGCGGGAAAATTTTGAAAAATAAGCCAACACGCCCTACACGCCCTCTAAAAAAAATTTAAAAATCGAAAAAAAGTGTGGAAATAGTTTTTTTCCGGGTAGTAAATGACTGTATATTATGTGTACTAAGTGTACGTACCTTATACTAATATTACCTAAATTTAAATATACGAAAATTTCGAAAAATGAGCCAACACGCCCTACACGCCCTTTAAAAAAATGTTAAAAATTTAAAAAAATTGCGGAACATTTTTTTTCCGGATAGTTAATTACTGTAAGTTATGTGTACTAAGTGTACGTACCTTATACTATTATTACCTAAATTTAAATATCAAAAAACGCGCGAAAATTTTAAAAATAAGCCAACAGGCCCTACACGACATCTAAAAAAATTTAAAAATCGAAAAAAAATTGCGGAAATTTTTTTTCCGGTTAGGTAATGACTTTATTTAATTTTTACTAACTGTACGTACCTTAGACTATTATTACCTAATTTTAAATATTGAAAAACGCGGGAAAATTTTGAAAAATAAGCCAACAAGCCCTACACGCCCTCTAAAAAAAATTTAAAAATCGAAAAAAAAATCGCGGAAAATTTTTTTTCCGGATAGTTAATGATTGTAAGTTATGTGTACTAAGTGTACGTACCTTATACTAATATTACCTAAATTTAAATATCAAAAACGCGCGAAAAGTTTGAAAAATAAGCCAACACGCCCTACACGCCCTCTAAAAAAAATTTAAAAATCGAAAAAAAGTGTGGAAATAGTTTTTTCAGGGTAGTTAATGACTGTATATTATGTGTACTAAGTGTACGTACCTTATACTAATATTACCTAAATTTAAATATACGAAAATTTCGAAAAATGAGCCAACACGCCCTACACGCCCTTTAAAAAAATGTTAAAAATTTAAAAAAATTGCGGAACATTTTTTTTCCAGATAGTTAATTACTGTAAGTTATGTGTACTAAGTGTATGTACCTTATACTAATATTACCTAATTTTAAATATCCAAAACGCGCGAAAATTTTGAAAAATAAGCCAACACGCCCTACACGCCCTCTAAAAAAAATTAAAAATCGAAAAAAAGTGTGGAAATAGTTTTTTCCGGGTAGTTAATGACTGTATATTATGTGTACTAAGTGTACGTACCTTATACTAATATTACCTAAATTTAAATATACGAAAATTTCGAAAAATGAGCCAACACGCCCTTTAAAAAATGTTAAAAATTTAAAAAAATTGCGGAACATTTTTTTTCCGGATAGTTAATTACTGTAAGTTATGTGTACTAAGTGTACGTACTTTATACTAATATTACCTAATTTTAAATATCCAAAACGCGCGAAAATTTTGAAAAATAAGCCAACACGCCCTACACGCCCTCTAAAAAAAATTAAAAATCGAAAAAAAGTGTGGAAATAGTTTTTTCCGGGTAGTTAATGACTGTATATTATGTGTACTAAGTGTACGTACCTTATACTATTATTACCTAAATTTAAATATCGAAAAACGCGCGAAAATTTTAAAAATAAGCTAACAGGCCCTACACGCCATCTAAAAAAATTTAAAAATCGAAAAAAAATTGCGGAAAATTTTTTTCCGGTTAGGTAATGACTTTATTTAATTTTTACTAACTGTACGTACCTTATACCAATAATACCTACTTTTAAATATCGAAAAACGCGTAAAAATTTTGAAAAATAAGCCAACACGCCCTACACGCCCTTTAAAAAAATGTTAAAAATTTAAAAATATTGCGGAACATTTTTTTTCCGGATAGTTAATTACTGTAAGTTATGTGTACTAAGTGTACGTACCTTATACTAATATTACCTAAATTTAAATATACGAAAATTTCGAAAAATGAGCCAACACGCCCTACACGCCCTTTAAAAAAAAGTTAAAAATTTAAAAAAATTGCGGAACATTTTTTTTCCGGATAGTTAATTACTGTAAGTTATGTGTACTAAGGGTACGTGCCTTATACTATTATTACCTAAATTTAAATATTAAAAAACGCGCGAAAATTTTAAAAATAAGCCAACAGGCCCTACACGACATCTAAAAAAATTTAAAAATCGAAAAAAAATTGCGGAAATTTTTTTTCCGGTTAGGTAATGACTTTATTTAATTTTTACTAACTGTACGTACCTTATACTATTATTACCTAATTTTAAATATTGAAAAACGCGGGAAAATTTTGAAAAATAAGCCAACACGCCCTACACGCCCTCTAAAAAAAATTTAAAAATCGAAAAAAAAACGCGGAATAATTTTTTTTCCGGATAGTTAATGACTGTAAGTTATGTGTACTAAGTGTACGTACCTTATACTAATAATACCTAATTTTAAATATCGAAAAACGCGCGAAAATTTTAAAAATAAGCCAACAGGCCCTACACAACATCTAAAATAATTTAAAAATCGAAAAAAAATTGCGGAAAATTTTTTTGTGGTTAGGTAATGACTTTATTTAATTTTTACTAACTGTACGTACCTTATACTATTATTACCTAATTTTAAATATTGAAAAACGCGGGAAAATTTTGAAAAATAAGCCAACACGCCCTACACGCCCTCTAAAAAAAATTTTAAAATCGAAAAAATAACGCGGAATAAGTTTTTTTCCGGATAGTTAATGACTGTAAGTTATGTGTACTAAGTGTACGTACCTTATACTAATAATACCTAATTTTAAATATTAAAAAACGCGCGAAAATTTTAAAAATAAGCCAACAGGCCCTACACAACATCTAAAAAAATTTAAAAATCGAAAAAAAATCGCGGAAAATATTTTCCGGATAGTTAATGACTGTATGTTATGTGTAATAAGTGTATGTACCTAATAGTATCATTAGCTCTTTTTAAATATACGAAAATTTCGAAAAATAAGACAACACGCCCTACATGCCCTCAAAAAAATTTAAAAATCAAAAAAAAATGCGGAAAATTTTTTTTCCGGATAGTTAATGATTGTAAGTTATGTGTACTAAGTGTACGTACCTTATACTAATATTACCTAGATTTAAATATCAAAAACGCGCGAAAAGTTTGAAAAATAAGCCAACACGCCCTACACGCCCTCTAAAAAAAATTTAAAAATCGAAAAAAAGTGTGGAAATAGTTTTTTCAGGGTAGTTAATGACTGTATATTATGTGTACTAAGTGTACGTACCTTATACTAATATTACCTAAATTTAAATATACGAAAATTTCGAAAAATGAGCCAACACGCCCTACACGCCCTTTAAAAAAATGTTAAAATTTAAAAAAATTGCGGAACATTTTTTTTCCGGATAGTTAATTACTGTAAGTTATGTGTACTAAGTGTACGTACCTTATACTATTATTACCTAAATTTAAATATCGAAAAACGCGCGAAAATTTTAAAAATAAGCCAACAGGCCCTACACGCCATCTAAAAAAATTTAAAAATCGAAAAAAAATTGCGGAAAATTTTTTTCCGGTTAGGTAATGACTTTATTTAATTTTTACTAACTGTACGTACCTTATACTATTATTACCTAATTTTAAATATTGAAAAATGCGGGAAAATTTTGAAAAATAAGCCAACACGCCCTACACGCCCTCTAAAAAAAATTTAAAAATCGAAAAAAAGTGTGGAAATAGTTTTTTTCCGGGTAGTAAATGACTGTATATTATGTGTACTAAGTGTACGTACCTTATACTAATATTACCTAAATTTAAATATACGAAAATTTCGAAAAATGAGCCAACACGCCCTACACGCCCTTTAAAAAAATGTTAAAAATTTAAAAAAATTGCGGAACATTTTTTTTCCGGATAGTTAATTACTGTAAGTTATGTGTACTAAGTGTACGTACCTTATACTATTATTACCTAAATTTAAATATCAAAAAACGCGCGAAAATTTTAAAAATAAGCCAACAGGCCCTACACGACATCTAAAAAAATTTAAAAATCGAAAAAAAATTGCGGAAATTTTTTTTCCGGTTAGGTAATGACTTTATTTAATTTTTACTAACTGTACGTACCTTAGACTATTATTACCTAATTTTAAATATTGAAAAACGCGGGAAAATTTTGAAAAATAAGCCAACAAGCCCTACAAGCCCTCTAAAAAAAATTTAAAAATCGAAAAAAAAATCGCGGAAAACATTTTCCGGATAGTTAATGACTGTATGTTATGTGTAATAAGTGTATGTACCTAATAGTATCATTAGCTCTTTTTAAATATACGAAAATTTTGAAAAATAAGCCAACACGCCCTACACGCCCTCTAAAAAAAATTTAAAAATCGAAAAAAAGTGTGGAAATAGTTTTTTTCCGGGTAGTAAATGACTGTATATTATGTGTACTAAGTGTACGTACCTTATACTAATATTACCTAAATTTAAATATACGAAAATTTCGAAAAATGAGCCAACACGCCCTACACGCCCTTTAAAAAAATGTTAAAAATTTAAAAAAATTGCGGAACATTTTTTTTCCGGATAGTTAATTACTGTAAGTTATGTGTACTAAGTGTACGTACCTTATACTATTATTACCTAAATTTAAATATCAAAAAACGCGCGAAAATTTTAAAAATAAGCCAACAGGCCCTACACGACATCTAAAAAAATTTAAAAATCGAAAAAAAATTGCGGAAATTTTTTTTCCGGTTAGGTAATGACTTTATTTAATTTTTACTAACTGTACGTACCTTAGACTATTATTACCTAATTTTAAATATTGAAAAACGCGGGAAAATTTTGAAAAATAAGCCAACAAGCCCTACACGCCCTCTAAAAAAAATTTAAAAATCGAAAAAAAAATCGCGGAAAATTTTTTTTCCGGATAGTTAATGATTGTAAGTTATGTGTACTAAGTGTACGTACCTTATACTAATATTACCTAAATTTAAATATCAAAAACGCGCGAAAAGTTTGAAAAATAAGCCAACACGCCCTACACGCCCTCTAAAAAAAATTTAAAAATCGAAAAAAAGTGTGGAAATAGTTTTTTCAGGGTAGTTAATGACTGTATATTATGTGTACTAAGTGTACGTACCTTATACTAATATTACCTAAATTTAAATATACGAAAATTTCGAAAAATGAGCCAACACGCCCTACACGCCCTTTAAAAAAATGTTAAAATTTAAAAAAATTGCGGAACATTTTTTTTCCGGATAGTTAATTACTGTAAGTTATGTGTACTAAGTGTACGTACCTTATACTATTATTACCTAAATTTAAATATCGAAAAACGCGCGAAAATTTTAAAAATAAGCCAACAGGCCCTACACGCCATCTAAAAAAATTTAAAAATCGAAAAAAAATTGCGGAAAATTTTTTTCCGGTTAGGTAATGACTTTATTTAATTTTTACTAACTGTACGTACCTTATACTATTATTACCTAATTTTAAATATTGAAAAATGCGGGAAAATTTTGAAAAATAAGCCAACACGCCCTACACGCCCTCTAAAAAAAATTTAAAAATCGAAAAAAAGTGTGGAAATAGTTTTTTTCCGGGTAGTAAATGACTGTATATTATGTGTACTAAGTGTACGTACCTTATACTAATATTACCTAAATTTAAATATACGAAAATTTCGAAAAATGAGCCAACACGCCCTACACGCCCTTTAAAAAAATGTTAAAAATTTAAAAAAATTGCGGAACATTTTTTTTCCGGATAGTTAATTACTGTAAGTTATGTGTACTAAGTGTACGTACCTTATACTATTATTACCTAAATTTAAATATCAAAAAACGCGCGAAAATTTTAAAAATAAGCCAACAGGCCCTACACGACATCTAAAAAAATTTAAAAATCGAAAAAAAATTGCGGAAATTTTTTTTCCGGTTAGGTAATGACTTTATTTAATTTTTACTAACTGTACGTACCTTAGACTATTATTACCTAATTTTAAATATTGAAAAACGCGGGAAAATTTTGAAAAATAAGCCAACAAGCCCTACACGCCCTCTAAAAAAAATTTAAAAATCGAAAAAAAAATCGCGGAAAATTTTTTTTCCGGATAGTTAATGATTGTAAGTTATGTGTACTAAGTGTACGTACCTTATACTAATATTACCTAAATTTAAATATCAAAAACGCGCGAAAAGTTTGAAAAATAAGCCAACACGCCCTACACGCCCTCTAAAAAAAATTTAAAAATCGAAAAAAAGTGTGGAAATAGTTTTTTCAGGGTAGTTAATGACTGTATATTATGTGTACTAAGTGTACGTACCTTATACTAATATTACCTAAATTTAAATATACGAAAATTTCGAAAAATGAGCCAACACGCCCTACACGCCCTTTAAAAAAATGTTAAAAATTTAAAAAAATTGCGGAACATTTTTTTTCCAGATAGTTAATTACTGTAAGTTATGTGTACTAAGTGTATGTACCTTATACTAATATTACCTAATTTTAAATATCCAAAACGCGCGAAAATTTTGAAAAATAAGCCAACACGCCCTACACGCCCTCTAAAAAAAATTAAAAATCGAAAAAAAGTGTGGAAATAGTTTTTTCCGGGTAGTTAATGACTGTATATTATGTGTACTAAGTGTACGTACCTTATACTAATATTACCTAAATTTAAATATACGAAAATTTCGAAAAATGAGCCAACACGCCCTTTAAAAAATGTTAAAAATTTAAAAAAATTGCGGAACATTTTTTTTCCGGATAGTTAATTACTGTAAGTTATGTGTACTAAGTGTACGTACTTTATACTAATATTACCTAATTTTAAATATCCAAAACGCGCGAAAATTTTGAAAAATAAGCCAACACGCCCTACACGCCCTCTAAAAAAAATTAAAAATCGAAAAAAAGTGTGGAAATAGTTTTTTCCGGGTAGTTAATGACTGTATATTATGTGTACTAAGTGTACGTACCTTATACTATTATTACCTAAATTTAAATATCGAAAAACGCGCGAAAATTTTAAAAATAAGCTAACAGGCCCTACACGCCATCTAAAAAAATTTAAAAATCGAAAAAAAATTGCGGAAAATTTTTTTCCGGTTAGGTAATGACTTTATTTAATTTTTACTAACTGTACGTACCTTATACCAATAATACCTACTTTTAAATATCGAAAAACGCGTAAAAATTTTGAAAAATAAGCCAACACGCCCTACACGCCCTTTAAAAAAATGTTAAAAATTTAAAAATATTGCGGAACATTTTTTTTCCGGATAGTTAATTACTGTAAGTTATGTGTACTAAGTGTACGTACCTTATACTAATATTACCTAAATTTAAATATACGAAAATTTCGAAAAATGAGCCAACACGCCCTACACGCCCTTTAAAAAAAAGTTAAAAATTTAAAAAAATTGCGGAACATTTTTTTTCCGGATAGTTAATTACTGTAAGTTATGTGTACTAAGGGTACGTGCCTTATACTATTATTACCTAAATTTAAATATTAAAAAACGCGCGAAAATTTTAAAAATAAGCCAACAGGCCCTACACGACATCTAAAAAAATTTAAAAATCGAAAAAAAATTGCGGAAATTTTTTTTCCGGTTAGGTAATGACTTTATTTAATTTTTACTAACTGTACGTACCTTATACTATTATTACCTAATTTTAAATATTGAAAAACGCGGGAAAATTTTGAAAAATAAGCCAACACGCCCTACACGCCCTCTAAAAAAAATTTAAAAATCGAAAAAAAAACGCGGAATAATTTTTTTTCCGGATAGTTAATGACTGTAAGTTATGTGTACTAAGTGTACGTACCTTATACTAATAATACCTAATTTTAAATATCGAAAAACGCGCGAAAATTTTAAAAATAAGCCAACAGGCCCTACACAACATCTAAAATAATTTAAAAATCGAAAAAAAATTGCGGAAAATTTTTTTGTGGTTAGGTAATGACTTTATTTAATTTTTACTAACTGTACGTACCTTATACTATTATTACCTAATTTTAAATATTGAAAAACGCGGGAAAATTTTGAAAAATAAGCCAACACGCCCTACACGCCCTCTAAAAAAAATTTTAAAATCGAAAAAATAACGCGGAATAAGTTTTTTTCCGGATAGTTAATGACTGTAAGTTATGTGTACTAAGTGTACGTACCTTATACTAATAATACCTAATTTTAAATATTAAAAAACGCGCGAAAATTTTAAAAATAAGCCAACAGGCCCTACACAACATCTAAAAAAATTTAAAAATCGAAAAAAAATCGCGGAAAATATTTTCCGGATAGTTAATGACTGTATGTTATGTGTAATAAGTGTATGTACCTAATAGTATCATTAGCTCTTTTTAAATATACGAAAATTTCGAAAAATAAGACAACACGCCCTACATGCCCTCAAAAAAATTTAAAAATCAAAAAAAAATGCGGAAAATTTTTTTTCCGGATAGTTAATGATTGTAAGTTATGTGTACTAAGTGTACGTACCTTATACTAATATTACCTAGATTTAAATATCAAAAACGCGCGAAAAGTTTGAAAAATAAGCCAACACGCCCTACACGCCCTCTAAAAAAAATTTAAAAATCGAAAAAAAGTGTGGAAATAGTTTTTTCAGGGTAGTTAATGACTGTATATTATGTGTACTAAGTGTACGTACCTTATACTAATATTACCTAAATTTAAATATACGAAAATTTCGAAAAATGAGCCAACACGCCCTACACGCCCTTTAAAAAAATGTTAAAATTTAAAAAAATTGCGGAACATTTTTTTTCCGGATAGTTAATTACTGTAAGTTATGTGTACTAAGTGTACGTACCTTATACTATTATTACCTAAATTTAAATATCGAAAAACGCGCGAAAATTTTAAAAATAAGCCAACAGGCCCTACACGCCATCTAAAAAAATTTAAAAATCGAAAAAAAATTGCGGAAAATTTTTTTCCGGTTAGGTAATGACTTTATTTAATTTTTACTAACTGTACGTACCTTATACTATTATTACCTAATTTTAAATATTGAAAAATGCGGGAAAATTTTGAAAAATAAGCCAACACGCCCTACACGCCCTCTAAAAAAAATTTAAAAATCAAAAAAAAGTGTGGAAATAGTTTTTTTCCGGGTAGTAAATGACTGTATATTATGTGTACTAAGTGTACGTACCTTATACTAATATTACCTAAATTTAAATATACGAAAATTTCGAAAAATGAGCCAACACGCCCTACACGCCCTTTAAAAAAATGTTAAAAATTTAAAAAAATTGCGGAACATTTTTTTTCCGGATAGTTAATTACTGTAAGTTATGTGTACTAAGTGTACGTACCTTATACTATTATTACCTAAATTTAAATATCAAAAAACGCGCGAAAATTTTAAAAATAAGCCAACAGGCCCTACACGACATCTAAAAAAATTTAAAAATCGAAAAAAAATTGCGGAAATTTTTTTTCCGGTTAGGTAATGACTTTATTTAATTTTTACTAACTGTACGTACCTTAGACTATTATTACCTAATTTTAAATATTGAAAAACGCGGGAAAATTTTGAAAAATAAGCCAACAAGCCCTACAAGCCCTCTAAAAAAAATTTAAAAATCGAAAAAAAAATCGCGGAAAACATTTTCCGGATAGTTAATGACTGTATGTTATGTGTAATAAGTGTATGTACCTAATAGTATCATTAGCTCTTTTTAAATATACGAAAATTTTGAAAAATAAGCCAACACGCCCTACACGCCCTCTAAAAAAAATTTAAAAATCGAAAAAAAGTGTGGAAATAGTTTTTTTCCGGGTAGTAAATGACTGTATATTATGTGTACTAAGTGTACGTACCTTATACTAATATTACCTAAATTTAAATATACGAAAATTTCGAAAAATGAGCCAACACGCCCTACACGCCCTTTAAAAAAATGTTAAAAATTTAAAAAAATTGCGGAACATTTTTTTTCCGGATAGTTAATTACTGTAAGTTATGTGTACTAAGTGTACGTACCTTATACTATTATTACCTAAATTTAAATATCAAAAAACGCGCGAAAATTTTAAAAATAAGCCAACAGGCCCTACACGACATCTAAAAAAATTTAAAAATCGAAAAAAAATTGCGGAAATTTTTTTTCCGGTTAGGTAATGACTTTATTTAATTTTTACTAACTGTACGTACCTTAGACTATTATTACCTAATTTTAAATATTGAAAAACGCGGGAAAATTTTGAAAAATAAGCCAACAAGCCCTACACGCCCTCTAAAAAAAATTTAAAAATCGAAAAAAAAATCGCGGAAAATTTTTTTTCCGGATAGTTAATGATTGTAAGTTATGTGTACTAAGTGTACGTACCTTATACTAATATTACCTAAATTTAAATATCAAAAACGCGCGAAAAGTTTGAAAAATAAGCCAACACGCCCTACACGCCCTCTAAAAAAAATTTAAAAATCGAAAAAAAGTGTGGAAATAGTTTTTTCAGGGTAGTTAATGACTGTATATTATGTGTACTAAGTGTACGTACCTTATACTAATATTACCTAAATTTAAATATACGAAAATTTCGAAAAATGAGCCAACACGCCCTACACGCCCTTTAAAAAAATGTTAAAAATTTAAAAAAATTGCGGAACATTTTTTTTCCGGATAGTTAATTACTGTAAGTTATGTGTACTAAGTGTACGTACCTTATACTATTATTACCTAAATTTAAATATCAAAAAACGCGCGAAAATTTTAAAAATAAGCCAACAGGCCCTACACGACATCTAAAAAAATTTAAAAATCGAAAAAAAATTGCGGAAATTTTTTTTCCGGTTAGGTAATGACTTTATTTAATTTTTACTAACTGTACGTACCTTAGACTATTATTACCTAATTTTAAATATTGAAAAACGCGGGAAAATTTTGAAAAATAAGCCAACAAGCCCTACAAGCCCTCTAAAAAAAATTTAAAAATCGAAAAAAAAATCGCGGAAAATATTTTCCGGATAGTTAATGACTGTATGTTATGTGTAATAAGTGTATGTACCTAATAGTATCATTAGCTCTTTTTAAATATACGAAAATTTCGAAAAATAAGACAACACGCCCTACATGCCCTCAAAAAAAATTTAAAAATCAAAAAAAAATGCGGAAAATTTTTTTTCCGGATAGTTAATGATTGTAAGTTATGTGTACTAAGTGTACGTACCTTATACTAATATTACCTAGATTTAAATATCAAAAACGCGCGAAAAGTTTGAAAAATAAGCCAACACGCCCTACACGCCCTCTAAAAAAAATTTAAAAATCGAAAAAAAGTGTGGAAATAGTTTTTTCAGGGTAGTTAATGACTGTATATTATGTGTACTAAGTGTACGTACCTTATACTAATATTACCTAAATTTAAATATACGAAAATTTCGAAAAATGAGCCAACACGCCCTACACGCCCTTTAAAAAAATGTTAAAATTTAAAAAAATTGCGGAACATTTTTTTTCCGGATAGTTAATTACTGTAAGTTATGTGTACTAAGTGTACGTACCTTATACTATTATTACCTAAATTTAAATATCGAAAAACGCGCGAAAATTTTAAAAATAAGCCAACAGGCCCTACACGCCATCTAAAAAAATTTAAAAATCGAAACAAAATTGCGGAAATTTTTTTTCCGGTTAGGTAATGACTTTATTTAATTTTTACTAACTGTACGTACCTTAGACTATTATTACCTAATTTTAAATATTGAAAAACGCGGGAAAATTTTGAAAAATAAGCCAACAAGCCCTACACGCCCTCTAAAAAAAATTTAAAAATCGAAAAAAAAATCGCGGAAAATTTTTTTTCCGGATAGTTAATGATTGTAAGTTATGTGTACTAAGTGTACGTACCTTATACTAATATTACCTAAATTTAAATATCAAAAACGCGCGAAAAGTTTGAAAAATAAGCCAACACGCCCTACACGCCCTCTAAAAAAAATTTAAAAATCGAAAAAAAGTGTGGAAATAGTTTTTTCAGGGTAGTTAATGACTGTATATTATGTGTACTAAGTGTACGTACCTTATACTAATATTACCTAAATTTAAATATACGAAAATTTCGAAAAATGAGCCAACACGCCCTACACGCCCTTTAAAAAAATGTTAAAAATTTAAAAAAATTGCGGAACATTTTTTTTCCGGATAGTTAATTACTGTAAGTTATGTGTACTAAGTGTACGTACCTTATACTATTATTACCTAAATTTAAATATCAAAAAACGCGCGAAAATTTTAAAAATAAGCCAACAGGCCCTACACGACATCTAAAAAAATTTAAAAATCGAAAAAAAATTGCGGAAATTTTTTTTCCGGTTAGGTAATGACTTTATTTAATTTTTACTAACTGTACGTACCTTAGACTATTATTACCTAATTTTAAATATTGAAAAACGCGGGAAAATTTTGAAAAATAAGCCAACACGCCCTAAACGCCCTCTAAAAAAAATTTAAAAATCGAAAAAAAAATCGCGGAAAATTTTTTTCCGGATAGTTAATGACTCTATGTTATGTGTAATAAGTGTATGTACCTAATAGTATCATTAGCTCTTTTTAAATATACGAAAATTTCGAAAAATAAGACAACATGCCCTACATGCCCTCAAAAAAAATTTAAAAATAAAAAAAAAATGCGGAAAATTTTTTTTCCGGATAGTTAATGATTGTAAGTTATGTGTACTAAGTGTACGTACCTTATACTAATATTACCTAGATTTAAATATCAAAAACGCGCGAAAAGTTTGAAAAATAAGCCAACACGCCCTACACGCCATCTAAACAAAATTTAAAAATCGAAAAAAAATCACAGAAAAAGATTTTTCCGGGTAGCTAATGACTTTATGTTATGTGTACTAAGTGTACGTACCTTATACTAATATTACCTAAATTTAAATATACAAAAATTTTGAAAAATGAGCCAACACGCCCTACACGCCCTTTAAAAAAATGTTAAAAATTTAAAAAAATTGCGGAACATTTTTTTTCCGGATAGTTAATTACTGTAAGTTATGTGTACTAAGTGTACGTACCTTATACTATTATTACCTAAATTTAAATATCGAAAAACGCGCGAAAATTTTAAAAATAAGCCAACAGGCCCTACACGCCATCTAAAAAAATTTAAAAATCGAAAAAAAAAATTGCGGAAAATTTTTTTGTGGTTAGGTAATGACTTTATTTAATTTTTACTAACTGTACGTACCTTATACTATTATTACCTAATTTTAAATATTGAAAAACGCGGGAAAATTTTGAAAAATAAGCCAACACGCCCTAAATGCCCTCTAAAAAAAATTTAAAAATCGAAAAAAAAATCGCGGAAAATTTTTTTCCGGATAGTTAATGACTGTATGTTATGTGTAATAAGTGTATGTACCTAATAGTATCATTAGCTCTTTTTAAATATACGAAAATTTCGAAAAATAAGACAACACGCCCTACATGCCCTCAAAAAAAATTTAAAAATCAAAAAAAAATGCGGAAAATTTTTTTTCCCGGATAGTTAATGTTTGTAAGTTATGTGTACTAAGTGTACGTACCTTATACTAATATTACCTAGATTTAAATATCAAAAATGCGCGAAAAGTTTGAAAAATAAGCCAACACGCCTACACGCCCTCTAAACAAAATTTAAAAATCGAAAAAAAATCACAGAAAAAGATTTTTCCGGGTAGCTAATGACTTTATGTTATGTGTACTAAGTGTACGTACCTTATACTAATATTACCTAATTTTAAATATCCAAAACGCACGAAAATTTTGAAAAATAAGCCAACACGCCTACACGCCCTCTAAACAAAATTTAAAAATCGAAAAAAAATCACAGAAAAAGATTTTTCCGGGTAGCTAATGACTTTATGTTATGTGTACTAAGTGTACGTACCTTATACTAATATTACCTAACTTTAAATATCCAAAACGCACGAAAATTTTGAAAAATAAGCCAACACGCCCTACACGCCCTCTAAAAAAAATTTAAAAATCGAAAAAAGTGTGGAAATAGTTTTTTCCGGGTAGTTAATGACTGTATATTATGTGTACTAAGTGTACGTACCTTATACTAATATTACCTAAATTTAAATATACAAAAATTTTGAAAAATGAGCCAACACGCCCTACACGCCCTTTAAAAAAATGTTAAAAATTTAAAAAAATTGCGGAACATTTTTTTTCTGAATAGTTAATTACTGTAAGTTATGTGTACTAAGTGTACGTACCTTATACTATTATTACCTAAATTTAAATATTGAAAAACGCGCGAAAATTTTAAAAATAAGCCAACAGGCCCTACACGCCATCTAAAAAAATTTAAAAATCGAAAAAAAATTGCGGAAAGTTTTTTTCTGGTTAGGTAATGACTTTATTTAATTTTTACTAACTGTACGTACCTTATACTATTATTACCTAATTTTAAATATTGAAAAACGCGGGAAAATTTTGAAAAATAAGCCAACACGACCTACACGCCCTTTAAAAAAATGTTAAAAATTTAAAAAAATTGCGGAACATTTTTTTTCCAGATAGTTAATTACTGTAAGTTATGTGTACTAAGTGTACGTACCTTATACTATTATTACCTAAATTTAAATATCAAAAAACGCGCGAAAATTTTAAAAATAAGCCAACAGGCCCTACACGACATCTAAAAAAATTTAAAAATCGAAAAAAAATTGCGGAAATTTTTTTTCCGGTTAGGTAATGACTTTATTTAATTTTTACTAACTGTACGTACCTTATACTATTATTACCTAATTTTAAATATTGAAAAACGCGGGAAAATTTTGAAAAATAAGCCAACACGCCCTAAACGCCCTCTAAAAAAAATTTAAAAATCGAAAAAAAAATCGCGGAAAATTTTTTTCCGGATAGTTAATGACTCTATGTTATGTGTAATAAGTGTATGTACCTAATAGTATCATTAGCTCTTTTTAAATATACGAAAATTTCGAAAAATAAGACAACATGCCCTACATGCCCTCAAAAAAAATTTAAAAATCAAAAAAAAATGCGGAAAATTTTTTTTCCGGATAGTTAATGATTGTAAGTTATGTGTACTAAGTGTACGTACCTTATACTAATATTACCTAGATTTAAATATCAAAAACGCGCGAAAAGTTTGAAAAATAAGCCAACAAGCCCTACACGCCATCTAAACAAAATTTAAAAATCGAAAAAAAATCACAGAAAAAGATTTTTCCGGGTAGCTAATGACTTTATGTTATGTGTACTAAGTGTACGTACCTTATACTAATATTACCTAAATTTAAATATACAAAAATTTTGAAAAATGAGCCAACACGCCCTACACGCCCTTTAAAAAAATGTTAACAATTTAAAAAAATTGCGGAACATTTTTTTTCCGGATAGTTAATTACTGTAAGTTATGTGTACTAAGTGTACGTACCTTATACTATTATTACCTAAATTTAAATATCGAAAAACGCGCGAAAATTTTAAAAATAAGCCAACAGGCCCTACACGCCATCTAAAAAAATTTAAAAATCGAAAACAAAATTGCGGAAAATTTTGTTGTGGTTAGGTAATGACTTTATTTAATTTTTACTAACTGTACGTACCTTATACTATTATTACCTAATTTTAAATATTGAAAAACGCGGGAAAATTTTGAAAAATAAGCCAACACGCCCTACACGCCCTCTAAAAAAAATTTAAAAATCGAAAAAAAGTGTGGAAAAAGTTTTTTCCGGGTAGTTAATGACTGTATATTATGTGTACTAAGTGTACGTACCTTGTTCTAATATTACCTAAATTTAAATATACGAAAATTTCGAAAAATGAGCCAACACGCCCTACACGCCCTTTAAAAAAATGTTAAAAATTTAAAAATATTGCGGAACATTTTTTTTCCGGATAGTTAATTACTGTAAGTTATGTGTACTAAGTGTACGTACCTTATACTATTATTACCTAAATTTAAATATCGAAAAACGCGCGAAAATTTTAAAAATAAGCCAACAGGCCCTACACGACATCTAAAAAAATTTAAAAATCGAAAAAAAATTGCGGAAATTTTATTTCCGGTTAGGAAATGACTTTATTTAATTTTTACTAACTGTACGTACCTTATACCAATAATACCTACTTTTAAATATCGAAAAACGCGGGAAAATTTTGAAAAATAAGCCAACACGCCCAACACGTCCTCTAAAAAAATTTAAAAATCGAAAAAAAAACGCGGAATAAGTTTTTTCCGGATAGTTAATGACTATAAGTTACGTGTACTAAGTGTACGTACCTTATACTAATATTACCTAATTTTAAATATCCAAAACGCGCGAAAATTTTGAAAAATAAGCCAACACGCCCTACACGCCCTCTAAACAAAATTTAAAAATCGAAAAAAAATCACAGAAAAAGATTTTTCCGGGTAGCTAATGACTTTATGTTATGTGTACTAAGTGTACGTACCTTATACTAATAATACCTAATTTTAAATATCCAAAACGCGCGAAAATTTTGAAAAATAAGCCAACACGCCCTACACGCCCTCTAAAAAAAATTTAAAAATCGAAAAAAAGTGTGGAAATAGTTTTTTCCGGGTAGTTAATGACTGTATATTATGTGTACTAAGTGTACGTACCTTATACTAATATTACCTAAATTTAAATATACGAAAATTTCGAAAAATGAACCAACACGCCCTACACGCCCTTTAAAAAAATGTTAAAAATTTAAAAATATTGCGGAACATTTTTTTTCCGGATAGTTAATTACTGTATGTTATGTGTAATAAGTGTATGTACCTAATTGTATCATTAGCTCTTTTTAAATATACGAAAATTTCGAAAAATAAGACAACACGCCCTACACGCCCTCTAAACAAAATTTAAAAATCGAAAAAAAATCACAGAAAAAGATTTTTCCGGGTAGCTAATGACTTTATGTTATGTGTACTAAGTGTACGTACCTTATACTAATATTACCTAATTTTA
Organism: Brachycybe producta; assembly: GCA_036925085.1. Taxonomy (NCBI): domain Eukaryota; kingdom Metazoa; phylum Arthropoda; class Diplopoda; order Playtdesmida; family Andrognathidae; genus Brachycybe; species Brachycybe producta. The sequence goes on from JAUPFP010000086.1 coordinate 43,667, forward strand.
AATATCCAAAACGCGCGAAAATTTTGAAAAATAAGCCAACACGCATTACACGCCCTCTAAAAAAAATTTAAAAATCGAAAAAAGTGTGGAAATAGTTTTTTCCGGGTAGTTAATGACTGTATATTATGTGTACTAAGTGTACGTACCTTATACTAATATTACCTAAATTTAAATATACGAAAATTTCGAAAAATGAGCCAACAGGCCCTACACGCCCTTTAAAAAAATGTTAAAAATTTAAAAAAATTGCGGAACATTTTTTTTCCGGATAGTTAATTACTGTAAGTTATGTGTACTAAGTGTACGTACCTTATACTATTATTACCTAAATTTAAATATCGAAAAACGCGCGAAAATTTTAAAAATAAGCCAACAGGCTCTACACGGCATCTAAAAAAATTAAAAATCGAAAAAAAATTGCGGAAAATTTTTTTCCGGTTAGGTAATGACTTTATTTAATTTTTACTAACTGTACGTACCTTATACTATTATTACCTAATTTTAAATATTGAAAAACGCGAGAAAATTTTGAAAAATAAGCCAACACGCCCTACACGCCCTCTAAAAAAAATTTAAAAATCGAAAAAAAGTGTGGAAATAGTTTTTTCCGGGTAGTTAATGACTGTATATTATGTGTACTAAGTGTACGTACCTTATACTAAAATTACCTAAATTTAAATATACGAAAATTTCGAAAAATGAGCCAACACGCCCTACACGCCCTTTAAAAAAATGTTAAAAATTTAAAAATATTGCGGAACATTTTTTTTCCGGATAGTTAATTACTGTAAGTTATGTGTACTAAGTGTACGTACCTTATACTATTATTACCTAAATTTAAATATCGAAAAACGCGCGAAAATTTTAAAAATAAGCCAACAGGCTCTACACGCCATCTAAAAAAATTAAAAATCGAAAAAAAATTGCGGAAATTTTTTTTCCGGTTAGGTAATGACTTTATTTAATTTTTACTAACTGTACGTACCTTTTACCAATAATACCTACTTTTAAATATCGAAAAACGCGGGAAAATTTTGAAAAATAAGCCAACACGCCCTACACGCCCTTTAAAAAAATGTTAAAAATTTAAAAATATTGCGGAACATTTTTTTTCCGGATAGTTAATTACTGTAAGTTATGTGTACTAAGTGTACGTACCTTATACTAATATTACCTAATTTTAAATATCCAAAACGTGCGAAAATTTTGAAAAATAAGCCAACACGCCCTACACGCCCTCTAAAAAAATTTAAAAATCGAAAAAAAGTGTGGAAATAGTTTTTTCCGGGTAGTTAATGACTGTATATTATGTGTACTAAGTGTACGTACCTTATACTAATATTACCTAAATTTAAATATACGAAAATTTCGAAAAATGAGCCAACAGGCCCTACACGCCCTTTAAAAAAATGTTAAAAATTTAAAAAAATTGCGGAACATTTTTTTTCCGGATAGTTAATTACTGTAAGTTATGTGTACTAAGTGTACGTACCTTATACTATTATTACCTAAATTTAAATATCAAAAAACGCGCGAAAATTTTAAAAATAAGCCAACAGGCCCTACACGACATCTAAAAAAATTTAAAAATCGAAAAAAAATTGCGGAAATTTTTTTTTCCGGTTAGGTAATGACTTTATTTAATTTTTACTAACTGTACGTACCTTATACCAATAATACCTAATTTTAAATATTGAAAAACGCGGGAAAATTTTGAAAAATAAGCCAACACGCCCTACACGTCCTCTAAAAAAATTTAAAAATCGAAAAAAAAACGCGGAATAAGTTTTTCCCGGATAGTTAATGACTATAAGTTATGTGTACTAAGTGTACGTACCTTATACTAATATTACCTAATTTTAAATATCCAAAACGCGCGAAAATTTTGAAAAGTAAGCCAACACGCCCTACACGCCCTCTAAAAAAAATTTAAAAATCGAAAAAAAGTGTGGAAATAGTTTTTTCCGGGTAGTTAATGACTGTATATTATGTGTACTAAGTGTACGTACCTTATACTAATATTACCTAAATTTAAATATACGAAAATTTCGAAAAATGAGCCAACACGCCCTACACGCCCTTTAAAAAAATGTTAAAAATTTAAAAAAATTGCGGAACATTTTTTTTCCGGATAGTTAATTACTGTAAGTTATGTGTACTAAGTGTACGTACCTTATACTAATATTACCTAATTTTAAATATCGAAAAACGCTGGAAAATTTTGAAAAATAAGCCAACACGCCCTACACGCCCTCTAAAAAAAATTTAAAAATCGAAAAAAAAATCGCGGAAAATTTTTTTCCAGTTAGGTTATGACTTTATTTAATTTTTACTAACTGTACGTACCTTATACTATTATTACCTAATTTTAAATATTGAAAAACGCGGGAAAATTTTGAAAAATAAGCCAACACGCCCTACACGCCCTCTAAAAAAAATTTAAAAATCGAAAATAAAAACGCGGAATAAGTTTTTTCCGGATAGTTAATGACTGTATGTTATGTGTAATAAGTGTATGTACCTAATAGTATCATTAGCTCTTTTTAAATATACGAAAATTTCGAAAAATAAGACAACACGCCCTACATGCCCTAAAAAAAAATTTAAAAATAAAAAAAAAATGCGGAAAATTTTTTTTCCGGATAGTTAATGATTGTAAGTTATGTGTACTAAGTGTACGTACCTTATACTAATACTACCAAGATTTAAATATCAAAAACGCGCGAAAAGTTTGAAAAAGAAGCCAACACGCCCTACACGCCCTCTAAACAAAATTTAAAAATTGAAAAAAATCACAGAAAAAGATTTTTCCGGGTAGCTAATGACTTTATGTTATGTGTACTAAGTGTACGTACCTTATACTAATATTACCTAATTTTAAATATCCAAAACGCGCGAAAATTTTGAAAAATAAGCCAAAACGCCCTACACGCCCTCTAAAAAAAATTTAAAAATCGAAAAAAAGTGTGGAAATAGCTTTTTCCGGGTAGTAAATGACTTTATTTAATTTTTACTAACTGTACGTACCTTATACTATTATTACCTAATTTTAAATATTGAAAAATGCGGGAAAATTTTGAAAAATAAGCCAATACGCCCTACACGCCCTCTAAAAAAAATTTAAAAATCGAAAAAAAGTGTGGAAATAGTTTTTTCCGGGTAGTAAATGACTGTATTTTATGTGTACTAAGTGTACGTACCTTATACTAATATTACCTAAATTTAAATATACGAAAATTTCGAAAAATGAGCCAACACGCCCTACACGCCCTTTAAAAAAATGTTAAAAATTTAAAAATATTGCGGAACATTTTTTTTCCGGATAGTTAATTACTGTAAGTTATGTGTACTAAGTGTACGTACCTTATACTATTATTACCTAAATTTAAATATCCAAAACGCGCGAAAATTTTGAAAATAAGCCAACAGGCCCTACACAACATCTAAAAAAAATTAAAAAAACGAAAAAAAATTGCGGAAATTTTTTTTCCGGTTAGGTAATGACTTTATTTAATTTTTACTAACTGTACGTACCTTATACCAATAATACCTACTTTTAAATATCGAAAAACGCGGGAAAATTTTGAAAAATAAGCCAACACGCCCTACACGTCCTCTAAAAAAATTTAAAAATCGAAAAAAAAACGCGGAATAAGTTTTTTCCGGATAGTTAATGACTATAAGTTATGTGTACTAAGTGTACGTACCTTATACTAATATTACCTAATTTTAAATATCCAAAACGCGCGAAAATTTTGAAAAATAAGCCAACACGCCCTACACGACATCTAAAAAAATTTAAAAATCGAAAAAAAATTGCGGAAATTTTTTTTCCGGTTAGGTAATGACTTCATTTAATTTTTACTAACTGTACGTACCTTATACTAATATTACCTAATTTTAAATATTGAAAAACGCGGGAAAATTTTGAAAAATAAGCCAACAAGCCCTACACGCCCTCTAAAAAAAATTTAAAAATCGAAAAAAAAATCGCGGAAATTTTTTTTCCGGATAGTTAATGACTGTATGTTATGTGTAATAAGTGTATGTACCTAATAGTATCATTAGCTCTTTTTAAATATACGAAAATTTCGAAAAATAAGACAACACGCCCTACATGCCCTCAAAAAAAATTTAAAAATAAAAAAAAAATGCGGAAAATTTTTTTTCCGGATAGTTAATGATTGTAAGTTATGTGTACTAAGTGTACGTACCTTATACTAATATTACCTAGATTTAAATATCAAAAACGTGCGAAAAGTTTGAAAAATAAGCCAACACGCCCTACACGCCCTCTAAACAAAATTTAAAAATCGAAAAACAATCACAGAAAAAGATTTTTCCGGGTAGCTAATGACTTTATGTTATGTGTACTAAGTGTACGTACCTTACACTAATATTACCTAATTTTAAATATCCAAAATGCGAGAAAATTTTGAAAAATAAGCCAAAACGCCCTACACGCCCTCTAAAAAAAATTTAAAAATCGAAAAAAAGTGTGGAAATAGCTTTTTCCGGGTAGTAAATGACTTTATTTAATTTTTACTAACTGTACGTACCTTATACTATTATTACCTAATTTTAAATATTGAAAAATGCGGGAAAATTTTGAAAAATAAGCCAATACGCCCTACACGCCCTCTAAAAAAAATTTAAAAATCGAAAAAAAGTGTGGAAATAGTTTTTTCCGGGTAGTAAATGACTGTATTTTATGTGTACTAAGTGTACGTACCTTATACTAATATTACCTAAATTTAAATATACGAAAATTTCGAAAAATGAGCCAACACGCCCTACACGCCCTTTAAAAAAATGTTAAAAATTTAAAAATATTGCGGAACATTTTTTTTCCGGATAGTTAATTACTGTAAGTTATGTGTACTAAGTGTACGTACCTTATACTATTATTACCTAAATTTAAATATCCAAAACGCGCGAAAATTTTGAAAATAAGCCAACAGGCCCTACACAACATCTAAAAAAAATTAAAAAAACGAAAAAAAATTGCGGAAATTTTTTTTCCGGTTAGGTAATGACTTTATTTAATTTTTACTAACTGTACGTACCTTATACCAATAATACCTACTTTTAAATATCGAAAAACGCGGGAAAATTTTGAAAAATAAGCCAACACGCCCTACACGTCCTCTAAAAAAATTTAAAAATCGAAAAAAAAACGCGGAATAAGTTTTTTCCGGATAGTTAATGACTATAAGTTATGTGTACTAAGTGTACGTACCTTATACTAATATTACCTAATTTTAAATATCCAAAACGCGCGAAAATTTTGAAAAATAAGCCAACACGCCCTACACGACATCTAAAAAAATTTAAAAATCGAAAAAAAATTGCGGAAATTTTTTTTCCGGTTAGGTAATGACTTTATTTAATTTTTACTAACTGTACGTACCTTATACTAATATTACCTAATTTTAAATATTGAAAAACGCGGGAAAATTTTGAAAAATAAGCCAACAAGCCCTACACGCCCTCTAAAAAAAATTTAAAAATCGAAAAAAAAATCGCGGAAATTTTTTTTCCGGATAGTTAATGACTGTATGTTATGTGTAATAAGTGTATGTACCTAATAGTATCATTAGCTCTTTTTAAATATACGAAAATTTCGAAAAATAAGACAACACGCCCTACATGCCCTCAAAAAAAATTTAAAAATAAAAAAAAAATGCGGAAAATTTTTTTTCCGGATAGTTAATGATTGTAAGTTATGTGTACTAAGTGTACGTACCTTATACTAATATTACCTAGATTTAAATATCAAAAACGTGCGAAAAGTTTGAAAAATAAGCCAACACGCCCTACACGCCCTCTAAACAAAATTTAAAAATCGAAAAACAATCACAGAAAAAGATTTTTCCGGGTAGCTAATGACTTTATGTTATGTGTACTAAGTGTACGTACCTTACACTAATATTACCTAATTTTAAATATCCAAAATGCGAGAAAATTTTGAAAAATAAGCCAACACGCCCTACACGCCCTATAAAAAAAATTTAAAAATCGAAAAAAAGTGTGGAAATAGTTTTTTCCGGGTGGTTAATGACTGTATATTATGTGTACTAAGTGTACGTACCTTATACTAATATTACCTAAATTTAAATATACGAAAATTTCGAAAAATGAGCCAACACGCAATACACACCCCTAAAAAAAAAGTTAAAAATTTAAAAAAATTGCGGAACATTTTTTTTCCGGATAGTTAATTACTGTAAGTTATGTGTACTAAGTGTACGTACCTTATACTATTATTACCTAAATTTAAATATCGAAAAACGCGCGAAAATTTTAAAAATAAGCCAACAGGCCCTACACGCCATCTAAAAAAATTTAAAAATCGAAAAAAAATTGCGGAAAATTTTTTTCCGGTTAGGTAATGACTTTATTTAATTTTTACTAACTGTACGTACCTTATACTATTATTACCTAATTTTAAATATTGAAAAATGCGGGAAAATTTTGAAAAATAAGCCAATACGCCCTACACGCCCTCTAAAAAAAATTTAAAAATCGAAAAAAAGTGTGGAAATAGTTTTTTCCGGGTAGTAAATGACTGTATTTTATGTGTACTAAGTGTACGTACCTTATACTAATATTACCTAAATTTAAATATACGAAAATTTCGAAAAATGAGCCAACACGCCCTACACGCCCTTTAAAAAAATGTTAAAAATTTAAAAATATTGCGGAACATTTTTTTTCCGGATAGTTAATTACTGTAAGTTATGTGTACTAAGTGTACGTACCTTATACTATTATTACCTAAATTTAAATATCGAAAAACGCGCGAAAATTTTAAAAATAAGCCAACAGGCCCTACACAACATCTAAAAAAAATTAAAAATCGAAAAAAAATTGCGGAAATTTTTTTTCCGGTTAGGTAATGACTTTATTTAATTTTTACTAACTGTACGTACCTTATACCAATAATACCTACTTTTAAATATCGAAAAACGCGGGAAAATTTTGAAAAATAAGCCAACACGCCCTACACGTCCTCTAAAAAAATTTAAAAATCGAAAAAAAAACGCGGAATAAGTTTTTTCCGGATAGTTAATGACTATAAGTTATGTGTACTAAGTGTACGTACCTTATACTAATATTACCTAATTTTAAATATCCAAAACGCGCGAAAATTTTGAAAAATAAGCCAACACGCCCTACACGCCCTCTAAAAAAAATTTAAAAATCGAAAAAAAGTGTGGAAATAGTTTTTTCCGGGTAGTAAATGACTGTATTTTATGTGTACTAAGTGTACGTACCTTATACTAATATTACCTAAATTTAAATATACGAAAATTTCGAAAAATGAGCCAACACGCCCTACACGCCCTTTAAAAAAATGTTAAAAATTTAAAAATATTGCGGAACATTTTTTTTCCGGATAGTTAATTACTGTAAGTTATGTGTACTAAGTGTACGTACCTTATACTATTATTACCTAAATTTAAATATCCAAAACGCGCGAAAATTTTGAAAATAAGCCAACAGGCCCTACACAACATCTAAAAAAAATTAAAAAAACGAAAAAAAATTGCGGAAATTTTTTTTCCGGTTAGGTAATGACTTTATTTAATTTTTACTAACTGTACGTACCTTATACCAATAATACCTACTTTTAAATATCGAAAAACGCGGGAAAATTTTGAAAAATAAGCCAACACGCCCTACACGTCCTCTAAAAAAATTTAAAAATCGAAAAAAAAACGCGGAATAAGTTTTTTCCGGATAGTTAATGACTATAAGTTATGTGTACTAAGTGTACGTACCTTATACTAATATTACCTAATTTTAAATATCCAAAACGCGCGAAAATTTTGAAAAATAAGCCAACACGCCCTACACGCCCTTTAAAAAAATGTTAAAAATTTTAAAAAATTGCGGAACATTTTTTTTCCGGATAGTTAATTACTGTAAGTTATGTGTACTAAGTGTACGTACCTTATACTATTATTACCTAAATTTAAATATCAAAAAACGCGCGAAAATTTTAAAAATAAGCCAACAGGCCCTACACGACATCTAAAAAAATTTAAAAATCGAAAAAAAATTGCGGAAATTTTTTTTCCGGTTAGGTAATGACTTTATTTAATTTTTACTAACTGTACGTACCTTATACTAATATTACCTAATTTTAAATATTGAAAAACGCGGGAAAATTTTGAAAAATAAGCCAACAAGCCCTACACGCCCTCTAAAAAAAATTTAAAAATCGAAAAAAAAATCGCGGAAATTTTTTTTCCGGATAGTTAATGACTGTATCTTATGTGTAATAAGTGTATGTACCTAATAGTATCATTAGCTCTTTTTAAATATACGAAAATTTCGAAAAATAAGACAACACGCCCTACATGCCCTCAAAAAAAATTTAAAAATCAAAAAAAAATGCGGAAAATTTTTTTTCCGGATAGTTAATGATTGTAAGTTATGTGTACTAAGTGTACGTACCTTATACTAATATTACCTAGATTTAAATATCGAAAAACGCGCGAAAATTTTAAAAATAAGCCAACAGGCCCTACACAACATCTAAAAAAAATTAAAAATCGAAAAACAATTGCGGAAATTTTTTTTCCGTTTAGGTAATGACTTTATTTAATTTTTACTAACTGTACGTACCTTATACCAATAATACCTACTTTTAAATATCGAAAAACGCGGAAAAATTTTGAAAAATAAGCCAACACGCCCTACACGTCCTCTAAAAAAATTTAAAAATCGAAAAAAAAACGCGGAATAAGTTTTTTCCGGATAGTTAATGACTATAAGTTATGTGTACTAAGTGTACGTACCTTATACTAATATTACCTAATTTTAAATATCCAAAACGCGCGAAAATTTTGAAAAATAAGCCAACACGCCCTACACGACATCTAAAAAAATTTAAAAATCGAAAAAAAATTGCGGAAATTTTTTTTCCGGTTAGGTAATGACTTTATTTAATTTTTACTAACTGTACGTACCTTATACTAATATTGCCTAATTTTAAATATTGAAAAACGCGGGAAAATTTTGAAAAATAAGCCAACAAGCCCTACACGCCCTCTAAAAAAAATTTAAAAATCGAAAAAAAAATCGCGGAAATTTTTTTTCCGGATAGTTAATGACTGTATGTTATGTGTAATAAGTGTATGTACCTAATAGTATCATTAGCTCTTTTTAAATATACGAAAATTTCGAAAAATAAGACAACACGCCCTACATGCCCTCAAAAAAAATTTAAAAATAAAAAAAAAATGCGGAAAATTTTTTTTCCGGATAGTTAATGATTGTAAGTTATGTGTACTAAGTGTACGTACCTTATACTAATATTACCTAGATTTAAATATCAAAAACGTGCGAAAAGTTTGAAAAATAAGCCAACACGCCCTACACGCCCTCTAAACAAAATTTAAAAATCGAAAAAAAATCACAGAAAAAGATTTTTCCGGGTAGCTAATGACTTTATGTTATGTGTACTAAGTGTACGTACCTTACACTAATATTACCTAATTTTAAATATCCAAAATGCGAGAAAATTTTGAAAAATAAGCCAACACGCCCTACACGCCCTATAAAAAAAATTTAAAAATCGAAAAAAAGTGTGGAAATAGTTTTTTCCGGGTGGTTAATGACTGTATATTATGTGTACTAAGTGTACGTACCTTATACTAATATTACCTAAATTTAAATATACGAAAATTTCGAAAAATGAGCCAACACGCCCTACACGCCCTTTAAAAAAATGTTAAAAATTTAAAAATATTGCGGAACATTTTTTTTCCGGATAGTTAATTACTGTAAGTTATGTGTACTAAGTGTACGTACCTTATACTATTATTACCTAAATTTAAATATCGAAAAACGCGCGAAAATTTTAAAAATAAGCCAACAGGCCCTACACAACATCTAAAAAAAATTAAAAATCGAAAAAAATTGCGGAAATTTTTTTTCCGGTTAGGTAATGACTTTATTTAATTTTTACTAACTGTACGTACCTTATACCAATAATACCTACTTTTAAATATCGAAAAACACGGGAAAATTTTGAAAAATAAGCCAACACGCCCTACACGTCCTCTAAAAAAATTTAAAAATCGAAAAAAAAACGCGGAATAAGTTTTTTCCGGATAGTTAATGACTATAAGTTATGTGTACTAAGTGTACGTACCTTATACTAATATTACCTAATTTTAAATATCCAAAACGCGCGAAAATTTTGAAAAATATGCCAACACGCCCTACACGCCCTCTAAAAAAAATTTAAAAATCGAAAAAAAGTGTGGAAATAGTTTTTTCCGGGTAGTAAATGACTGTATTTTATGTGTACTAAGTGTACGTACCTTATACTAATATTACCTAAATTTAAATATACGAAAATTTCGAAAAATGAGCCAACACGCCCTACACGCCCTTTAAAAAAATGTTAAAAATTTAAAAATATTGCGGAACATTTTTTTTCCGGATAGTTAATTACTGTAAGTTATGTGTACTAAGTGTACGTACCTTATACTATTATTACCTAAATTTAAATATCCAAAACGCGCGAAAATTTTGAAAATAAGCCAACAGGCCCTACACAACATCTAAAAAAAATTAAAAAAACGAAAAAAAATTGCGGAAATTTTTTTTCCGGTTAGGTAATGACTTTATTTAATTTTTACTAACTGTACGTACCTTATACCAATAATACCTACTTTTAAATATCGAAAAACGCGGGAAAATTTTGAAAAATAAGCCAACACGCCCTACACGTCCTCTAAAAAAATTTAAAAATCGAAAAAAAAACGCGGAATAAGTTTTTTCCGGATAGTTAATGACTATAAGTTATGTGTACTAAGTGTACGTACCTTATACTAATATTACCTAATTTTAAATATCCAAAACGCGCGAAAATTTTGAAAAATAAGCCAACACGCCCTACACGCCCTTTAAAAAAATGTTAAAAATTTTAAAAAATTGCGGAACATTTTTTTTCCGGATAGTTAATTACTGTAAGTTATGTGTACTAAGTGTACGTACCTTATACTATTATTACCTAAATTTAAATATCAAAAAACGCGCGAAAATTTTAAAAATAAGCCAACAGGCCCTACACGACATCTAAAAAAATTTAAAAATCGAAAAAAAATTGCGGAAATTTTTTTTCCGGTTAGGTAATGACTTTATTTAATTTTTACTAACTGTACGTACCTTATACTAATATTACCTAATTTTAAATATTGAAAAACGCGGGAAAATTTTGAAAAATAAGCCAACAAGCCCTACACGCCCTCTAAAAAAAATTTAAAAATCGAAAAAAAAATCGCGGAAATTTTTTTTCCGGATAGTTAATGACTGTATCTTATGTGTAATAAGTGTATGTACCTAATAGTATCATTAGCTCTTTTTAAATATACGAAAATTTCGAAAAATAAGACAACACGCCCTACATGCCCTCAAAAAAAATTTAAAAATCAAAAAAAAATGCGGAAAATTTTTTTTCCGGATAGTTAATGATTGTAAGTTATGTGTACTAAGTGTACGTACCTTATACTAATATTACCTAGATTTAAATATCGAAAAACGCGCGAAAATTTTAAAAATAAGCCAACAGGCCCTACACAACATCTAAAAAAAATTAAAAATCGAAAAACAATTGCGGAAATTTTTTTTCCGTTTAGGTAATGACTTTATTTAATTTTTACTAACTGTACGTACCTTATACCAATAATACCTACTTTTAAATATCGAAAAACGCGGAAAAATTTTGAAAAATAAGCCAACACGCCCTACACGTCCTCTAAAAAAATTTAAAAATCGAAAAAAAAACGCGGAATAAGTTTTTTCCGGATAGTTAATGACTATAAGTTATGTGTACTAAGTGTACGTACCTTATACTAATATTACCTAATTTTAAATATCCAAAACGCGCGAAAATTTTGAAAAATAAGCCAACACGCCCTACACGACATCTAAAAAAATTTAAAAATCGAAAAAAAATTGCGGAAATTTTTTTTCCGGTTAGGTAATGACTTTATTTAATTTTTACTAACTGTACGTACCTTATACTAATATTGCCTAATTTTAAATATTGAAAAACGCGGGAAAATTTTGAAAAATAAGCCAACAAGCCCTACACGCCCTCTAAAAAAAATTTAAAAATCGAAAAAAAAATCGCGGAAATTTTTTTTCCGGATAGTTAATGACTGTATGTTATGTGTAATAAGTGTATGTACCTAATAGTATCATTAGCTCTTTTTAAATATACGAAAATTTCGAAAAATAAGACAACACGCCCTACATGCCCTCAAAAAAAATTTAAAAATAAAAAAAAAATGCGGAAAATTTTTTTTCCGGATAGTTAATGATTGTAAGTTATGTGTACTAAGTGTACGTACCTTATACTAATATTACCTAGATTTAAATATAAAAAACGTGCGAAAAGTTTGAAAAATAAGCCAACACGCCCTACACGCCCTCTAAACAAAATTTAAAAATCGAAAAAAAATCACAGAAAAAGATTTTTCCGGGTAGCTAATGACTTTATGTTATGTGTACTAAGTGTACGTACCTTACACTAATATTACCTAATTTTAAATATCCAAAATGCGAGAAAATTTTGAAAAATAAGCCAACACGCCCTACACGCCCTATAAAAAAAATTTAAAAATCGAAAAAAAGTGTGGAAATAGTTTTTTCCGGGTGGTTAATGACTGTATATTATGTGTACTAAGTGTACGTACCTTATACTAATATTACCTAAATTTAAATATACGAAAATTTCGAAAAATGAGCCAACACGCCCTACACGCCCTTTAAAAAAATGTTAAAAATTTAAAAATATTGCGGAACATTTTTTTTCCGGATAGTTAATTACTGTAAGTTATGTGTACTAAGTGTACGTACCTTATACTATTATTACCTAAATTTAAATATCGAAAAACGCGCGAAAATTTTAAAAATAAGCCAACAGGCCCTACACAACATCTAAAAAAAATTAAAAATCGAAAAAAAATTGCGGAAATTTTTTTTCCGGTTAGGTAATGACTTTATTTAATTTTTACTAACTGTACGTACCTTATACCAATAATACCTACTTTTAAATATCGAAAAACACGGGAAAATTTTGAAAAATAAGCCAACACGCCCTACACGTCCTCTAAAAAAATTTAAAAATCGAAAAAAAAACGCGGAATAAGTTTTTTCCGGATAGTTAATGACTATAAGTTATGTGTACTAAGTGTACGTACCTTATACTAATATTACCTAATTTTAAATATCCAAAACGCGCGAAAATTTTGAAAAATATGCCAACACGCCCTACACGCCCTCTAAAAAAAATTTAAAAATCGAAAAAAAGTGTGGAAATAGTTTTTTCCGGGTAGTAAATGACTGTATTTTATGTGTACTAAGTGTACGTACCTTATACTAATATTACCTAAATTTAAATATACGAAAATTTCGAAAAATGAGCCAACACGCCCTACACGCCCTTTAAAAAAATGTTAAAAATTTAAAAATATTGCGGAACATTTTTTTTCCGGATAGTTAATTACTGTAAGTTATGTGTACTAAGTGTACGTACCTTATACTATTATTACCTAAATTTAAATATCCAAAACGCGCGAAAATTTTGAAAATAAGCCAACAGGCCCTACACAACATCTAAAAAAAATTAAAAAAACGAAAAAAAATTGCGGAAATTTTTTTTCCGGTTAGGTAATGACTTTATTTAATTTTTACTAACTGTACGTACCTTATACCAATAATACCTACTTTTAAATATCGAAAAACGCGGGAAAATTTTGAAAAATAAGCCAACACGCCCTACACGTCCTCTAAAAAAATTTAAAAATCGAAAAAAAAACGCGGAATAAGTTTTTTCCGGATAGTTAATGACTATAAGTTATGTGTACTAAGTGTACGTACCTTATACTAATATTACCTAATTTTAAATATCCAAAACGCGCGAAAATTTTGAAAAATAAGCCAACACGCCCTACACGCCCTTTAAAAAAATGTTAAAAATTTTAAAAAATTGCGGAACATTTTTTTTCCGGATAGTTAATTACTGTAAGTTATGTGTACTAAGTGTACGTACCTTATACTATTATTACCTAAATTTAAATATCAAAAAACGCGCGAAAATTTTAAAAATAAGCCAACAGGCCCTACACGACATCTAAAAAAATTTAAAAATCGAAAAAAAATTGCGGAAATTTTTTTTCCGGTTAGGTAATGACTTTATTTAATTTTTACTAACTGTACGTACCTTATACTAATATTACCTAATTTTAAATATTGAAAAACGCGGGAAAATTTTGAAAAATAAGCCAACAAGCCCTACACGCCCTCTAAAAAAAATTTAAAAATCGAAAAAAAAATCGCGGAAATTTTTTTTCCGGATAGTTAATGACTGTATCTTATGTGTAATAAGTGTATGTACCTAATAGTATCATTAGCTCTTTTTAAATATACGAAAATTTCGAAAAATAAGACAACACGCCCTACATGCCCTCAAAAAAAATTTAAAAATAAAAAAAAAATGCGGAAAATTTTTTTTCCGGATAGTTAATGATTGTAAGTTATGTGTACTAAGTGTACGTACCTTATACTAATATTACCTAGATTTAAATATCGAAAAACGCGCGAAAATTTTAAAAATAAGCCAACAGGCCCTACACAACATCTAAAAAAAATTAAAAATCGAAAAACAATTGCGGAAATTTTTTTTCCGGTTAGGTAATGACTTTATTTAATTTTTACTAACTGTACGTACCTTATACTAATATTACCTAATTTTAAATATTGAAAAACGCGGGAAAATTTTGAAAAATAAGCCAACAAGCCCTACACGCCCTCTAAAAAAAATTTAAAAATCAAAAAAAAAATCGCGGAAATTTTTTTTCCGGATAGTTAATGACTGTATCTTATGTGTAATAAGTGTATGTACCTAATAGTATCATTAGCTCTTTTTAAATATACGAAAATTTCGAAAAATAAGACAACACGCCCTACATGCCCTCAAAAAAAATTTAAAAATCAAAAAAAAATGCGGAAAATTTTTTTTCCGGATAGTTAATGATTGTAAGTTATGTGTACTAAGTGTACGTACCTTATACTAATATTACCTAGATTTAAATATCGAAAAACGCGCGAAAATTTTAAAAATAAGCCAACAGGCCCTACACAACATCTAAAAAAAATTAAAAATCGAAAAACAATTGCGGAAATTTTTTTTCCGTTTAGGTAATGACTTTATTTAATTTTTACTAACTGTACGTACCTTATACCAATAATACCTACTTTAAAATATCGAAAAACGCGGAAAAATTTTGAAAAATAAGCCAACACGCCCTACACGTCCTCTAAAAAAATTTAAAAATCGAAAAAAAAACGCGGAATAAGTTTTTTCCGGATAGTTAATGACTATAAGTTATGTGTACTAAGTGTACGTACCTTATACTAATATTACCTAATTTTAAATATCCAAAACGCGCGAAAATTTTGAAAAATAAGCCAACACGCCCTACACGACATCTAAAAAAATTTAAAAATCGAAAAAAAATTGCGGAAATTTTTTTTCCGGTTAGGTAATGACTTTATTTAATTTTTACTAACTGTACGTACCTTATACTAATATTACCTAATTTTAAATATTGAAAAACGCGGGAAAATTTTGAAAAATAAGCCAACAAGCCCTACACGCCCTCTAAAAAAAATTTAAAAATCGAAAAAAAAATCGCGGAAATTTTTTTTCCGGATAGTTAATGACTGTATGTTATGTGTAATAAGAGTATGTACCTAATAGTATCATTAGCTCTTTTTAAATATACGAAAATTTCGAAAAATAAGACAACACGCCCTACATGCCCTCAAAAAAAATTTAAAAATAAAAAAAAAATGCGGAAAATTTTTTTTCCGGATAGTTAATGATTGTAAGTTATGTGTACTAAGTGTACGTACCTTATACTAATATTACCTAGATTTAAATATCAAAAACGTGCGAAAAGTTTGAAAAATAAGCCAACACGCCCTACACGCCCTCTAAACAAAATTTAAAAATCGAAAAAAAATCACAGAAAAAGATTTTTCCGGGTAGCTAATGACTTTATGTTATGTGTACTAAGTGTACGTACCTTACACTAATATTACCTAATTTTAAATATCCAAAATGCGAGAAAATTTTGAAAAATAAGCCAACACGCCCTACACGCCCTATAAAAAAAATTTAAAAATCGAAAAAAAGTGTGGAAATAGTTTTTTCCGGGTGGTTAATGACTGTATATTATGTGTACTAAGTGTACGTACCTTATACTAATATTACCTAAATTTAAATATACGAAAATTTCGAAAAATGAGCCAACACGCAATACACACCCCTAAAAAAAAAGTTAAAAATTTAAAAAAATTGCGGAACATTTTTTTTCCGGATAGTTAATTACTGTAAGTTATGTGTACTAAGTGTACGTACCTTATACTATTATTACCTAAATTTAAATATCGAAAAACGCGCGAAAATTTTAAAAATAAGCCAACAGGCCCTACACGACATCTAAAAAAATTTAAAAATCGAAAAAAAATTGCGGAAATTTTTTTTCCGGTTAGGTAATGACTTTATTTAATTTTTACTAACTGTACGTACCTTATACTAATATTACCTAATTTTAAATATTGAAAAACGCGGGAAAATTTTGAAAAATAAGCCAACAAGCCCTACACGCCCTCTAAAAAAAATTTAAAAATCGAAAAAAAAATCGCGGAAATTTTTTTTCCGGATAGTTAATGACTGTATGTTATGTGTAATAAGTGTATGTACCTAATAGTATCATTAGCTCTTTTTAAATATACGAAAATTTCGAAAAATAAGACAACACGCCCTACATGCCCTCAAAAAAAATTTAAAAATCAAAAAAAAATGCGGAAAATTTTTTTTCCGGATAGTTAATGATTGTAAGTTATGTGTACTAAGTGTACGTACCTTATACTAATATTACCTAGATTTAAATATCAAAAACGTGCGAAAAGTTTGAAAAATAAGCCAACACGCCCTACACGCCCTCTAAACAAAATTTAAAAATCGAAAAAAAATCACAGAAAAAGATTTTTCCGGGTAGCTAATGACTTTATGTTATGTGTACTAAGTGTACGTACCTTATACTAATATTACCTAATTTTAAATATTCAAAATGCGAGAAAATTTTGAAAAATAAGCCAACACGCCCTACACGCCCTATAAAAAAAATTTAAAAATCGAAAAAAAGTGTGGAAATAGTTTTTTCCGGGTGGTTAATGACTGTATATTATGTGTACTAAGTGTACGTACCTTATACTAATATTACCTAAATTTAAATATACGAAAATTTCGAAAAATGAGCCAACACGCCCTACACGCCCTTTAAAAAAATGTTAAAAATTTAAAAAAATTGCGGAACATTTTTTTTCCGGATAGTTAATTACTGTAAGTTATGTGTACTAAGTGTACGTACCTTATACTATTATTACCTAAATTTAAATATCGAAAAACGTGCGAAAATTTTAAAAATAAGCCAACAGGCCCTACACGCCATCTAAAAAAATTTAAAAATCGAAAAAAAATTGCGGAAAATTTTTTTCCGGTTAGGTAATGACTTTATTTAATTTTTACTAACTGTACGTACCTTATACTATTATTACCTAATTTTAAATATTGAAAAATGCGGGAAAATTTTGAAAAATAAGCCAACACGCCCTACACGCCCTCTAAAAAAAATTTAAAAATCGAAAAAAAGTGTGGAAATAGTTTTTTCCGGGTAGTTAATGACTGTATATTATGTGTACTAAGTGTACGTACCTTGTTCTAATATTACCTAAATTTAAATATACGAAAATTTCGAAAAATGAGCCAACATGCCCTACACGCCCTTTAAAAAAATGTTAAAAATTTAAAAAAATTGCGGAACATTTTTTTTCCGGATAGTTAATTACTGTAAGTTATGTGTACTAAGTGTACGTACCTTATACTATTATTACCTAAATTTAAATATCAAAAAACGCGCGAAAATTTTAAAAATAAGCCAACAGGCCCTACACGACATCTAAAAAAATTTAAAAATCGAAAAAAAATTGCGGAAATTTTTTTTCCGGTTAGGTAATGACTTTACTTAATTTTTACTAACTGTACGTACCTTATACTATTATTGCCTAATTTCAAATATTGAAAAACACGGGAAAATTTTGAAAAATAAGCCAACACGCCCTAAACGCCCTCTAAAAAAAATTTAAAAATCGAAAAAAAAATCGCGGAAAATTTTTTTCCGGATAGTTAATGACTGTATGTTATGTGTAATAAGTGTATGTACCTAATAGTATCATTAGCTCTTTTTAAATATACGAAAATTTCGAAAAATAAGACAACATGCCCTACATGCCCTCAAAAAAAATTTAAAAATCAAAAAAAAATGCGGAAAATTTTTTTTCCGGATAGTTAATGATTGTAAGTTATGTGTACTAAGTGTACGTATCTTATACTAATATTACCTAGATTTAAATATCAAAAACGCGCGAAAAGTTTGAAAAATAAGCCAACACGCCCTACACGCCCTCTAAACAAAATTTAAAAATCGAAACAAAATCACAGAAAAAGATTTTTCCGGGTAGCTAATGACTTTATGTTATGTGTACTAAGTGTACGTACCTTGTACTAATATTACCTAAATTTAAATATACAAAAATTTTGAAAAATGAGCCAACACGCCCTACACGCCCTTTAAAAAAATGTTAAAAATTTAAAAAAATTGCGGAACATTTTTTTTCCGGATAGTTAATTACTGTAAGTTATGTGTACTAAGTGTACGTACCTTATACTATTATTACCTAAATTTAAATATCGAAAAACGTGCGAAAATTTTAAAAATAAGCCAACAGGCCCTACACGCCATCTAAAAAAATTTAAAAATCGAAAAAAAATTGCGGAAAATTTTTTTGTGGTTAGGTAATGACTTTATTTAATTTTTACTAACTGTACGTACCTTATACTATTATTACCTAATTTTAAATATTGAAAAACGCGGGAAAATTTTGAAAAATAAGCCAACACGCCCTACACGCCCTCTAAAAAAAATTTAAAAATCGAAAAAAAGTGTGGAAATAGTTTTTTCCGGGTAGTTAATGACTGTATATTATGTGTACTAAGTGTACGTACCTTGTTCTAATATTACCTAAATTTAAATATACGAAAATTTCGAAAAATGAGCCAACACGCCCTACACGCCCTTTAAAAAAATGTTAAAAATTTAAAAATATTGCGGAACATTTTTTTTCCGGATAGTTAATTACTGTAAGTTATGTGTACTAAGTGTATGTACCTTATACTAATATTACCTAATTTTAAATATCCAAAACGCGCGAAAATTTTGAAAAATAAGCCAACACGCCCTACACGCCCTCTAAAAAAAATTAAAAATCGAAAAAAAGTGTGGAAATAGTTTTTTCCGGGTAGTTAATGACTGTATATTATGTGTACAAAGTGTACGTACCTTATACTAATATTACCTAAATTTAAATATACGAAAATTTCGAAAAATGAGCCAACACGCCCTTTAAAAAATGTTAAAAATTTAAAAAAATTGCGGAACATTTTTTTTCCGGATAGTTAATTACTGTAAGTTATGTGTACTAAGTGTACGTACTTTATACTAATATTACCTAATTTTAAATATCCAAAACGCGCGAAAATTTTGAAAAATAAGCCAACACGCCCTACACGCCCTCTAAAAAAATTTAAAAATCGAAAAAAAGTGTGGAAATAGTTTTTTTCCGGGTAGTTAATGACTGTATATTATGTGTACTAAGTGTACGTACCTTATACTATTATTACCTAAATTTAAATATCGAAAAACGTGCGAAAATTTTAAAAATAAGCCAACAGGCCCTACACGCCATCTAAAAAAATTTAAAAATCGAAAAAAAATTGCGGAAAATTTTTTTCCGGTTAGGTAATGACTTTATTTAATTTTTACTAACTGTACGTACCTTATACCAATAATACCTATTTTTAAATATCGAAAAACGCGTAAAAATTTTGAAAAATAAGCCAACACGCCCTACACGCCCTTTAAAAAAATGTTAAAAATTTAAAAATATTGCGGAACATTTTTTTTCCGGATAGTTAATTACTGTAAGTTATGTGTACTAAGTGTACGTACCTTATACTATTATTACCTAAATTTAAATATCAAAAAACGCGCGAAAATTTTAAAAATAAGCCAACAGGCCCTACACAACATCTAAAAAAATTTAAAAATCGAAAAAAAATTGCGGAAATTTTTTTTCCGGTTAGGTAATGACTTTATTTAATTTTTACTAACTGTACGTACCTTATACCAATAAGACCTACTTTTAAATATCGAAAAACGCGGGAAAATTTTGAAAAATAAGCCAACACGCCCTACACGTCCTCTAAAAAAAATTTAAAAATCGAAAAAAAGTGTGGAAATAGTTTTTTCCGGGTAGTTAATGACTGTATATTATGTGTACTAAGTGTACGTACCTTATACTAATATTACCTAAATTTAAATATACGAAAATTTCGAAAAATGAGCCAACACGCCCTACACGCCCTTTAAAAAAATGTTAAAAATTTAAAAAAATTGCGGAACATTTTTTTTCTGGATAGTTAATTACTGTAAGTTATGTGTACTAAGTGTACGTACCTTATACTATTATTACCTAAATTTAAATATCGAAAAACGCGCGAAAATTTTAAAAATAAGCCAACAGGCCCTACACGCCATCTAAAAAAATTTAAAAATCGAAAAAAAATTGCGGAAATTTTTTTTCCGGTTAGGTAATGACTTTATTTAATTTTTACTAACTGTACGTACCTTATACTATTATTACCTAATTTTAAATATTGAAAAACGCGGGAAAATTTTGAAAAATAAGCCAACACGCCCTACACGCCCTCTAAAAAAATGTTAAAAATTTAAAAAAATTGCGGAACATTTTTTTTCCGGATGGTTAATTACTGTAAGTTATGTGTACTAAGTGTACGTACCTTATACTATTATTACCTAAATTTAAATATCAAAAAACGCGCGAAAATTTTAAAAATAAGCCAACAGGCCCTACACGACATCTAAAAAAATTTAAAAATCGAAAAAAAATTGCGGAAATTTTTTTTCCGGTTAGGTAATGACTTTATTTAATTTTTACTAACTGTACGTACCTTATACTATTATTACCTAATTTTAAATATTAAAAAACGCGGGAAAATTTTGAAAAATAAGCCAACACGCCCTAAACGCCCTCTAAAAAAAATTTAAAAATCGAAAAAAAAATCGCGGAAAATTTTTTTCCGGATAGTTAATGACTGTATGTTATGTGTAATAAGTGTATGTACCTAATAGTATCATTAGCTCTTTTTAAATATACGAAAATTTCGAAAAATAAGACAACACGCCCTACATGCCCTCAAAAAAAATTTAAAAATCAAAAAAAAATGCGGAAAGTTTTTTTTCCGGATAGTTAATGTTTGTAAGTTATGTGTACTAAGTGTACGTACCTTATACTAATATTACCTAGATTTAAATATCAAAAACGCGCGAAAAGTTTGAAAAATAAGCCAACACGCCTACACGCCCTCTAAACAAAATTTAAAAATCGAAAAAAAATCACAGAAAAAGATTTTTCCGGGTAGCTAATGACTTTATGTTATGTGTACTAAGTGTACGTACCTTATACTAATATTACCTAATTTTAAATATCCAAAACGCACGAAAATTTTGAAAAATAAGCCAACACGCCTACACGCCCTCTAAACAAAATTTAAAAATCGAAAAAAAATCACAGAAAAAGATTTTTCCGGGTAGCTAATGACTTTATGTTATGTGTACTAAGTGTACGTACCTTATACTAATATTACCTAAATTTAAATATACAAAAATTTTGAAAAATGAGCCAACACGCCCTACACGCCCTTTAAAAAAATGTTAAAAATTTAAAAAAATTGCGGAACATTTTTTTTCCGGATAGTTAATTACTGTAAGTTATGTGTACTAAGTGTACGTACCTTATACTATTATTACCTAAATTTAAATATCGAAAAACGCGCGAAAATTTTAAAAATAAGCCAACAGGCCCTACACGCCATCTAAAAAAATTTAAAAATCGAAAAAAAAAATTGCGGAAAATTTTTTTGTGGTTAGGTAATGACTTTATTTAATTTTTACTAACTGTACGTACCTTATACTATTATTACCTAATTTTAAATATTGAAAAACGCGGGAAAATTTTGAAAAATAAGCCAACACGCCCTAAACGCCCTCTAAAAAAAATTTAAAAATCGAAAAAAAAATCGCGGAAAATTTTTTTCCGGATAGTTAATGACTGTATGTTATGTGTAATAAGTGTATGTACCTAATAGTATCATTAGCTCTTTTTAAATATACGAAAATTTCGAAAAATAAGACAACACGCCCTACATGCCCTCAAAAAAAATTTAAAAATCAAAAAAAAATGCGGAAATTTTTTTTTCCGGATAGTTAATGTTTGTAAGTTATGTGTACTAAGTGTACGTACCTTATACTAATATTACCTAGATTTAAATATCCAAAACGCACGAAAATTTTGAAAAATAAGCCAACACGCCCTACACGCCCTCTAAAAAAAATTTAAAAATCGAAAAAAGTGTGGAAATAGTTTTTTCCGGGTAGTTAATGACTGTATATTATGTGTACTAAGTGTACGTACCTTATACTAATATTACCTAAATTTAAATATACAAAAATTTTGAAAAATGAGCCAACACGCCCTACACGCCCTTTAAAAAAATGTTAAAAATTTAAAAAAATTGCGGAACATTTTTTTTCCGGATAGTTAATTACTGTAAGTTATGTGTACTAAGTGTACGTACCTTATACTATTATTACCTAAATTTAAATATTGAAAAACGCGCGAAAATTTTAAAAATAAGCCAACAGGCCCTACACGCCATCTAAAAAAATTTAAAAATCGAAAAAAAATTGCGGAAAGTTTTTTTCTGGTTAGGTAATGACTTTATTTAATTTTTACTAACTGTACGTACCTTATACTATTATTACCTAATTTTAAATATTGAAAAACGAGGGAAAATTTTGAAAAATAAGCCAACACGACCTACACGCCCTTTAAAAAAATGTTAAAAATTTAAAAAAATTGCGGAACATTTTTTTTCCAGATAGTTAATTACTGTAAGTTATGTGTACTAAGTGTACGTACCTTATACTATTATTACCTAAATTTAAATATCAAAAAACGCGCGAAAATTTTAAAAATAAGCCAACAGGCCCTACACGACATCTAAAAAAATTTAAAAATCGAAAAAAAATTGCGGACATTTTTTTTCCGGTTAGGTAATGACTTTATTTAATTTTTACTAACTGTACGTACCTTATACTATTATTACCTAATTTTAAATATTGAAAAACGCGGGAAAATTTTGAAAAATAAGCCAACACGCCCTAAACGCCCTCTAAAAAAAATTTAAAAATCGAAAAAAAAATCGCGGAAAATTTTTTTCCGGATAGTTAATGACTCTATGTTATGTGTAATAAGTGTATGTACCTAATAGTATCATTAGCTCTTTTTAAATATACGAAAATTTCGAAAAATAAGACAACATGCCCTACATGCCCTCAAAACAAATTTAAAAATCAAAAAAAAATGTGGAAAATTTTTTTTCCGGATAGTTAATGATTGTAAGTTATGTGTACTAAGTGTACGTACCTTATACTAATATTACCTAGATTTAAATATCAAAAACGCGCGAAAAGTTTGAAAAATAAGCCAACACGCCCTACACGCCATCTAAACAAAATTTAAAAATCGAAAAAAAATCACAGAAAAAGATTTTTCCGGGTAGCTAATGACTTTATGTTATGTGTACTAAGTGTACGTACCTTATACTAATATTACCTAAATTTAAATATACAAAAATTTTGAAAAATGAGCCAACACGCCCTACACGCCCTTTAAAAAAATGTTAACAATTTAAAAAAATTGCGGAACATTCTTTTTCCGGATAGTTAATTACTGTAAGTTATGTGTACTAAGTGTACGTACCTTATACTATTATTACCTAAATTTAAATATCGAAAAACGCGCGAAAATTTTAAAAATAAGCCAACAGGCCCTACACGCCATCTAAAAAAATTTAAAAATCGAAAAAAAAATTGCGGAAAATTTTGTTGTGGTTAGGTAATGACTTTATTTAATTTTTACTAACTGTACGTACCTTATACTATTATTACCTAATTTTAAATATTGAAAAACGCGGGAAAATTTTGAAAAATAAGCCAACACGCCCTACACGCCCTCTAAAAAAAATTTAAAAATCGAAAAAAAGTGTGGAAATAGTTTTTTCCGGGTAGTTAATGACTGTATATTATGTGTACTAAGTGTACGTACCTTGTTCTAATATTACCTAAATTTAAATATACGAAAATTTCGAAAAATGAGCCAACACGCCCTACACGCCCTTTAAAAAAATGTTAAAAATTTAAAAATATTGCGGAACATTTTTTTTCCGGATAGTTAATTACTGTAAGTTATGTGTACTAAGTGTACGTACCTTATACTATTATTACCTAAATTTAAATATCGAAAAACGCGCGAAAATTTTAAAAATAAGCCAACAGGCCCTACACGACATCTAAAAAAATTTAAAAATCGAAAAAAAATTGCGGAAATTTTATTTCCGGTTAGGAAATGACTTTATTTAATTTTTACTAACTGTACGTACCTTATACCAATAATACCTACTTTTAAATATCGAAAAACGCGGGAAAATTTTGAAAAATAAGCCAACACGCCCTACACGTCCTCTAAAAAAATTTAAAAATCGAAAAAAAAACCCGGAATAAGTTTTTTCCGGATAGTTAATGACTATAAGTTACGTGTACTAAGTGTACGTACCTTATACTAATATTACCTAATTTTAAATATCCAAAACGCGCGAAAATTTTGAAAAATAAGCCAACACGCCCTACACGCCCTCTAAACAAAATTTAAAAATCGAAAAAAAATCACAGAAAAAGATTTTTCCGGGTAGCTAATGACTTTATGTTATGTGTACTAAGTGTACGTACCTTATACTAATAATACCTAATTTTAAATATCCAAAACGCGCGAAAATTTTGAAAAATAAGCCAACACGCCCTACACGCCCTCTAAAAAAAATTTAAAAATCGAAAAAAAGTGTGGAAATAGTTTTTTCCGGGTAGTTAATGACTGTATATTATGTGTACTAAGTGTACGTACCTTATACTAATATTACCTAAATTTAAATATACGAAAATTTCGAAAAATGAGCCAACACGCCCTACACGCCCTTTAAAAAAATGTTAAAAATTTAAAAATATTGCGGAACATTTTTTTTCCGGATAGTTAATTACTGTATGTTATGTGTAATAAGTGTATGTACCTAATTGTATCATTAGCTCTTTTTAAATATACGAAAATTTCGAAAAATAAGACAACACGCCCTACACGCCCTCTAAACAAAATTTAAAAATCGAAAAAAAATCACAGAAAAAGATTTTTCCGGGTAGCTAATGACTTTATGTTATGTGTACTAAGTGTACGTACCTTATACTAATATTACCTAATTTTAAATATCCAAAACGCGCGAAAATTTTGAAAAATAAGCCAACACGCATTACACGCCCTCTAAAAAAAATTTAAAAATCGAAAAAAAGTGTGGAAATAGTTTTTTCCGGGTAGTTAATGACTGTATATTATGTGTACTAAGTGTACGTACCTTATACTAATATTACCTAAATTTAAATATACGAAAATTTCGAAAAATGAGCCAACAGGCCCTACACGCCCTTTAAAAAAATGTTAAAAATTTAAAAAAATTGCGGAACATTTTTTTTCCGGATAGTTAATTACTGTAAGTTATGTGTACTAAGTGTACGTACCTTATACTATTATTACCTAAATTTAAATATCGAAAAACGCGCGAAAATTTTAAAAATAAGCCAACAGGCTCTACACGGCATCTAAAAAAATTAAAAATCGAAAAAAAATTGCGGAAAATTTTTTTCCGGTTAGGTAATGACTTTATTTAATTTTTACTAACTGTACGTACCTTATACTATTATTACCTAATTTTAAATATTGAAAAACGCGAGAAAATTTTGAAAAATAAGCCAACACGCCCTACACGCCCTCTAAAAAAAATTTAAAAATCGAAAAAAAGTGTGGAAATAGTTTTTTCCGGGTAGTTAATGACTGTATATTATGTGTACTAAGTGTACGTACCTTATACTAAAATTACCTAAATTTAAATATACGAAAATTTCGAAAAATGAGCCAACACGCCCTACACGCCCTTTAAAAAAATGTTAAAAATTTAAAAATATTGCGGAACATTTTTTTTCCGGATAGTTAATTACTGTAAGTTATGTGTACTAAGTGTACGTACCTTATACTATTATTACCTAAATTTAAATATCGAAAAACGCGCGAAAATTTTAAAAATAAGCCAACAGGCCCTACACGACATCTAAAAAAATTTAAAAATCGAAAAAAAATTGCGGAAATTTTTTTTTCCGGTTAGGTAATGACTTTATTTAATTTTTACTAACTGTACGTACCTTATACCAATAATACCTAATTTTAAATATTGAAAAACGCGGGAAAATTTTGAAAAATAAGCCAACACGCCCCACACGTCCTCTAAAAAAATTTAAAAATCGAAAAAAAAAACGCGGAATAAGTTTTTCCCGGATAGTTAATGACTATAAGTTATGTGTACTAAGTGTACGTACCTTATACTAATATTACCTAATTTTAAATATCCAAAACGCGCGAAAATTTTGAAAAGTAAGCCAACACGCCCTACACGCCCTCTAAAAAAAATTTAAAAATCGAAAAAAAGTGTGGAAATAGTTTTTTCCGGGTAGTTAATGACTGTATATTATGTGTACTAAGTGTACGTACCTTATACTAATATTACCTAAATTTAAATATACGAAAATTTCGAAAAATGAGCCAACACGCCCTACACGCCCTTTAAAAAAATGTTAAAAATTTAAAAAAATTGCGGAACATTTTTTTTCCGGATAGTTAATTACTGTAAGTTATGTGTACTAAGTGTACGTACCTTATACTAATATTACCTAATTTTAAATATCGAAAAACGCTGGAAAATTTTGAAAAATAAGCCAACACGCCCTACACGCCCTCTAAAAAAAATTTAAAAATCGAAAAAAAAATCGCGGAAAATTTTTTTCCAGTTAGGTAATGACTTTATTTAATTTTTACTAACTGTACGTACCTTATACTATTATTACCTAATTTTAAATATTGAAAAACGCGGGAAAATTTTGAAAAATAAGCCAACACGCCCTACACGCCCTCTAAAAAAAATTTAAAAATCGAAAAAAAATCGCGGAAAATTTTTTTCCGGATAGTTAATGACTGTATGTTATGTGTAATAAGTGTATGTACCTAATAGTATCATTAGCTCTTTTTAAATATACGATAATTTCGAAAAATAAGACAAAACGCCCTACATGCCCTCAATAAAAATTTAAAAATAAAAAAAAATCGCGGAAAATATTTTCCGGATAGTTAATGACTGTATGTTATGTGTAATAAGTGTATGTACCTAATAGTATCATTAGCTCTTTTTAAATATACGAAAATTTCGAAAAATAAGACAACACGCCCTACATGCCCTCAAAAAAAATTTAAAAATCAAAAAAAAATGCGGAAAATTTTTTTTCCGGATAGTTAATGATTGTAAGTTATGTGTACTAAGTGTACGTACCTTATACTAATATTACCTAGATTTAAATATCAAAAACGCGCGAAAAGTTTGAAAAATAAGCCAACACGCCCTACACGCCCTCTAAAAAAAATTTAAAAATCGAAAAAAAGTGTGGAAATAGTTTTTTCAGGGTAGTTAATGACTGTATATTATGTGTACTAAGTGTACGTACCTTATACTAATATTACCTAAATTTAAATATTCGAAAATTTCGAAAAATGAGCCAACACGACCTACACGCCCTTTAAAGAAATGTTAAAAATTTAAAAAAATTGCGGAACATTTTTTTCCGGATAGTTAATTACTGTAAGTTATGTGTACTAAGTGTACGTACCTTATACTATTATTACCTAAATTTAAATATCAAAAAACGCGCGAAAATTTTAAAAATAAGCCAACAGGCCCTACACGCCATCTAAAAAAATTTAAAAATCGAAAAAAAATTGCGGAAAATTTTTTTCCGGTTAGGTAATGACTTTATTTAATTTTTACTAACTGTACGTACCTTATACTATTATTACCTAATTTTAAATATTGAAAAACGCGGGAAAATTTTGAAAAATAAGCCAACACGCCCTACACGCCCTCTAAAAAAAATTTAAAAATCGAAAAAAAATCACAGAAAAAGATTTTTCCGGGTAGCTAATGACTTTATGTTATGTGTACTAAGTGCACGTACCTTATACTAATATTACCTAATTTTAAATATCCAAAACGCGCGAAAATTTTGAAAAATAAGCCAACACGCCCTACACGCCCTCTAAAAAAAATTTAAAAATCGAAAAAAAGTGTGGAAATAGTTTTTTCCGGGTAGTTAATGACTGTATATTATGTGTACTAAGTGTACGTACCTTATACTAATATTACCTAAATTTAAATATACGAAAATTTCGAAAAATGAGCCAACACGCCCTACACGCCCTTTAAAAAAAATGTTAAAAATTTAAAAAAATTGCGGAACATTTTTTTTCCGGATAGTTAATTACTGTAAGTTATGTGTACTAAGTGTACGTACCTTATACTATTATTACCTAAATTTAAATATCGAAAAACGCGCGAAAATTTTAAGAATAAGCCAACAGGCCCTACAAGCCATCTAAAAAAATTTAAAAATCGAAAAAAAATTGCGGAAAATTTTTTTCCGGTTAGGTAATGACTTTATTTAATTTTTACTAACTGTACGTACCTTATACTATTATTAACTAATTTTAAATATTGAAAAACGCGGGAATATTTTGAAAAATAAGCCAACACGCCCTACACGCCCTCTAAAAAAATTTTAAAATCGAAAAAAAAATCGCGGAAAATTTTTTTCCGGATAGTTAATGACTGATTGTTATGTGTACTAAGTGTATGTACCTAATAGTATCATTAGCTCTTTTTAAATCTACGACAATTTTGAAAAATAAGACAACACGCCCTGCATGCCCTCAATAAAAATTTAAAAATAAAAAAAAATCGTGGAAAATATTTTTTCCGGATTGTTAATGATTGTAAGTTATGTGTACTAAGTGTACGTACCTTATTCTATTATTACCTAAATTTAAATATTGAAAAACGCGCGAAAATTTTGAAAAATATGCCAACAGGCCCTACACGCCCTCTAAAAAAAATTTAAAAATTATAAAAAAAATCGCGGAAAATTTTTTTCTCCAGATAGTTATTGACTGTATGTTATGTGTACTAAGTGTACATACCTAATAGTATCATTAGCTATTTTTAAAAATACGAAAATTTTGACAAATGAGCCAACACGCCCTACACGCCCTTTAAAAAAATTTAAAAATTTAAAAAAATTGTGGAAAATTTTTTTTCCGGGTAGTTAATGACTAAGTTATGTGTACTAAGTGTACGTACCTTATACCAATAATACCTACTTTTAAATATTGAAAAACGCGCGAAAATTTTGAAAAATAAGCCAACACGCCCTACACGCCCTCTAAAAAAAATTTAAAAATCGAAAAAAAGTGTGGAAATAGTTTTTTCCGGGTAGTTAATGACTGTATATTATGTGTACTAAGTGTACGTACCTTATACTAATATTACCTAAATTTAAATATACGAAAATTTCGAAAAATGAGCCAACACGCCCTACACGCCCTTTAAAAAAAATGTTAAAAATTTAAAAAAATTGCGGAACATTTTTTTTCCGGATAGTTAATTACTGTAAGTTATGTGTACTAAGTGTACGTACCTTATACTATTATTACCTAAATTTAAATATCGAAAAACGCGCGAAAATTTTAAAAATAAGCCAACAGGCCCTACAAGCCATCTAAAAAAATTTAAAAATCGAAAAAAAATTGCGGAAAATTTTTTTCCGGTTAGGTAATGACTTTATTTAATTTTTACTAACTGTACGTACCTTATACTATTATTAACTAATTTTAAATATTGAAAAACGCGGGAATATTTTGAAAAATAAGCCAACACGCCCTACACGCCCTCTAAAAAAATTTTAAAATCGAAAAAAAATCGCGGAAAATTTTTTTCCGGATAGTTAATGACTGTATGTTATGTGTACTAAGTGTATGTACCTAATAGTATCATTAGCTCTTTTTAAATCTACGACAATTTTGAAAAATAAGACAACACGCCCTGCATGCCCTCAATAAAAATTTAAAAATAAAAAAAAATCGCGGAAAATATTTTTTCCGGATTGTTAATGATTGTAAGTTATGTGTACTAAGTGTACGTACCTTATACTATTATTACCTAAATTTAAATATTGAAAAACGCGCGAAAATTTTGAAAAATATGCCAACAGGCCCTACACGCCCTCTAAAAAAAATTTAAAAATTATAAAAAAAATCGCGGAAAATTTTTTTCTCCAGATAGTTATTGACTGTATGTTATGTGTACTAAGTGTACATACCTAATAGTATCATTAGCTATTTTTAAAAATACGAAAATTTTGACAAATGAGCCAACACGTCCTACACACCCTTTAAAAAAATTTAAAAATTTAAAAAAATTGCGGAAAATTTTTTTTCCGGGTAGTTAATGACTAAGTTATGTGTACTAAGTGTACGTACCTTATACCAATAATACCTACTTTTAAATATTGAAAAACGCGCGAAAATTTTGAAAAATAAGCCAACACGCCCTACACGCCCTCTAAAAAAAATTTAAAAATCGAAAAAAAGTGTGGAAAAAGTTTTTTCCGGGTAGTTAATGACTGTATATTATGTGTACTAAGTGTACGTACCTTATACTAATATTACCTAAATTTAAATATTCGAAAATTTTGAAAAATGAGAAAACACGACCTACACGCCCTTTAAAGAAATGTTAAAAATTTAAAAAAATTGCGGAACATTTTTTTTCCGGATAGTTAATTACTGTAAGTTATGTGTACTAAGTGTACGTACCTTATACTATTATTACCTAAGTTTAAATATCGAAAAAAGCGCGAAAATTTTGAAAAATAAGCCAACAGGCCCTACACGCCCATTAAATAAATGTTAAAGATCGAAAAAAAATCGCGGAAAATTTTTCTTCCAGATAGTTATTGACTGTATGTTATGTGTACTAAGTGTACATACCTAATAGTATCATTTACTATTTTTAAATATAAGAAAATTTCGACAAATGAACCAACACACCCTACACGCCCTTTAAAAAAAAATTTAAAAATTTAAAAAAATTGCGGAAAATTTTTTTTCCGGGTAGATAATGACTTTATGTTATGTGTACTAAGAGTATGTACCTTATACTAATAATACCTACTTTTAAATATCGAAAAACGCGCGAAAATTTTGAAAAATAAGCCAACACGCCCTACACGTCCTCTAAAAAAATTTAAAAATCGAAAAAAAAACGCGGAATAAGATTTTTCAGGATAGATAATGACTATAAGTTATGTGTACTAAGTGTACGTACCTTATACTAATATTACCTAATTTTAAATATTGAAAAACGCGCGAAAATTTTGAAAAATAAGCCAACACGCCCTACACGTCCTCAAAAAAAATTTAAAAATAAAAAAAAATCGCGGAAAATATTTTTTCCGGATAGTTAATGATTTTAAGTTATGTGTACTAAGTGTACGTACCTTATACTAATATTACCAAGATTTAAATATCAAAAACGCGCGAGAAGTTTGAAAAATAAGCCAACATGCCCTACACGCCCTCTAAACAAAATTTAAAAATCGAAAAAAAATCGCAAAAAAAGTTTTTTTTCGGGTAGGTAATGACTTTATGTTATGTGTAATAAGTGTACGTACCTTATACTAATACTACCAAGATTTAAATATCAAAATCGCGCGAAAAGTTTGAAAAAGAAGCCAACACGCCCTACACGCCCTCTAAACAAAATTTAAAAATCGAAAAAAAATCACAGAAAAAGATTTTTCCGGGTAGCTAATGACTTTATGTTATGTGTACTAAGTGTACGTACCTTATACTAATATTACCTAAATTTAAAAATCAAAAAACGAGCGAAAATTTCGAAAAATAAGACAACACGCATTACATGCCCTCTAAAAAAATTTAAAAATCGAAAAAAATTCGCGGAAAAAGTTTTTTCCGGGTAGTTAATGACTGTATGTTATTTGTACTAAGTGTACGTACCTAATAGTATCATTAGCTATTTTTAAATATACGAAAAATTCGACAAATGAGCCAACACGCCCTACACGCCCATTAAAAAAATGTTAAAAATTTAAAAAAAATACGGAACATTTTTTTTCCGGATAGTTATTTACTGTGTTATGTGTACTAAGTGTACGTACCTTATACTATTATTACCTACGTTTAAATATCGAAAAAAGCGCGAAAATTTTGAAAAATAAGCCAACAGGCCCTACACGCCCTCTAAAAAAATTTAAAAATCGAAAAACAATCGCGGAAAAAAATTTTTCTGGGTAGTTAATGACTGTATGTTATGTGTACTAAGTGTATGTACCTAATAGTATCATTAGCTCTTTTTAAATATACGAAAATTTCGAAAAATAAGACAACACGCAATACACGCCCTCTAAAAAAATTTAAAAATCGAAAAAAATTCGCAAAAAAAGTTTTTTCTGGGTAGTTAATGACTGTATGTTATGTGTACTAAGTGTACGTACCTAATAGTATCATTTGCTATTTTTAAATATACGAAAAATTCGAAAAATGAGCCAACACGCCCTACACGCCCATTAAAAAAATGTTAAAAATTTACAACAATTGCGGAAAATTTTTTTTCCAGATAGTTAATAACTGTAAGTTATGTGTACTAAGTGTATGTACCTAATAGTACCATTAACTCTTTTTAAATCTACGAAAATTTTGAAAAATAAGACAACACGCCCTACATGCCCTCAAAAAAAATTTAAAAATAGAAAAAAATCGCGGAAAATATTTTTTCCGGATAGTTAATGATTGTAAGTTATGTGTACTAAGTGTATGTACCTTATACTAATATTACCTAAATTTAAATATCAAAAACGCGCGAAAAGTTTGAAAAATAAGCCAACACGCCCTACACGCCCTCTAAACAAAATTTAAAAATCGAAAAAAAATCACAGAAAAAGTTTTTTTCCGGGTAGGTAATGACTTTATGTTATGTGTAATAAGTGTACGTACCTTATACTAATATTAAATAAATTTAAATATCAAAAAACGAGCGAAAATTTCGAAAAATAAGACAACACGCCCTACACGCCCTTTAAAAAAATTTAAAAATTTAAAAAAATTGCGGAAAATTTTTTTTCCGGGTAGATAATGACTTTAAGTTATGTGTACTAAGTGTACGTACCTTATACCAATAATACCTACTTTTAAATATCGAAAAACGCGCGAAAATTTTGAAAAATAAGCCAACACGCCCTACACGTCCTCTAAAAAAATTTAAAAATCGAAAAAAAAACGCGGAATAAGTTTTTTCCGGATAGTTAATGACTATAAGTTATGTGAACTAAGTGTACGTACCTTATACTAATATTACCTAATTTTAAATATTGAAAAACGCGCGAAAATTTTGAAAAAAAAGCCAACACGCCCTACACGCCCTCTAAAAAAATTTTAAAAATCGAAAAAAAATCGCGGAAAAAGTGTTTTCTGGGTAGGTAATGATTTTATGTTATGTGTACTAAGTGTACGTACCTTATACTAATAATACCTAATTTTATATATTGAAAAATGCGCGAAAATTTTGAAAAATAAGACAACACGCCCTACACGCCCGTTAAAATTTTTTTAAAAATTTAAAAAAATTGCGGAAAATTTTTTTTCCGGGTAGATAATGACTATGTAAAGTGTACTAAGTGTACGTACCTTATACTAATAATACCTAATTATAAATATCAAAAAACGCGCGAAAATTTGAATAAGACAACATGGCCTACACGCACTATAAAAAAAATTTAAAAATCAAAATAAAATTGTGGAAATTTTTTTTTCCTACAAGGTAATGACTGTACGTTATGTGTACTAAGTGTACGTACCTTATAGTAATAATACCTAATTTTAAATATCGAAAAACGCGCGAAAATTTTGAAAAATAAGCCAACACGCCCTACACGCCCTCTAAAAAAATTTAAAAATCGAAATAAAATCGCGGAAAAGTTTTTTTTCGGCAAGGTAATAACTGTAAGTTATGTGTACTAAGTGTACGTACCTTATACTAATAATACCTAATTTTAAATATCGAAAAACGCGCGAAAATTTTGAAAAATAAGCCAACACGCCCTACACGCCCTCTAAACAAAATTTAAAAATCGAAAAAAAAATCACAGAAAAAGTTTTTTCCGGGTAGGTAATGACTGTATGTTATGTGTACTAAGTGTACGTACCTTATTCTCTTATTACCTAAATTTAAATATCGAAAAACGCGCGAAAATTTTGAAAAATAAGCCAACAGGCCCTACACGCCCTCTAAAAAAAATTTAAAAATCGAAAAAAAATCGCTGAAAAATTTTTTTCCAGATAGTTAATGACTGTATGTTATGTGTACTAAGTGTACGTACCTTATACCAATAATACCTACTTTTAAATATCGAAAAACGCGCAAAAATTTTGAAAAATAAGCCAACACGCCCTACACGTCCTCTAAAAAAATTTAAAAATCGAAAAAAAAAACGCGGAATAAGTTTTTTCCGGATAGTTAATGACTATAAGTTATGTGAACTAAGTGTACGTACCTTATACTAATATTACCTAATTTTAAATATTGAAAAACGCGCGAAAATTTTGAAAAATAAGCCAACACGCCCTACACGCCCTCTAAAAAAATTTTAAAAATCGAAAAAAAATCGCGGAAAAAGTGTTTTCTGGGTAGGTAATGATTTTATGTTATGTGTACTAAGTGTACGTACCTTATACTAATAATACCTAATTTTATATATTGAAAAATGCGCGAAAATTTTGAAAAATAAGACAACACGCCCTACACGCCCGTTAAAATTTTTTTAAAAATTTAAAAAAATTGCGGAAAATTTTTTTTCCGGGTAGATAATGACTATGTTATGTGTACTAAGTGTATGTACCTAATAGTATTATTAGCAAATTTTAAATATACGAAAATTTCGACAAATGAGCCAACACGGCCTACACGCCCTTTAAACAATTTTTAAAAATTTAAAAAAATCGCGGAAAAAGTTTTTTTCCGGCTAGTTAATGACTGTATGTTATGTGTACTAAGTGTACGTACCTTATACTAATATTACCAAATTTTAAATATCGATAAACGCGCGAAAATTTCGAAAAATTAGACAACACGCCATACACGCCCTTTAAAAACTTTTTAAAAATTTAAGAAAATTGCGGAAATTATTTTTTCCGGGTAGATAATGACTGTATGTTATGTGTACTAAGTGTACGTATCTTATACTAATAATACCTACTTTTAAATATCAAAAAATGCGCGAAAATTTTGAAAAACAAGACAACACGCCCTACACGCCCTCTAAAAAAAATTTAAAAATCGAAATAAAATCGCGGAAAAGTTTTTTTCGGCAAGGTAATAACTGTAAGTTATGTGTACTAAGTGTACGTACCTTATAGTAACATTTCTTAAATTTAAATATTGAAAAACGCGCGAAATTTTTGAAAAATAAACCAACACGCCCTATACGCCCTTTAAAAAATTTTTAAAAATTTAAAAAAATTGCGGAAAATTTTTTTCCGGTTAGGTAATGACTTTATTTAATTTTTACTAACTGTACGTACCTTATATTATTATTACCTAATTTTAAATATCGAAAAACGCTAAAAAAATTTTGAAAAATAAGCCAACACGCCCTACATGCCCTTTAAAAAAATATTAAAAATTTAAAAAAATTGCGGAAAATTTTTTTTCCGGGTAGATAATGACTATGTTATGTGTACTAAGTGTATGTACCTAATAGTATTATTAGCAAATTTTAAATATACGAAAATTTCGACAAATGAGCCAACACGGCCTACACGCCCTTTAAACAATTTTTAAAAATTTAAAAAAATCGCGGAAAAAGTTTTTTTCCGGCTAGTTAATGACTGTATGTTATGTGTACTAAGTGTACGTACCTTATACTAATATTACCAAATTTTAAATATCGATAAACGCGCGAAAATTTCGAAAAATTAGACAACACGCCATACACGCCCTTTAAAAACTTTTTAAAAATTTAAGAAAATTGCGGAAATTATTTTTTCCGGGTAGATAATGACTGTATGTTATGTGTACTAAGTGTACGTATCTTATACTAATAATACCTACTTTTAAATATCAAAAAATGCGCGAAAATTTTGAAAAACAAGACAACACGCCCTACACGCCCTCTAAAAAAAATTTAAAAATCGAAATAAAATCGCGGAAAAGTTTTTTTTCGGCAAGGTAATAACTGTAAGTTATGTGTACTAAGTGTACGTACCTTATAGTAACATTTCTTAAATTTAAATATTGAAAAACGCGCGAAAATTTTGAAAAATAAACCAACACGCCCTATACGCCCTTTAAAAAATTTTTAAAAATTTAAAAAAATTGCGGAAAATTTTTTTCCGGTTAGGTAATGACTTTATTTAATTTTTACTAACTGTACGTACCTTATATTATTATTACCTAATTTTAAATATCGAAAAACGCTAAAAAAATTTTGAAAAATAAGCCAACACGCCCTACATGCCCTTTAAAAAAATATTAAAAATTTAAAAAAATTGCGGAAAATTTTTTTTCCAGGTAGATAATGACTATGTTATGTGTACTAAGTGTATGTACCTAATAGTATTATTAGCAAATTTTAAATATACGAAAATTTCGACAAATGAGCCAACACGCCCTACACGCCCTTTAAACAATTTTTAAAAATTTAAAAAAATCGCGGAAAAATTTTTTTCCGGCTAGTTAATGACTGTATGTTATGTGTACTAAGTGTACGTACCTTATACTAATATTACCAAATTTTAAATATCGATAAACGCGCGAAAATTTCGAAAAATAAGACAACACGCCCTACACGCCCTTTAAAAACATTTTAAAAATTTAAGAAAATTGCGGAAATTATTTTTTCCGGGTAGATAATGACTGTATGTTATGTGTACTAAGTGTACGTATCTTATACTAATAATACCTACTTTTAAATATCGAAAAACGCGCGAAAATTTTGAAAAACAAGACAACACGCCCTACACGCCCTCTAAAAAAAATTTAAAAGTCGAAATAAAATCGCGGAAAAGTTTTTTTCCGGCAAGGTAATAACTGTAAGTTATGTGTACTAAGTGTACGTCCCTTATAGTAACATTTCTTAAATTTAAATATTGAAAAACGCGCGAAAATTTTGAAAAATAAACCAACACGCCCTATACGCCCTTTAAAAAAATTTTAAAAATTTAAAAAAATTGCGGAAAATTTTTTTCCACTTAGGTAATGACTTTGTTTAATTTTTACTAACTGTACGTACCTTATATTATTATTACCTAATTTTAAATATCGAAAACGCTAAAAAAATTTTGAAAAATAAGCCAACACGCCCTACACGCCCTCTAAAAAAATTTAAAAATCGAAAAAAAATCGCGGAAAAAGTTTTTTCCGGGTAGGTAATGACATAATGTTATGTGTACTAAGTGTACGTACCTTACACTATTATTGCCAAGTTTTAAATATCGAAAAACACGCGAAAATTTCGAAAAATAAGACAACATGCCCTACACGCCCTTTAAAAAAAATTAAAAAAATTAAAAAAATTGCGGAAAATTTTTTTTTCGGGTAGATAATGAGTATGTTATGTGTACTAAGTGTACGTACCTTATACTAATAATACCTAATTTTAAATATCAAAAAACGCGCGAAAATTTTGAAAAATAAGCCAACACGCCCTACACGCCCTTTAAAAAAATTTTAAAAATTTAAAAAAATTGCGGAAAATTTTTTTCTGGGTAGATAATGACTGTATGTTATGTGTACTAAGTGTATGTACCTATTAGTATTATTAGCTAATTTTAAATATACGATAATTTCGACAAATGAGCCAACACGCCCTTTAAAAATTTTTTAAAAATTTAAAAAAATCGCGGAAAAAGTATTTTCCATGTAGTTAATGACTGTATGTTATGTGTACTAAGTGTACGTACCTTATACTAATAATACCTAATTTTAAATATTGATAAACGCGCGAAAATTTCGAAGAATAAGACAACAAGCCCTAAAAGCCCTCTAAAATAAATTTTAAAATCGAAATAAAATATCGGAAAATTTTTTTCCCGGCAAGGTAATGACTGTAAGTTATGTGTACTAAGTGTACGTACCTTATAGTAACATTTCTTAAATTTAAATATCGAATAACGCGCAAAAATTTTGAAAATTAAGCCAACTCGCCCTACACGCCTTTTAAAAAAACGTTAAAAATTTAAAAAAATTGCGGAAAATTTTTTTTCTGGGTAGATAATGACTATGTTATGTGTACTAAGTGTATGTACCTAATAGTATTATTAGCTAATTTTAAATATACGAAAATTTCGACAAATGAGCCAACACGCCCTACACTACATTTAAAAAGTTTTTAAAAATTTAAAAAAATCGCGGAAAAAGTTTTTTCCGGCTAGTTAATGACTGTATGTTATGTGTACTAAGTGTACGTACCTTATACTAATATTACCTAATTTTAAATATACGAAAATTTCGAAAAATGAGCCAACACGCCCTACACAAACTTTAAAAAAAAATTAAAAATTTAAAAAAATCGCGGAAAAAGTTTTTTTCGGATGACTGTATGTTATTTGTACTAAGTGTATGTACCTAATATAATTATTAGCTAATTTTAAATATACGAAAATTTCGACAAATGAGCCAAAACAACCTTCAAAAAAAATTTAAAAATTTAAAAAAATGGTGGAAAATTATTTTCCGGTAGGGTAATGACTTTATTTAATTTTTACTAACTGTACGTACCTTATACTATTATTACCTATTTTTAAATATCAAAAAATGCACGAAAATTTCGAAAAATAAGACAACACGCCCTACACGCCCTCTAAAAAAATTTTAAAAATCAAAATAAAATCGCGTAAAATTTTTTTTCCGGCAAGCTAATGACTGTAAGTTATGTGTACTAAGTGTACATACCTTATAGTAACATTTTTTAAATTTAAATATCAAAAACGCGCGAAAAGTTTGAAAAATAAGCCTACACGCCCTGCACGTCCTCTAAAAAAATTTAAAAATCGAAAAAAAATCGCAGAAAAAGTTTTTCCGGGTAGTTAATGACTGTTTGTTATGTGTACTAAGTGTACGTACCTTATACTGATATTACCTAATTTTAAATATCGAAAAACGTGCAAAAAATTTGAAAAATAAGCCAACACGCCCTACACGCCCTCTAAAAAAATTTAAAATAAAAAAAAATTGCGGAAAAAGGTTTTTACCGGGTAGTTAATGGCTTTATGTAATGTGTACTAAGTGTACGTACCTCATACTAATATTACCTAATTTTAAATATTGAAAAACGCGCGGAAATTTTGAAAAATAAGC
This sequence comes from Brachycybe producta, assembly GCA_036925085.1. Classification (NCBI taxonomy): domain Eukaryota; kingdom Metazoa; phylum Arthropoda; class Diplopoda; order Playtdesmida; family Andrognathidae; genus Brachycybe; species Brachycybe producta. Next base: position 83,367 of record JAUPFP010000086.1, read on the forward strand.
CAACAGGCCCTACACGCCCTCTAAAAAAAATTTAAAAATTGAAACAAAATCGCGGAAAAAGTTTTTTCCGGGTAGTTAATGAATGTATGATATGTGTACTAAGTGTACGTACCTTATACTAGTATTACCTAAATTTAAATATCGAAAAACGCGCGAAAATTTTGAAAAATAAGCCAACAGGCCCTACACGCCCTCTAAAAAAATTTAAAAACCAAAAAAAAATCGCGGAAAAAGTTTTTTCTATGTAGTTAATGACTGTATGTTATGTGTACTAAGTGTACGTACCTTATACTAATATTATCTAAGTAGTATAGTAAAATACATTACTGTGCCACATTTCTGGGCCACTCTCTCATAGACTACTATAGGAGAAACATTTCGAGCACCACATTTCAATCTCCCATAGGCTATCATTGAGTCATTTCTACACCACTCGTTTTAAAGCTATTTTAATGCTTCATCAGAGAGAAAAAATTTTGACCCAGTTTTTTTTGCTTCTCATTAAAGAGATAGAAGTTTGAAACTTTCTCATACTACCTGCTGAAATAATAAAAAAAACTTTTTTTCACGACTGTATACACAGTAGAATAAATAAAACATTTTATATATAGAAGGTAAGAAATTTTATTTCATACTCTGAATATATACATATACATTCAGATTTTAACTACATTTTTTCCTACAGAATACACATTTTCCACACCCCATTACAATCTCTCATAGACTATGAGGGGGTCATTTCTGGGCCATAGCATTAAGACCAACCTATTGTTAATGCTTCGATATAACAGAGAAAAAAACTTTGACCCATTTTTTTGCTTCTCGTTAAAGAGAAACAAGTTTGAAACTTTCTCATACCACCTGCTGAGATGATAAAAAAACTTGTTTTCATGACTGTATATAGAATAAATTAAACATTTTGTATATAGAAAGTAAGAAATTTTATTTCATACTCTGAATATATACATATATATTTAGATTTTAACTACATTTTTTCTTACAGAATACACATTTTCCACACCACATTACAATCTCTCATAAACTATGATGTGGTCATTTCTGGGCCATAGCAGGAAGACCAACATTTTTATTTAACTTAAAATTAAAAATTATGACAACGCATTTCAAAATCACAAAAGAATTTCTTTTATATTTATCACATAAAACATGTATTTATTTTTAGCTTTCATATTTTTCATAGATTATATCACTATATTATTGCTTTGTACCCTGAACCTATTTCTATTTCTTGTAGTGATGTCTTCCATAGTTTTGTTCTATTTCTATTGGCCTCTTTCATAGTCATGCTCCTTTTCTATTGGCTTCTTTCATAGTAATGCTCCTTTTCTATTGGCTTCTTTCATAGTCATGCTCCTTTTCTATTGGCTTCTTTCATAGTCATGCTCCTTTTCTATTGACCTCTTTTATAACAATGCTGCTTTTTATTGGCTTCTTTCTTAGCTTTTTTTGTCTTTCATAACCTGGTTTCATTTTTATTTAAGTCTTTTGTAATCTTAACTTAATATTATTGGTGTTTTGTTGTAATATCTGAGTAGTTTCATTGGCTACTATTTTTAATCGAGGACACTATTTCAGTATAAAAAGAGCAAAAAGTTCTCATAAAATTCACACATCAATTTCTATTCTGAATCTTCTCAGACAAGTGTTGCTCTGATCATTCATTTCTAAAATCATTACACAAAATAGCAAAATCTTTAAAGTTTGCTTTTTTTTACTGTGGCCGATCTTACAAATAGTTTTTCACTTTGTGCAAGACATTTATTACATCAAAAACTCCCCATCTATAACCAATTTTTGTAAAAAGTCGTATTTACATCATAATGCAGGACAATCAGGACATCATTGGTGAGTATTTTTTTTTTGAACTATCAAATAGCCTAAAAAACATGAATACCCCTTTTACAAATCACTCAGAACCATTTTGTATTGTTAAATTTTCATTATTAGTGTTTGAAACCCTACACACATTTTCTTAGCTTACAAAGGCAACATTGGTTCTTAGAAAAATTCTGAAAACATATTGATAGGCTTGACGGTTGAAACCGCAGTAACTGGACCGAAAGACAAAAAGGAAAGCCACACTAAAATCTGAAGTTGCAAAGCGTCAAGCAAAGGTAATCGGTGATGCGGGCCCATCTTCAGCTGTAGTGGAAGACACGATCAAAGAATGGTTTGGACGTCACCTCAGTAAATCACAGGAAAAGAACACTTTACCGGACTTCAAAGTTCACGAAACTATCCCCGTCGAGGACAATTGGAAGATACGCATTCTCGAAAGTAATGAGAGTTGGTTTATCGATATTCGCAAATATTGTATAGAAAACAAATTTACGAAAGGGGCTTGTATTCCGGTTCATATCTATCCTTGATTAATCACAAAACTTAATTAAGTGCCTACTGTTTTGGGTAAATTGGGATTTGATTTTCAAAAATGAATTGTTTCATATGCAGACAGCCGGATAAATCAAGGGAACATTTTCTAAATGCACATGTTATCGGGTCTACCAAAGAAAAATGTAATCTTTGTTATTCACAATTTAATACTAAAACAGAATGGTTAATCCATTTAAATAATATTCACGACATATTTTTATCCGATGCTTTTGTTATACATAAAACGGGGTTTGGGGGTTTATTAGCTACTTTAAAACATATGAATGGGTCTAATATTCAGGACCCTAGAGTCTATTTCCAACATATCTATGATGAATTTGTTGGAGGGATGGTCTAATAAAATGAGATTTAAATTTCAATTATGTTTGCACATTCATTTTATCAAGCCAAAAATCATTTACGAAAACAATGAAGCGATAATGACTTACGAAACCAACGATTCTTATTTTTGTAGTAATATGAAACTTATTATGCATCGCTCAGAAATAAAACAGTACTTGCGAGAATGTGAAATGCAGATCTTAAGCGCGATAGAAGCTTTCATTAATAGAGGTTCGGGTTGGGTGATCGATTCCATCAAAGACATCGATATCAAAATTGGTAACTACAGACCGTATAAAGGGGGATGTTCGGGAAAACTTCCCGTTTCATTAAAAAATAAGAAATCTATTTTAAATATCACATCAAAAGATGCCAAATGTTTCTTATGGTGTGTACTAGCTCATTTGCATCCAGTAGCATGGGGCGACCATCCCAATAGATTAAGTCACTATAAGAAATTAGAAGGCTCACTCAATACATCCATGCTTGACTACCCCGTTGCCTTAAACCAAATTTCAAAATTCGAAATTGCGAATAATCTCAAAATTAACTTTTTCGGTTACGATAAGTACATTGTTCCTCTTCAGTTAAGTAGTTCCAACTCGAATAGAGAAATAAATCTACTTCTTCATGACAAACATTACTTTCTCATTCGAAATATCGCTCGATTAATGGACCATGATGGATTTAAAAGGAAATTTTTTTGAAAGCGCTTTAGAAAGGCACCGCCCCATGTGCGAAGAGCATAAATCGGCGAAAATTCTTTTACCGAGTAAAGAGGATTGCATTTTAAAGTTTAATGATTTTCATAAGGCTTTGCGCTGCCCTTACGTAGCTTATTTTGATTTCAAAAGCCTCATCTAAAAAGTGAGTGGCCCGACTCAAAATCCGAGTACTTCCTATACCAAAACTATCCAAAAATGCGAAGCTTGCTCTTATTCTTATGCTATCGTTGATTATCACGGTAAGGTTGTAGCTCACGAATGTAAAAGGTCTCAAGATCCCGCTTATGAACTCGTCAATGCCTTAAGAGACAAAGCCAGTGAATTGTTGAAATCGGCCCCAATAGAGTCTATGGTGTTGACGAACAAAGACGAGGAAAACTTTCAGAAAGCCACCCATTGCTACGCTTGTCAGACGGAGTTCAATGAGTTTATTACGGGCAAAGTAAGAGATCACGATCACCATTTTCCGGGAAACAATTACAGGGGTGCATCATGCTTCAGTTGTAATGCCACTTTACGTGACCGCTCTTACTTGCCGTGTTTCGCTCATTGTTTACGTTCATACGATGAGCATTTTATCATTAAAGCCCTAGGTAGAATTAAAACGGAAAAGCCCATTAGCATTATTCCTTTGAATATTGAGCGCTATATGAGCTTCATCGTCGATGATCTCGTGTTCCTAGATAGTTTTCAATTCTTATCCGCTCCACTCGCAACCCTCGCCCAAAATCTTCCTAAGAAAAATTTTAATTGCGTTTTGTGGTTTTTCAAAATCCCTGCAAAAATTGATCTCATGACGCAAAAAGGATATTTTCCTTACGAACATTTGGACAGTCACTCAAAATTTGATACATTGGGCATTCCCGATAAAGCCTGTTTCAACAATACACTGAATGAAGAAGGGATCTCTGACAAAGATTATGAGCACGTAAGAAAGGTATGGCAGACATTCAGATGTCAAACTTTAGGTGATTATCATGATATATATATACTTAAGAAGCGATTGTCTCATTTTGGCGGATGTTTTCGAAAATTTCTGAACTATTTCTTTTAAAAGTTTTGGCCTAGATCCCGCGCATTATTTCATTTTGCCCATGTACACTTGGTCCGCCGCTTTAAAATACACTAAAGTTGAGTTGGAGCTACTTACGGATTACGATATGCACTTATTTATCGAAAGAGGTATTCGCGGAGGTGTTTCTGTCGCCAGTCACAGATACGCAAAAGCGAACAATCCCTATCTAAATGATTACGATCCATCTAAACCTAAATCTTATATAGCCTATTGGGATTACAATTCGTTGTATGCTACGGCAATGTGCAAACCCATGAACATGAAAGATTTTAGTTGGCTAGATGAGAATGAGATCGAAACTTTCGACATTCATTCCATTAACCCAGATAGCAAAGAGGGATACATATTAGAAGTGGATCTCGATTATCCAGCGGAGTTACATTTTGATCATAGCGACTACCCTCTTTGTCCAGAAAGACTCGATATTCGTCTCGATATGCTATCCTCTTATGCTAAAGACCTTCTAAAAAAAGTAAAAGGAAAAGAACGAACAAATTACAAAGCAAAGAAACTCGCCCCTAATCTTTATCATAAGAAAAATTACGTTATTCACGCTAGAAATTTACTATGTTACTTAAACCTGGGGATGAAATTAACCAAAATTCATCGTGTTCTTTCTTTTACCCAAGGCAAGTGGGTAAAGCCCTATATAGAATTTAACATCACCATAGTAGTATAGGAAATGTCATTTCTGCACCACTTTTCTCCATAGACTACTATGGTGACCTCATTTTGAGCTCCACATTCCAATCTCCCATAGACTCTCATTGAGTCATTTCTGCACCACTCGTTTTAAGGCTAACCAGTTTATAAGCTATAGAAACATAGCTTCACTATTATTTTTTAATGTTTTATCGTAACAGAGAGAAAAACTTTGACCTTCTTCTTGCTTCTCAGAGAAAGAAGTTTAAAACTTTCTTTAACCACCAACTGAGATAATAATAAAACTTGTTTTCACGACTTTGTTGTTTTGTATATAGAAGGTAAAAAATTTTATTTTATACTCTGAATATATACATATACATTCAGATTTTAACTACATTTCTTTTTATAGAATACACAATTTCCACACCCCAATACAATCTCCCATAGACTATCATTGAGTTATTTCTACACCACTCGTTTTAAAGCTATTTTAATGCTTCATCAGAGAGAAAAAACTATGACCCAGTTTTTTTTTGCTTCTCATTAAAGAGATAGAAGTTTGAAACTTTCTTTAACCACCTGCTGAGATAATAAAAAAACTTGTTTTCACGAATGTATATAGAATAAATAAAACATTTTATATATAGAAGGTAAGAAATTTTATTTCATACTCTGAATATATACATATACATTTAGATTTTAACTACATTTTTTCTTATAGAATACACAATTTCCACGCCCCATTACAATCTACCCATAGACTATCATTGAGTCATTTCTACACCACTCATTTTAAAGCCATTTTAATGCTTCATCAGAGAGAAAAAACTTTGACCCAGTTTTTTTTGCTTCTCATTAAAGAGATAGAAGTTTGAAACTTTCTTTAACCACCTGCTGAGATAATAAAAAAACTTGTTTGCACGAATGTATATAGAATAAATAAAACATTTTATATATAGAAGGTAAGAAATTTTATTTCATACTCTGAATATATACATGTACATTCAGATTTTAACTACATTTTTTCCTACAGAATACACATTTTCCACGCCCCATTACAATCTCCCCATAGGCTCTCATTGAGTCATTTCTACACCATTCATTTTAAAGCCATTTTAATGCTTCATCAGAGAGAAAAAACTTTGACCCAGTTTTTTTTGCTTCTCGTTAAAGAGAAAGAAGTTTAAAACTTTCTCATACCACCTGCTGAGATGATAAAAAAAACTTGTTTTCATGACTGTATATAGAATAAATTAAACATTTTGTATATAGAAAGTAAGAAATTTTATTTCATACTCTGAATATATACATGTACATTGAGATTTTAACTACATTTTTTCCTACAGAATACACATTTTCCACACCTTATTACAATCTCCCATAGGCTCTCATTGAGTCATTTCTACACCACTCATTTTAAAGCCATTTTAATGCTTCATCAGAGAGAAAAAACTTTGACCCAGTTTTTTTTGCTTCACGTTAAAGAGAAAGAAGTTTAAAACTTTCTCATACCACCTGCTGAGATGATAAAAAAACTTGTTTTCATGACTGTATATAGAATAAATTAAACATTTTGTATATAGAAAGTAAGAAATTTTATTTCATACTCTGAATATATACATGTACATTCAGATTTTAACTACATTTTTTCCTACAGAATACACATTTTCCACACCCCATTACAATCTTTCATAGACTATGAGGGGGTCATTTCTGGGCCATAGCATTAAGACCAACCTATTGTTAATGCTTCGATACAACAAAGAAAAAAACTTTGACTCATTTTTGTGCGATGTTTCCCGAGGAATATGAACGAACAAAAATGAGCAATTTATTCGATCATATAAACTCCCTGTTTGTGTTAAAACATTGGATCGAAGCTAGAAAGCCGAATAAAAATGTTATTTTTCAAGAAATTTTGTATCTGATCGCTCATTGGTCAGATTATGAGTGGCGATGTGAAATTTTCAAAACTTGTACTGATACTGAATAAATATCATGTTATGGACTCATTCTCGTTATTTTCTTGAAGCTAAAATGGTAGAGCAAGATGAAATATCGCGCTTAACGATAGAGGAAAATGTAGTACCGCAAAAAAAGAAACCGAGTATAAAATACATCGTTATGGGCTGCATAGGGGCTCTTATGCTTATCCTCGAAACAACGAACATCGCTATTTCCACTAAAACGGAAGCACCTGCCAATATACAACTACCGCAACATTCCGTATCGATCATGGAAAAAGAGGGTTCCTTTATTCTATTGAAGGCAACGATTAGGATGATTATTGCCGGTCCCAGCAATTGCGGGAAAACAACCTTCGTTAAGAAAATTTTGGATCATGCCAGGGGAATGATTAAACCCCCACCGGAAAGAGTAACGTGGTACTATTCTCAATATCAAGACTGGTATTCACTTTATGGGACTCGAGCGACATTTCTAAAAGGAATGCCCGACATGAAGACTCTAAGATGCGATAGAAACCAGCTTATTGTACTCGACGATCTGTTTCAAGATGTGGATAGGGGTGTTTCTCGGCTCTTTACGTGCGATTCGCATCATAGAAATATAAGTGTTATATTTATTACTCAAAATATTTTTTCAAGAACCCGTATCAGCGCACCATTTCTTTGAATGCCTCTTATCTGGTTCTTTTTAAAAACCCTCGTGTCAAATCTCAAATTGCTCATTTGTCTCATCAGATGTATCCTGGTAACACCAAGTTTATGATCGATGCCTTTAACCAGAGTACTCGTGATCCGTACAGTTACTTGATGATTGATCTCACGCAGAATGCGGATGACAATTCTAGGCTCAGAACGAATATATTTCCGGGAGAGTATACCGCTGTATTTTTACCTAAACAACGATGAAAGTAAGTCAAATAATTCCTTCACGTCTCGATCGTAACATTCACAGATTACACGTAGCTGTGGAAAGTAATTCACGACTTCAAAAAGAACTTCTAAAGAACTCCAACTTGGATTTTATTCAGTGTTTGTGTGATTGTGCACATAATATTGGAAACTCTAACATTGTACTGAGTGAACGTGAAAAAAGAAAGTTACAACCCTATAGGCATATACTGAATAAATTAGTGAATACGAAAGCATCTCCAAAGTCGAAGAAAAACTTTCTCATCAAACAAAAAGGGGGTTGGCTTCTGCTGTTAATTTCTCCCGTATTGTCGATGTTAACGGGTTTAATAGCATCATGGCCGAGAAAATGATCCTCATCCCCGCTGAATCTTGGGAAGCTCAATATCGAGAAAGACAAGAAAATAAAACGCCCGTTCAACGTACTCTAAGAGACATTGAAAAGGCCATTCAACGTATTTTGGAAGAAGAAAACTTGGATAACTACAATAAGGGTTTACTTCTAGGGCAATTACAACACCGGTATAAATCCATTTATGAAAACAGACCCAAAGAGGTAACGAAAGTGACGTTAGAGGACCCTGGTTTTTCGAGTCCCATTGAAGAAAAACATTCATTAGGTATCAGCGATATAGTTAACCAATTGCCGAAGACACAACAGAAGAAGGCCGGTCGTCTTCTCAATTTGATAAAAGATGGTAGAGGGTCATTAAGTTGGAATTCATCGCATCAGCTTCTGATAAATGGTCAAGTCGTGCCGAATACCAATATCATGGACCTTACTAGAGATCTCGTTATCAGTAAAACTAGATACGATCCCCCAGGATGGGAGCCATTTATCATGGAGCTGAAAAAAATGAACGTACCTCGATCTCTCATAGCTAACGACAAGCGATGGGATTATCATCCAGATACCAAAAAATCTAACAGTCCCGTATGGGAAGAATCATGAAAAACAAAGAACTCAAAAAATTTTATTACAATCCATCCTCCAGCGGGTCTTTCGGAGGTGTGGACCGCCTTCATGCGGCAACTGGAAAGAAATTTACTCGGGGTGAAATTGAAGCCTGGTTACGAACGCAAGATGTCTACACTTTACATAAACCAGTGAGAAGAACATTTACGAGAAATAGAACATTGGTCAGTAAAATAGACGATGTATGGCAGATGGATCTCGTGGATATGCAGCCTTACAAAAAAGAGAATAAGGGTTACAACTATCTTTTAACTTGTATCGATGTATTTTCAAAATATGCTTGGGTTCAACCATTAAAACAAAAAACTGGAAAGGAAATGATCGCTGCTTCAAAAATTATTCTGCGAGATGGAAGGAAGCCGAGAAAAATTCAATCGGATAGGTGTAAAGAATTCCTGAATAAGAACTTTCAGACCTTTCTCAAAGAAAATGGTATTGGATTTTATACCACTTTTAACGAAGTCAAAGCTGCCGTTGTCGAACGTTTTAATAGAACTTTGAAATCACGCATGTGGAGGTATTTTACAGCGAAGGGGAATTATCAGTACATTGATAAGTTGAGTCAACTGGTGAAAGGATACAATGCATCGTATCATAGAAGCATTGGCATGGCTCCGGAGAAAGTCTCATCTACCAATGAAAAAGATGTATTTAAACGATTGTTTCCATCTGCCAATAGTAGATTGTCCAAGTTCAAAGTAGGTGATCGTGTTCGTATTTCCAAGACGAAGTTAACTTTCGAAAAAGGTTACTTACCCAATTGGTCGGACGAGGTTTTCACCATCTCTGCACATATCGACCGAATACCTCCGGTATACCGTCTCGTGGATATTGATGGTGAACTATTAGAAGGTACGTTTTACGAGGAAGAACTTCAAAAAATTGACAAGAAAGATAGCGATTTTTGGAGGGTAGAAAAAGTTGTAGCTGAAAAAGGAAAAGGGCGTCACCGGCAACTTTTGGTGAAGTGGAAAGGATACGCCGATAAACACAACAGTTGGATTAAAGCGGGACATTTGAAACAACTACAAAAATGACCGAGTCTCAAGACTTTTACGTGACACTACCGAGTAATAGCAGTATGAAATATTATCGGGACAACACTTTAATGAATTACACCGTGAAACTCCCAAAACCCATCGAAATTACTGGAGATTACGAAGTCGCTTTGGCTGAGATTCATTTTTCGCGTACCTGGTTAAAGATTGCGGATGAAAAGGAAGGTGAAATTATTATCAGAGATCTGGAGCGGAGCCTAAGCATCAATATTAGCGTTCCTAGCGGGGCGTATCATTCTCCCGGATTTCTCGTGAATGCCATCAACTCTCATATCGATGAATATTTCGGGCCCCTTCATTTGAGGCATCCTTCGATTCAGTCGAGCAAAAATGAATTGATTAAAATAATAGACAAATCTACATTTAAGATAGACAAAGAGGAAGAAAATATGGTAATAGAAGAAGCCAGGGTGCAAACAACCGCGGACAATGTGAATGTCATGTTCAAAACGTGCGAGGAATCACGCACCAACTATCAGAATCTCGTTAAGGATAAGAATACCAGTCAAACGGAATATCAAAACAAAATAAATGATGTCGAAAATCAATTGCAACATCAAAAAGGCCTCATACCTGGACCCGATGGAAAACGGGACGAAGCCATTCAGCGTCTCGTTAATGTCTTACAACTAAAACTGCAGGACGAACAAAAAAGAAGACTGACGATAAAGATGCCAAAGATAAACTCATCAATCTGGTTCGTTTACAAAAAGAAGCGAATGAATTTAATTACAATATTTTAAAGTCCTCGTATGATGAAAAAAAAGAAAATTTAGTCAAGTCAAAACAAGATCTACAAAATATGAAAGATTATCATCAGCAGTTGTTAGAAAGCAAAACACGAATGGAGAATATCACGAATCCGAGATTAAATAGTGAAAAGAATCCTTGGTTCAAATATCGGAATACAACGTCACATGTAGAAGTTACCGTTCAGCCCAATTCAAGCATTCAATTTTCCGAAAAAATACAAAGAATGCTCGGGTTTCAAGAGGACTATCTTAGCAATACGTCGGAACTTCCCATTATTAAGGTGGCCGACTTTCTTTCGGATATTCAGCGTGATATTCATTCCTTATTCGTGTATATCGACTGCATCGAGTACCAGCCGGTGGGAAATATACTTTCACCTTTATTGAGGCCCGTTCATCTTCAGGATTCTGATGGAATGAGAGTTACCAAAATCTACAATCAACTACAGTACAAAAGAGTATCACGTGATAGTATACATAGTATCGAAGTGCGTATAAGCGATGTCTTTGGAAGTAAAATTTTATTTACCAGTGGAGACGTAGTGATAGCCACAGTTCATTTTTGTCCGTGTTCCATTTTTCACAAATGAGGGTGCCTTACTATTGTGGATCAGCACCTGATCCGTGTTATAATTATCATAAACAAATTGGATCCTCTTTGCCCGTCTTCGTAGGATCTCAATATCAGCGGGGACACGGATTTTTCTCTTCGTTATATCGTTTTGTGATCCCTTTTTTGAAAAAAAGGAGCCCTCTCAGTGAGTAAGCAGTTGTTAAAGTCTGGAACTAACGTCGTATCCGATATCGAAGCGGGGGAATCTTTCAAAAGTGCCTTAAAAAGGCGTGGAACGAAAGCTGGGCATGAATTTTTGAAGACAATGACAGGTGGAGATAAGCGCCGGAAAACGACTAAAACATCTGGAAATAGAAGAACCGTGGCCAGTATGAAGCGTACAGTGGAAAGGAAAGCGTCGAAGAAGAAAGTCGCTAAAAAAAGGAAAACCGCAGCAAAGCAAGCTTTGGGTAAAAAATGAAAAACTAGCAATTTCGTGAATCTCCTATAAACATGAGTGGCTTTCTCGTACATCATGACTCGGGGCCCGGGATCAGTTGTGAGTTGGATATTTTTACCGTGCCCGTGACGCAAACGAGTAATCGGGATGACTGCATTAAAGAATACATCCCGTGAACAGTATTGAAGACCAAAATACGATAGAGTTCAATATCATGGGAAATGCCGATGAATACATAGATCCTTCTGATATTTACCTGAATGTGAAGGCAAGAATTTTAAAAGCAGACGGAAAACCATTGGACACTACTTGCGAAGTCACACCTATAAATGGTTTTTTTCACTCAATTTTAGTGAAATTACGGTTACTTTCGGGCATACGATTATTAGTTCCACCGATCACGATTATGGATATAAAGCTTATTTAACGACCCTTCTAGGCAGCGAAAACACCGGGAATAAACCTTATTTATCTCTCGAGATGTTCTACAAAGACACCATCGCTGCGTTTAAAGATCGTAAACCATCCACCGCCGATCCAGCAGATGGATTAGCGCAACGCTTCGAAAGATCAAAAGCGAGTGCTATTATGGATATGTGCGGACGTCTTCATGGAGATATTTTTCATCAGGGGCGGCTCTTGCCTAATATGCTCGATCTCTCCATTAAATTAATTCGTCAAAAAGATGCTTTTTGTTTACTTAAACCAGACAGTGACAAGAATGATTACAAAGTGGATATTAGATCTGCTACCCTCTATGTACGAAAAGTGATACCAAATCCATCTATCGTTAAAACGCATATTGAGCAGTCGTTGAAGTCTAATTTTATTTATCCCATCAACCGAATCAAATGCACTTCTTTCAGTGAACCTAGCGGCGGCCACGATATTAACATCAACATTTGTAATGGCATATTACCGAGTTTCGTTATGATTGGACTCGTTGATAGTGATGCACGAGCTGGAAATTTAAAAAAGAATCCTTTTCATTTTCATTACAAGGACCTTAGTTTTCTCGAGCTACAGGTAGATGGTACCCAGTTTCCGGGGATACAGTTCAGTCCAAATTTCAGTACGAAAGAATACGGTCATCTTTATCAGCAGCTATTTTCTGCGTGCCGCAAGTATTATGGCACAGACGGTGTAGATGTGACGTTCGAGGAATTTAAAAACGGCTATTCTCTTTTTGCCTTCGATCTCACCAATGATCAAAGTGCTCTATCAGGATTCCATTTCAACTTGAGTAAAAACGGATCTTTACGTCTCAATATGAAATTTAAAAATCCATTGAACACAACGGTGAATGTCATCGTTTATTCCATCTACCAGTCCATTATCAAAGTGGATCATCATCGCAATGTTATCATAGATTATTAAAATGGATTCTAGTCAACTGGAATATTTATTATTTCATCATCCAGCCACGCAGTTTGTGTTTGCCGGTGTATTCGCACGGGACCAACTTCCTTTTAGAGTGAATCGTAAACTTTATATCGTTAATCTGGATGCGCGGTCGGAGCCTGGATCTCACTGGATCAGTATTTATTTCAATAATGGAATGGCTGAATATTTTGACAGTTACGGAATGAAGCCAATGACGGACGAGATAAATCAGTTCATTACAAGAAACAGTCTCTCCTGGACTTACAATGCGCGTAGACTCCAACATTCGAGAACGGCCGTATGTGGCCAATATTGTATTTTCTATTCTATTTTAAGATGTTCTAATGTATCTATGAAAAGTATCGTTTCTGTGTTTCATCGACACAATTATTTGCGAAATGATAAAATTGTTCACGCATTTATTAATTATAATCTAAAAAAATATTTACCACTGTATGCTTTTTAATTACATTTTAATTACCCTTTACCTTTTCAATACATGTATTATTATATTATTTATATTAAGTTAATATATTAAAATGGGTATATGTAACATTATGGGATGTATACAATCGTGAATAAACATTTATAGGACTACATCGAGTAAATACTTATTTTCCCGTAGAGCCAAACCCAAGCTCACCACGGGTGCTTGGAGGGAGTTCAACATCGCACTCTACAAGTTCCACATTGGAGTATATTTTTTCAAAAATGATTTGCGCAATTCTATCCTCTTTTTTAATAGAAAAATCATAGGTTCCGAAATTTATTAACAGAACATTAATAGCTCCCCTGTAGCTGAAATCAATTAACCCCAGCCAAAACGTCGATTCCAAAATGAAGTGCGGGACCCGATCTTGGTGCGATTCTTCCATAGGAATTATACGGTATAGCCATGGATAAGTCTGTCGCACAGAGCATTCTATCTCCAGGTTTAATAGTGCAGTTCACCGCAGAATACAGATCATATCCGGCATCACCCATATTCATTTTCTTCGGGATGACACATGCATCGCTTAATCTCTTAAACATTATGGTAGGTTCTATAATGAGCAACAAATGATTTCATCTAAATTTTGCTTAAATTGAAAAATAGCCATAAGCGAGGGTAGTAATTCCATCATTCTCAATATAACGTTTATCATCGAATGCGGTAAGACTGATTTTGTTCACTTCTAGGGTGTAAATGTCATGCATTTTAGACATGATTTGCCGTTGAATCACCCTATTCGGAATAGACTGATGCAAAGATTCAATGTACATATCATGATTGAAGTGAGATTTAACAATCTGTTTCTTAATACCTTTAGCTTTACATTTATACTTATGGCTATTTAACAGTACAGAATACATTTTAGATTTTAGGGCCACAAATTCCGAAATAGGTTCACCATTCAGTTCATCTTTAAATTTTCCCATAACTTTTTTGTTTTTAAGAGAGTGCAGAAAGTGACTTTTTGGATAGTCACTCGTATCCAAATGGTATTGGTAACGCTGCATGTCATGGTACAAATCTTTCGTTTGAATATGCATAATGAAACTATCCGTATCGGTATACAACAATTTCAATCTATTTCCGGGATAATTTGATTTCAGAACATAATAATAAAATTCATACATGAACAACTTCGATATTTCTAGCACAGTAAAACCCGTATACAATGGTTTGTTAAAATAAATGAACCATTTTTTCATTTTAAAAACAGTGAGATTCTTATCGATAATGTGAAATGAGTCTAAATTTGCGCGACTGAGTAATTTTAGACACCGTTCTTTTTCATTAACGAGTTCGGCATTAATTTTTTTTCTTTGATTTTCTATTGTTTTCCCGAAAACGGCATTGTTCATTAATTTGAAAAAGTCTTTTTCGAAATCATCTTTTGCTAGTTTACGCATGGCAATGTTAAATTCTATATAGGGCTTTAACCACTTGCCATGGGTAAAAGAAAGAACACGATGAATTTTGATTAATTTCATCCCCAGGTTTAAGTAACATTGTAAATTTCTAGCATGAATAACATAATGTTTTTTATGATAAAGATTTGGTGCGAGTTTCTTTGTCTTGTAGTTTTTGGGTTCTTTTTCTTTTACTTTGTTTAGAAGGTCTTTAGCATAAGGAGATAGCATATCGAGGTGAATATCGAGTCTTTCTGGACAAAGAGGGTAGTCATTATGATCAAAATGTAACTCGGCGGGATAATCGAGATCCACTTCTAATATGTATCCCTCTTTGTCATCTGGATTTATGGAATGGACGTCAAAAGTTTTGATCTCATTTTCATCTAACCAACGAAAATCTTTCATGGGCATTGGCTCGCACATCGCCGTAGCATACAAGGAATTGTAATCCCAATAGGCTAAATAAGATTTAGGTTTAGATGGATCGTAATCATTTAGATAGGGATTGTTCGCTTTTGCCTATCTGTGGCTGGCGACAGAAACACCTCCGCGAATACCTTTTTCGATAAATAAATGCATATCATAATCCGTAAGTAGCTCCAACTCAACTTCAGTGTATTTCAAAGCGGCGGACTATGCGTACATAGGCAAAGTGAAATAATGCGCGGGATCTAGTCCAAAACTTTTAAAAGAAATAGTTCGGAAATTTTCGAAAACATCCGCCAAAATGAGACAATCGCTTCTTAAGTAAATATCGTGATAATCGCCTAAAGTTTCACATCCAAATGTCTCCCATACCTTTTTCACGTGCTCGTAATCTTTATCAGAGATCAGTTCTTCATTCAGTGTATTGTTGAAACAAGCTTTATCCGGAATGCCTACTGCATCAAATTTTGAGTGACTGTCCAAGTATTCATAAGGAAAATGCCCTTTTTGTGTCATGAGATCAATTTTTGCAGGGTCCTCGAAAAACCACGAAACACAATTAAATTTATCTTTAGAAAGATTTTGGGCGAGAGTTGCGAGTGGAGCGGACAAGAATTGAAAACTATCTAAGAACACGAGATCATCGACGATGAAACTCGTATAGCGCTCAATATTTAATGGAATAATGTTAATGGGCTTTTCCGTTTTAATCCTACCTAGGGCTTTAACGATAAAGTGCTCGTCGTACGAACGTAAACAATGAGCGAAACACGGCAAGTAAGAGTGGTCACGCAAGGTTGCATTACAACTGAAGCACGCTGCACCCCTGTAAATGTTTCCCGGAAGATGGTGGTCATGATCTCTTACTTTGCCCGTTATAAACTCATTGAACTCCGTATGACAAGCGTAACAGTGTGTGGCTTTCTGGAAATTTTTCTCATCTTCGGTTGTCATGATCATAGGCTCTATTGGGGCCGATTTCAGCAATTCACTGGCTTTGTCTCTTAAAGTCATGACAAGCTCGTAAGCAGGATCTTGGGACCTTTTACATTCGTGAGCTACAACCTTACCATGATAATCAATGATAACGTAAGAATACGAGCAAGCTTCGTGTTTTTGGATGGTTTTGGTATAGGAGGTACTCGGATTTTGAGTTGGACCACTGACTTTTTGGATGAGGCTTTCGAAATCAAAATAAGCTACATAAGGGCACCGCAAGGCTTTATGAAACTCGTTAAACTTTAAAACACAATCCTCTTTGCTCGGTAATCGAATTTTGGCCGTTTTATGCTCTTCACACATGGGGCGATGCCTTTCTAAAGCGCTTTCAACTTTAAACCCTTGGCAGCATCGTAAGCAAAAAAATTTTTTGTTTAAACCATCACGACCCATTAATCGAGCAATATTTCGAATAAGAAAGTAATGTTTGTCATGAAGAAGAAGATTTATTTCTCTATTTGAGTTGGAGCTACTTAACTGAAGAGGAACCACAAATTTATCGTAACCAAAAACGTTAATTTTGAGATTATTCGCAATTTCGAATTTTGAAATTTGGTTTAAACCAACGGGATATTCAAGCATGGATGTATCCAGAGAACCTTCTAATTTTTTATAGTGGCTCAATCTATTTGGATGGTTGTCCCTCGTGACCGGATGTAAATGAGCCACCATAAAAAACATTTGGCATCTTTAGATGTGATATTTAAAATAGATTTCTTGTTTTTTAATGAAGCGGGTAGTTTCCCCGAACATCCCCCTTTAAACGGTCTGTATTTACCAATTTTGATTTCTACATCTTCGATGGAATCGATCACCCAACCCGAACCTCTATTGATGAAAGCTTCTATTGCGTCTAAGATTTGCATTTCACATTCTCGCAAGTACTGTTTTATTTCTGAATGATGCATAATAAGTTTCATATTACTACAAAAATAAGAATCATTGGTTTCGTACGTCATTATTGCCTCATTGTTTTCATAAATGATTTTTGGCTTGATAAAATGAATTCGTAAACATAATTTAAATTTAAATCTCATTTAATTAGACCATCCCTCCAACAAATTTGTAACATCATTATAGACGTGTTGAAAATAGCCCCTTGGATCCTGAATATTTTCCCCATTAATGTGTTTTAATGTAACTAATAAGCCCCCAAATCCCGTTTTATGTACAACAAAAGAATCAGGTAAAAATATTTCGTGAGTATTATTTAAATGAGCTAGCCATTCTGTTTTAGTATTAAATTGTGAATTGCAGAGATTGCATTTTTCTTTGATAGGTCCGATAACATGGGCATTGAGAAAATGCTCCATGGAGTTATCTGGCTCCCCACATATGAAACAGCTCATTTTTCAAAATCAAATCCCAATTTACACAAAACAGTAGGAACTTGATTAAGTTTGGTGATTAATTTGGGGTAAATATGAACTGGAATACAAGCCCCTTTAGTAAATTTATTTTCTATGCTATATTTACGAATGTCGATGAACCAATTCTCATTACTTTCGAGAATACATAGTTTCCAATTGTCCTCAACGGGGATAGTTTCGTGAACTTTGAAGTCTGGTAAAGTGCTGTTTTCCTCGGATTTACTAAGATGACGTCCAAACCATTCCTTGATCGTGTCTTCCGCTACAGCTGAAGATGGCCCAGCCTCATTGATTGCCTTTGCTTGACGCTTTGCAACTTCAGATTTTGGTGCGGCTTTCCTTTTTGTCTTTTGACCAGTTACTGCGGTTTCTACCGTCAAGTCTATCAATATTTTTCAGAATTTTTCTAAGAAACAATATTGACTTTGTAAGCTAAGATACTGTGTATAGGACTTCAAATACTAATAATGAAAATTTACCAATATAAAAAATAGCTTCTAGTGATTTGTAAAATGGGCATTTACGTTTCTTAGGCTATTTGATAGTTTAAAAAGAAATACTCACCAATGATGCCTTGATTGTCCTGCATTATGATGTAAATACGACTTTTTACAAAAATTGGTTATAGATGGGGAGTTTTTGATGTAATAAATGTCTTGCACAAAGTGAAAAACTATTTATAAGATTAACCACAGTAAAAAACTTTAAAGTTGTAGTATTTTGCTGTAATGATGTTAGAAATGAATGATCAGACCAACTGTTGTCTGAGAAGATTCAGAATAGAAGTTGATGTGTGAATTTTATGAGAACTTTTTGCTCTTTTTATACTGAAATAGTGTCCTCGATTAAAAATAGTAGCCAATGAAACTACTCAGATATTACAATAAAACACCAATAATATTAAGTTAAGATTACAAAAGACATAAATAAAAATGAAACCAGGTTATGAAAGACAAAAATAAAGCTAAGAAAGAAGCCAATAAAAAGCAGCATGGTTATAAAAGAGGGCAATAGAAAAGGAGCATGACTATGAAAGAAGCCAATAGAAAAGGAGCATGACTATGAAAGAAGCCAATAGAAAAGGAGCATGACTATGAAAGAGGCCAATAGAAATAGAACAAAACTATGGAAGTGTAACGACCCGACTTGGTCGCTACAATACCCACGGTAAATTTGACTTAACTTACCGTCGCTGACCCTCCTTGGGATGGGTCGAAGCGCTGGCCAGCCCTCCTCTTGCACCCGTCCGTGCCACGGGTAGCGCCGATCGGAGGATCCTCCACGCCGCAAGTCGACGGACGAAGACCGCCGAACAAGACGAGGAATCCACGGTAGATTCCCGATGAATCCTACCGTGGATAAACCGCGCGCGAAGCACCGGCCGACACGATGACAAACATGCCGGAAACAGGACGGTGGTGGGCGGCAACCCCAGCCGACAACCCCCACCCTCCCCGCGGTAACTTCCCCAGTGTTATAAATAAGTATAATAACAGACACGGACACAGTGGGTGAGTGAAAATAATAAAGAGATTTATTCAATGGAATAAATAAGCAATAAAAACACTTACTGAAGAGATGAACAGTAGAGATGAATCTCCTGGCTAATTCAGCCAGGAGAGGAGGTCATTGACCTTTTTACACAACAGCAAACAAAAGATGAATGGTGGCCATTTTGGCCACCTGTTGATTGAAGGAGCAACAAGCACATGCACTCTGCATAAGGGTTTCACTTCCACTGTCCAGTATACAATGGCCGCCGCCATTATATACACCCCCAGGCTGCTCCACCTGGGGGAGGACAGGGACCCTTGCTGGCCATTTTGTCGTCTGCTTGGCAATGAATTTGACAAGTGCCTAGCAGACGACATGGGTTTTAGTTCTGCACCAAAAGGAGCAGAACTGGGTCGTCACAATCCTCTCAACTTCCCTGATCCGCCCCGGGATCAGGTCGGCTGAGCCAGCAAGGATTGCGCCCATGACCCCCACTCAGTTTCAGACTGATTTCTTCGGTGGTGGATTCATCGGAGCCACCATCCACTCCGACATCCACCGACATATCCACCACGAACACATCCGGGTGTTTCTCCACCCGAGACCGACATCGAAATCAGTCCCCCTGAGTCTTAACACCTCTTGCTGTCGAAACGCTTCGACGGCAAGTGTGTCAAGTTGCGGACTCTGCCGAAGAGTCCGACTTGTCAGAAGGTCTACAAGGGCGGCCGCGGGATCGGACACGCTACCTCGCAGAGGGTGGGTGACAAATTCTCCCACCATTCCTTCCAAGTCGCAGCCAAGGAGACGCTGGACGTATTGGGCCGCGAGCTGGGCTACACGTACGAGCCCAGCTCCTGTCCCCACCACGTCTAGAACAGCAAAGCATCTCCTTACCGGGTTGACGACCAGCAACACCGGATAGTCCGTACTGCCAAATGCCAGCACATAACGCATGGCAAATGACGGCAACGACGGCATCCACGGAACTGGGAGTGGCTCTCCCAGACGATAGTATCCGTGGTATTGGTACCCCTCCATTCCCGGCTGGTCCTGCCACAGACCAAGCCGGTTATTCAGAAAGACCTCTCCTTCTGAATACGGAGGCTCCGCACCAAAGCGTCGACCCTCGCCCTCGGGCTCAGGAGACTTGGCTCTGTCTTCCGGTCCTAGGGCCGCAAAGACCCCATCATCGGGACCCGGAGAGAAGGGTGTCCTTCCTACGGAAGGCACGGGACCACGTTTGGCGGGAACGTCATTTTTCCCCGCCGGGCTGCCCCCACCGCTAGGTAACGGTGAGCTGACCCGGTGGAGAGTTCCCACCGACCGAACTAACAAGTTCGGTACTGCCACCACCTTCGGGGAGGATGACGGTATACCGAGAACAACGTCTCGCATTGACCGATCATCCATCCGCGCCGTCCTGCTATGACGGGTATGGTGCGGTTGGCTCCCGGCCGACACGGCCGCACCTTGTCGGGACTCCTCCTCCTCGGTCCCGATACTTCCACCACCACCAGTCCCCTGGGACCCACGGGTGGAAGCTTTCGAACCTCCCTTCTTCTCATGATGGGCCTTCTTGCCCTTCTTTTTCTCCTTTTTCTTTTTCTTCTCTTCATGAGAAGAAGGTTCACCGTGCTGTGAGCTGGACGCACCGAAGCTCACAGACTTACCGGGCCGGTCAGTCTTAGGAGGGTTGTTAGTCCCCTTCGAGTGACCGGACTTACTAGTCGCAGACGTTCTAGCC
This sequence comes from Brachycybe producta, assembly GCA_036925085.1. Taxonomy (NCBI): domain Eukaryota; kingdom Metazoa; phylum Arthropoda; class Diplopoda; order Playtdesmida; family Andrognathidae; genus Brachycybe; species Brachycybe producta. Next base: position 104,541 of record JAUPFP010000086.1, read on the forward strand.
GAAGCTGTACTAGTCTTTGAACTAGCTCCCGTAGCCGAACCGACGGTCGAGGATGCTCGTGTCGCCACGAAGCATCCCTTTCCGTCCCGGGGAAGATTTCTCTTCTCTTCGCACCCTGGTGAGGTGCCTTGGCAGCTTGTATCGCCCCCCTTTGGGCGATACGCTGTTGGCCAGCGGCCGTGGTGGCACTCGCAATAGGAGTGGCACCAACTCCGACGGGAGGTTCCCCTGTACTGAGCGGATTCCTGGCATCAGCGTCCCGCAGGGGCGGAAACTGAGAGGCCTGGAGCTCAAACTCCCGACGGCGTGCAGCCTTCTTGTCCCGCAGGACAAGGGCAGCACATCTGGCCGCTTGTGCCTGGTGGTACCGCAAGCGGTCCTCCTGGCTCCACTTTCCTTTGGGAAAGCCGGCCGGACCTCCACAAGAGGTCTTAGCCTTCTTTCCCACCGGATTACTGGCCAAAGGTGGGGTGAAGGGGCGGGGACGTTTCTGTCCCTGACCACCACCACCACTGGCGTGAGCACTCTTCCTCGGAGCGGGTGGAGAAGGCTGATTGGCCTTCTTTTCCGCTCTTCGGTCCCTCTTGGGAGTTGCAGACTGCCAGCTTGAACAGCCAGCCTCCGCTTCGGTTGGTCCCGAAACCGGAGGCTGACCAACAGGCCAGGCAGCACCCGCAGCTCCCTCAGGATGAGCTGGCGACACAGGGAGAAGACGCACTGCCGGCGTAAACTTCGCCAAGGCAGCCTTCGTCCTCTCCAACTGTGCCTCCCTCTTCGCCAGGGCTTTCATCCTGGCGGTGTACCGAGCAGCTCCGGACTTCTTTTTGGATTTAGAACCGTCCTTACGGAACTGCTGGGTAGGGTACTCCCCAACGAAGTAGCGTTTCCCATCCGACGCCAGGAAACCACCTGATGCCGATTGGTACTGCGCGGCTTCATCCTGCCTTTCCAGACAGGCCGCTTCCGTCTCCCCAACAGGGTCGACCGGAATTGGACTGCCCTTCCGGGCTGGAGTACCCTCCTGGGATCTGGTCACAGACCGTTTACCCAGGGAGCCTGATCCCCTCCCTTCAGACTCCGAAGAGTCCTCTGAAGAGAGGATCCGTTGGCCTCGCCACCGCCTGGAGACGGGCACCACATCATCTTCCATGGTGTCCATCTCCGCCTCCGTGTCAATGACCAGAGTTCCTCCCAAGGAGGCATCTCTGCTTCCCTCAGCCAGGCTAGCCAATTCTAGCCGGCTTTGGTCCGCCGGAGGATCACATTTCGCCAAAGAGGTAGCTGCCAAACCGGTGGCCACCTCTTCGACGGGCGTGCTGGCCCGCACAGGCTCACCAACCGCCGGGATCTCCATGGCTCCCAACCTAATGGTCGCCCTCGGAGAACCCACGGTGGGAGGCGGTGTCAACCGTCCCCAAACAGACCCATAGTATAGAGGGGTCCGAGGGGACGGCTGGGTCACCACAGCATCATCAGCCAATAGCAGACCCAAAGGTCCGCCGTCGGCCAAGTCAGCTATGGCCCGACCCAAAGAGTCCGGGGAGCAAGCGGCATCCGACTCCAACAGCTCTGCATCCCCCGGATGCAACGAGCTGAGGGAGGAGGAACCGCTGCCACCCCCGCCAGTTTCTTCCTTCTCCGCCGTGGCTACCTGAAAAAGATCAAAAAACATCGTAAGTATTTGACCTACTACGGTAGGAAACATTTTCCACGGACCAAAACCGTGAAAAAATGTTTTCCGGCCGGGCAGGCACCGTGGTACACGGCCAAAGCCGTCCCCAACAGTAATTGCACGGTCGGAACCGGCCAAAAACATTTTTGGTCGGTCCAAATTCCGTAATTTTACGTTCGGTAACTTGGGCGGTGATTTCCACGGTAAATCACCGTAGGAAATCCCGTTTCCACCGTGCATATCCCGTGACCCACGGTAAAAACCGTCCTTCACGGGACTCGCACGGTCAGAATCGGCCAAACAAGTGTTTGGACTGTCCAAACCTGGCACCGACAATTCAGGCTCTTCGGGGAGTGGTTTACACGGACAACTGCCGTGCAAAACCACTTTCCGTCCGTTAGAACACCGTGGATCACGGTCGAAACCATTTTCCACGGTGGTTTCACGGACAGAACCGTGCAAAAACACCTTTTCACCGTCCAAACTCCGTAGAACTCGGTCATCACCAAGTTCCACGGCGTTCGGGCGGCAAAATACCGTGTTATGCACGGCCCCATCAGTGGTAGCATCACCGTCAAAATTGCCACGGTGACGCCTCCACCAAAACCACGTGTTCAAGCGGTCAATGACCGCTTGACACACCCAAAAGCAATAAAAGAGTACTGCCAAAGGGCAGGAAAAGGAAATTCCCCTTCGGGGACTTACTGTTTTCTTTGTAGCATCCAATTGGCCTGAATCTTTGCCGTTTCTTCGGTGAAATAAACGTTTTTTAATCAAATTAGCGGCAAACGACCGTCTAAATTTTAATTTAAAGGCAAGATGGCGTTTAGCCGCTATTTTCACCGGAGGAACGGCTAACAGCGGCGGCTTGGCGGCTAAAACAACATTAGCCGCCTCCATTGCTGTTACCATAGAGATTCTACCGTCGTCTGCCACAATAGGAGCAGATACACGGCCTGAATCTCTATGGAAAGACTCAGGAGAGAGATCTTTAGGAGAAATAACTTCTGCAGACTCCTCTTCGAGTTTGCAGCTGGGAATTGTGGATTTCTCCACCCAGCTCTCCCTGAACAACCGCCATCTGTCCGTGACAGACAGGCGGCACCCAGTCCAGGGGTCACTGCGCTCCCAATCTTTATTTCCCCAATTCAGGTCATCATCCCACAACAGGGAATGACCTGCTCTCTCCCACCAGAACAGGGACTTCCAAAGTCCCTGCACCACCCTGGTGCCTATTGGAGCTCCAGAGGAAGCTTGCATAACCTCAAAGGCCCTGGGTTTCCTCGGACGGAGGTAATACCGGGGCCGAGGTGCTTCCTCTGCCTCAGAGTCAGTTGATTCCACCACCAAGCTAGGCTGGCCAGAAGGTCCTGGAGAGACATCATCCCTCCTCTCACTTCTAGCTGACCACTTCGATGAGGTTTCAGAGCCACCTAGGCCATCTTCCTCACGAACCCCACATGTGGGAATGTACGGCTTCAAGTTATCCACATGAAACCGGTCCCGCACCTTCCGACCATACCCATCTACGAATTCTATCTCGTAGACTAGGTCGGAAACCTGCCGGACCACCGTACCCAGTTCAGCCTTGTAAGCGAAATTCAACTTCTTGGCTTGCCCGAGCTTCCCAGCCATGTCCCTTATCCAGACCTTATTACCAGGCTGGTATCGGGGTGGCTCCACCCGGCCGGCGTCATACCGACTTTTTTGTCTTCTTTGAGCGGCCGCCAAATTTTGACGAGCACGCTCCTCCACGGCTTGCTGGTCGGGCAAGTCACGGACCGGACCGTTAGGGAGGAGATTGTCAATCCCCAACCTAGGCTCACGTCCAAACAACAATTGGTACGGAGACACTTCCGTGCTCTCCTGCACCGCAGTGTTGTAGGCCCACACGGCGGGCCACAATTTCTCCCACCAATCACGTTTGTCCTTGAGGGGATCAAGGTAACGCTTGATGGGTTCCATCACGGTCTTGTTCGTACGCTCCGTAAGCCCATTAGCCTGCGGATGGTACGCCGTCGTGAAGTGCTGCGCTACGTTATAGCGCTCCCGGAACTTTCGCAAAATCTTGCTACAGAACTGGGATCCACGATCCGAGATGAGAGTAGTCGGTGTGCCATACACCGACAAGATCTCATCTTTCAGGAACTTGACAACACAAGCGGCCGTAGCCCTTCGTACTGCCTTTGCCACGCCGTACCGGGTGAAGTAGTCCACCATAATCAATACATATGTGACTCCACCCACGGACGCGGGAAAAGGCCCAACGAAGTCCATTCCCCAGACATGAACCGGGTACTCAGGAACTATGGGTTGCAAGAATCCTTGAGCTCTTGCGAACTGTCGTACTCTCTGACACACTAAGCATGACTTAACATACTCCACCGTGTCACGTTTCATACCTAACCAGTAGAAACGAGTACGCAATCGTTGGTAGGTCTTGTACACTCCGAAGTGACCAGCTTCGGAGCTATCGTGCAACTTCCGCAAGCAGAAGGCTTGACACGACCTCGGCACAACCAACACAGTTCTCGTACGATCCTGAATGGATTTGATGGCATACAACAACTTGTCTGCCACCACGAACTTGAACCTTAAGTTCGAGTCGGGGTCGGTGGAGAGCTCACGCTTCACCTTGGAGCACCAACTATCGTTGGCCTGCTCCATTACCCAATCCACCTCAGACCGGATCCGGTAAATGACCTCACCCACGTCAGCTTCGACGTGTTCAGGCAAAGAAGGATCAACAACTTCATTCACCGGATACCGACTCAGACAGTCAGCATCCTCGTGAAGTTTCCCCTTCTTGAACTGAATCTTATACCGGTACTCCTGCAACTGCATTTGCCAACGCCCCAACCTGCCTTGCAGGTTTTTGGCAGTCTGCAAATGACAGAGCGCATGGTGATCTGATACGATCACAAAGTCGCGGTTAAAGATGTAAGGTCGGAATTTACCCACGGCAAACATGATCGCCAAGCATTCCTGCTCAGTGACACTATACCGTGTTTCCGGTCCCTTCATGAGACGGCTAGCGTAGGCCAGAACCCGAGGAGCCTTGTCCTCAGGTAACTTCTGGTATACTACGACACCTAGACCGTACCCACTAGCATCGGTGTGAATTAACACCTCACCACGTGGATCGTACATGGTGAGCACCGGTGCTTCGGTTAAAAATGCCTTTAACCGTTCGAAAGCTAGACCACACTGTTCCGACCAGTCAAAGGACGCATCCTTCCTGGTCAGATCATGCAGTGGTCTTGCGATCTTGGCAAAGTCCTTGATGAACCTACGGTAGTAGCCGGCCAGTCCAAGAAAACTTCGGACGGCGGTCACCGTTGTAGGGACATCGAACTCTTCGACTGCTCTTACGAGTCCCGGGTCCGGAGCAACTCCCTCGGCACTAACAATGTGACCGAGATACTTGACTTTGTCAAAACCGAAGAAACATTTCTTCGGCTGGAGTTTCAGCTCCGCCCCTCGTAACAGTCTCAGGACAGTACTCAAGCGTTCGAGAAACTGCTCAAAGGTGACCCAAAGACGATAATATCGTCTAGGTACACCAAGCAGCTCTCCCACTTGTGTCCCGCCAACAAGAGATCTAACGCTCTTTGCATAGTGGCAGGAGCATTGCAGAGTCCGAAAGGCATTTTTCGGAACTCAAATAGACCTTGAGAGCAAATGAATGCTGTCTTCTCAATGTCTTGCTCCGCCATCCTGACCTGCCAGTAACCACTAGCAAGGTCTAAGGTTGCGAAATACTTCGCCCCAGCAAGTGAATCGAGGGCATCATCGATGCGAGGTAACGGGTACTGATCCGCCTTAGTTTGGGCATTCAGTCGCCGATAGTCCACGCAAAAACGAAAGCCACCATCCTTCTTGCGAACAAGCAAGATAGGGCTCGCGTAGGGACTATGCGAAGGTTGGATTACCCCTGCATCCAACATCTTCGCTACCTCTTCTCTCTCGATTGCACGAGCCGCCGGAGCGGTTCTTCGCAAACCTTCACACACAGGAGGTAGCCCACCGGTATCAATAGTATGCTCGACGAGCGGGGTTTCTCCCAGCTCTGTATAATCGACCGCAAAATGATCACGGCGTTCTAGCAGGAACTCCCGAAGCTGTGCCGCCTCATCAGGCTTCAGACTAGGTCCGATTTTAAGGCACTCTTCGAGAGTGGGCTTGACTTCCGCATTGAGGATCCGGCGACCTTTCTTGGTCGCCCCTCTCAACTTAGGCGGAAGCCCCCCTGGTCGACCATCTCCATGAGTGGGGTCTCCCCCTCTCAACTTAGATGGAACGTCCAGTCCCACCACTAGGGCTGCCTCCACAGCTTGAGCTGTCGTCACACCCTCCCCTGTTTCCAGGGCAATGGGTACGTCGGCGACGTTCTCAAGCCAAATGTCGTAAGAGCCTTCCTCTGTGGCTTCGGCAATTCCTGCCACTGCCAACAGACCACGGCCTCCTAAGGCTTTACGATGGGGCTCAACGAGAAGCAGCTGTCCAGGGCCAGCATGCTCTATCAAGCTCACGGAAACCAATTTCCGCTCATGAGCTGATAACCATACGTTCTGCAATAGTCGCAGGGAACAAACTTCCCCGCTCCTAATTGGAGAACTGGTCTCGGCGAGCGTGGGTGACACAATGTCAACCCACCCATCCACCTTTCCAGGCTCCGCAGGCATACCTTCCGGAAACCCGAAAGGAGGGAGTAGCACCGGCTCCACAGCATCGTGAAGCCTCGCCAACGCCTCCAATACGGAGTTCGGAAGTTGTACCGAAGTACCCTGCGCAGCCTGGACAGCCAGTGCGGCATGAAGAGCATCTGGATGTGCATTCCAGATGTCTTCCCGGAAATATACTTTCAGGCTCACGACGTCCAACATTAACCCTACCCGGGAAGCCAGGTCAACACCTATTACGGCTTCCCCTTCACCCTCAATGAGGAGAAGATGGGTATGTATGGACCGTCCGTGGATTGACATGTCCACGTACATGACTCCTTCTATCTGGATGGAGTACCCGCTCATGCCCATCAGGAATGAGGGGAGGCTAACCTCCTGCACCGGTAACTCCATCTCCCGTGCCACCGACATGCTCATTACCGATACTTCGGCACCGGTGTCGACGATCGACTCAACCAGCCGACCATCCATCGACACCAGAACACGCGGTGCCCCACGCAAGTAGGCTCGGCTCTGTAATTCCGGAATGGGCAACCGTCGTTGCCCGACATTACTTCTCTGAGCCTCATCCGGTCGTACCTGATGCTCAGGGGCCTGGCTTCCAGTCTCCACACCAGGAGACCCACCAGGCCTGGGCGACAGCATGGGCGCACCAACGCTCGAAGCCCTCGTAATGCCCGTACCATTCGGACCTCCCAGTGTGGGGCTTGGCTCCTGAAATACCCACTGGGTAATTTCTGGGTCCGCAGACCTAGCCAGAGGCACCCCTGCGTCATGCAGGATACCCACATATCTGGAGACTGCCCGAAGGTACGCTCCTTCTTTACTTCGCCGGCTTTGCCGGACACCTGAGTTTGCAAGCATTACCGGTCGACTGCAGCTCAGTTCTGCAGGGACCGGCGCCGGTTTAACGAGGGCGGGCCCTCGTTTCTGGCGACAGGTAGATAGAACATCTGTCCATCGATTACGGTAGACAGATACTCCCGGCCCTGCAGTACCACGGGTGCTAGACCCGGCAGGTACTGCACCACTGGGTTTTCGCCCGGAGGTACTCGAGCAACCTGTCCTTGGGCAACTGCCCTCGGACAGTCCTTCCTAAGGTGACCCATCTGGTTACACCGAAAGCATGGACCTGGCTGCCTACGAGTAAGACCTCCACCTCCAGCCGTTTGGCTGGAACTTGACGGGGCTGCTGTGGACTTATTTCCACCCTGGCTCTGCCGCTTCGTCTTTCTTCCCTTCTGCCCTCCGGGCATGAATTTTATTATTATGTTCTAAAATCAAATTATCCCGGAAATAGATTGAAATTGTTGTATACCGATACGGATAGTTTCATTATGCACATTCAAACTAAAGATCTGTACCGTGACATGCGGCGTTATCAGTATTATTTGGATACGAGTGACTATCCAAAAAGTCACTTTCTGCATTTTCTTAAAAACAAAAAAGTTATGGGCAAATTTAAAGATGAAATGAATGGTGAACCTATTTCGGAATTTGTGGCCTTAAAATCTAAAATGTATTCCGTACTGTTAAATAGTCGTAAGCATAAATGTAAAGCGAAAGGTATTAAGAAACAGATCGTTAAATCTCACTTTAATCATGACATGTACATTGAATCTTTGCATCAGTCTATTCCGAATAGGGTCATTCAAAGACAAATCATGTCTAAAATGCACGACATTTACACTCTAGAAGTGAACAAAATCAGCCTTACCGCATTCGATGAAATCGTTATATTGAGAATGATGGAATTAATACTCTCGCTTATGGCTATTTTTCAATTTAAACAAAATTTAGATGAAATCATTTGTTGTTCCTTATAGAACCTATCGTAATGATTAAGAGATTAAGCGATACGAGTGTTATCCCCAAGAAAATGAACATGGGCGATGCCGGGTACGATTTGTTTTCTACGGTGGACTGCACCATTAAACCTGGAGCTATAGCGCTCTGTGCAACAGACTTAATCCTCGCTCTGCCGTATGATTGTTATGGAAGAATCGCACCGAGATCGGGTCCCACGTCTCATTTTGGGCTCGATGTTTTGGCCGGAGTCATTGATTCCAGCTACAGGGGGCCTATTAAAGTTATGTTAATAAACTTTGAAAATCACAATATTGCCATTAAAACGGGGTATAGAATTGCGCAAATCATTTTTGAGAAAATATATCCCAATGTAGAATATGTTGAGGGAGAACTTCCCCCAAGCACCCGTGGTGAACTTCGTTTTGGCTCTACGGGAAAATAAATTACTCATCAATATTGTCTTATAAATGTTTATTCATAAATGTATCCATCCCATTATGTTACACATATACCCATTTTAATATAACTTTATATAAATAGTATAATACATGTATTGAAATGGTGAAGGTTAAATAAAATTGTGATTAAAAAGCATACAGTGGTAAATATTTTTTTAGATTATAATTAATAAATGCGTGAACAATTTTATCATTTCGTAAATAATCGCGGCGATAAAATACAGAAACGATGCTCTTCATAGATACACTAGAACATCTTAAAATAGAATAAAAAATACATTATTGGCCACATACGGCCGTTCTTGAATGTTGGAGTCTACGCGCATTGTAAGTCCAGGAAAAACTGTTTCTCACGATGAACTGATTTATCTTGTCCGTCATTGGCTTCATTCCGTAACTGTCAAAATATTCAGCCATTCCATTATTGAAATAAATAGCGATCCAGTGAGATCCAGGCTCCGACCTCGCATCCAGATTAACGATATAAAATTTACGATTCACTCTATAAGGAAGTTGGTCCCGTGCAAATACACCGGCAAATACGAAACACGTGGCGGGATGATGAAATAATAAATATTCTAGTTGACTAGAATCCATTTTAATAATCTACGATAACATTGCGATGATGATCCACTTCGATGATGGACTGGTGGATAGAATAAACGATGACATTCACCGTTGTGTTCAACGGATTTTTAAATTTCATATTGAGATGTAAAGATCCGTTTTTACTCAAGTTGAAATGGGATCCTGATAGAGCACTTTGGTCATTGGTGAGATCGAAGGCAAAAAGAAAATAGCCGTTTTTAAATTCCTCGAATGTCACATCTACACCGTCTGTGCCATAATACTTGCGGCACGCAGAAAATAGCTGCTGATAAAGATGACCGTATTCTTTCGTACTGAAATTTGGACTGAATTGTATTCCCGGAAACTGGGTACCATCTACGTGTAGCTCGAGAAAACTGAGGTCCTTGTAATGAAAATGAAAAGGATTCTTTTTTAAATTTCCAGCTCGTGCATCACTATCAACGAGTCCGATCATAACGAAACTCGGTAATATGCCATTACAAATGTTGATGTTAATATCGTGGCCGCCGCTAGGTTCGCTGAAAGAAGTGCATTTGATTCGATTGATGGGATAAATAAAATTAGACTTCAACGACTGCTCAATATGCGTTTTAACGATAGATGGATTTGGTATCACTTTTCGAACATAGAGGGTAGCAGATCTAATATCCACTTTGTAATCATTCTTGTCACTATCTGGCCTCAGTAAACAAAAGGCATCTTTTTGACGAATTAATTTAATGGAGAGATCGAGCATATTAGGTAAGAGTCGCCCCTGATGAAAAATATCTCCGTGAAGACGTCCGCACATATCCATAATAGCACTCGCTTTTGATCTTTCGAAGCGCTGGGCTAATACATCCGCCGGATCGGCGGTGGATGGTTTACGATCTTTAAAGGCAGCGATGGTGTCTTTGTAGAACATCTCGAGAGATAAATAAGGTTTATTTCCGATGTTTTCGCTGCATAGAAGGGTCGTTAAATAAGCTTTATAGCCGTAATCGTGATCGGTGGAACTAATAATCGTATGTCCGAGAGTAACCATAATTTCACTAAAAAGTGAGTGAAAAAACCCATTGATAGGCGTGACTTCGCAAGTAGCGTCCAATGGTTTCCCGTCCGCTTTTAAGATTCTTGCCTTCACATTCAGGTAAATATCAGAAGGATCTATGTATTCATCGGCATTTCCCATGATATTGAACTCTATCGTATTTTGGTCTTCGATACTGTTCACGGGATGGTATTCCTTAATGCAGTCATCTCGATTACTCGTTTGCATCGCGGGCACGGTAAAAATATCCAACTCACAACTCATCCCGGGCCCCGAGTCATGATGTATGAGAAAGCCGCTCATGTTTATAGGAGATTCACGAAATTGCTAGTTTTTCTTTTTTTACCCGAAGCTTTCTTTGCTGTGGTTTTCCTTTTTTTAGCAACTTTCTTCTTCGACGCTTTCCGTTTCACTGTATGCTTCGCACTGGCAGTGGCTCTTCTATTTTCAGATGTTTTAGTCATTTTCCGGCGCTTAGCTCCACCTGTCATAGTCTTCAAAAATTCATGCCCAGCTTCCGTTCCAAGCCTTTTTAAGACACTTTTGAAAGATTCCCCCGCTTCGATATCGGATACGACGTTAGTTCCAGACTTTAACAACTGCTTACTCGCTGAGAGGGCTCCTTTTTTCAAAAAAGGGATCACGAAACGATATAATGAAGAAAAAATTCCGTGTCCCCGCTGATATTGAGATTCCACGAAGACGGGCAAAGAGGATCCAATTTGTTTATGATAATTATAACACGGATCAGTCGCTGATCCACAATAGTAAGGCACCCTCATTTGTGAAAAATAGAACACGGACGGAAATGAACTGTGGCTATCACTACGTCTCCACTGGTAAATAAAATTTTACAACCAAAGACATCGCTTTATACGCACTTCGATACTATGTATACTATCACGTGATACTCTTTTGTACTGTAGTTGATTGTAGATTTTGGTAACTCTCATTCCATCAGAATCTTGAAGATGAACGGGCCTCAATAAAGAAAAAAGTATATCCCCCACAGGCTGGTACTCGATGCAGTCGATACACACGAATAAAGAATGAATATCACGCTGAATATCCGAAAGAAAGTCAGCGACCCTAATAATGGGAAGTTCCGAAGTATTGCTAAGATAGTCCTCTTGAAACCCGAGCATTCTTTGTATTTTTTCGGAGAATTGAATGCTTGAATTGGGCTGAACGGTAAAATCTACACGTGATGTTGTATTACGATAATTGAAAAAAGGATTCTTTTCACTATTTAATCTCGGATTCGCGATATTCTCCATTCGTCTTTTGCTTTATAACAACTGCTGATGATAATCTTTCATATTTTGTAGATCTTGTTTTGACTTGGCTAAATTTTCTTTTTTTTCGTCATACGATGACTTTAAAATATTATAATAAAATTCATTCGCTTCTTTTTGTAAACGAACCGGATTGATGAGTTTATCTTTGGCATCTTTATCGTTGGTCTTCTTTTTTTGTTCGTCTTGTATTTTTTGTTGTAAGACATTAACGAGATGCTGAATGGCTTCGTCTCGTTTTGCATCGGGTCCGGGTATGAGGGCTTTTTGATGTTGTAATTGATTTTCGAGATCGTTTATTTTGTTTTGATATTCCATTTGACTGGTATTCTTATCCTTAATGAGATTCTGATAGTTGGTGCGTGATTCCTCGCACGTTTTGAACATGACATTCACATTGTCTGCGGTTGTTTGCACCCTGGCTTCTTCTATTACCATATTTTCTTCCTCTTTGTCTATATAAGATGTAGATTTGTCTATTTTTTTAATCAATTCATTTTTGCTCGACTGAATCGAAGGATGCCTCAAATGAAGGGTCCCGAAATATTCATCGATATGAGAGTTGATGGCATTCACGAGAAATCCGGGAGAATGATACGCCCCACTAGGAACACTAATGTTGATGCTTAGGCTCCGCTCCAGATCTCTGATAATAATTTCACCTTCTTTTTCATTCGCAATTTTTAACCAGGTACACGAAAAATGAATCTCAGCCAAGGCAACTTCGTAATCTCCAGTAATTTCGATGGGTTTTGGGAGTTTCACGGTGTAATTCGTTAAAGTGTTGCCCGGATAATATTTCATACTGCTATTACTCGGCAGTGTCACATAAAAGTCTTGAGAATCGGTCATTTTTGTAGTTGTTTCAAATCTCCCGCTTTAATCCAACTGTTGTGTTTATCGGCGTATCCTTTCCACTTCACCAAAAGTTGCCGGTGCCGTCCTTTTCCTTTTTCAGCTACAACTTTTTCTACCCTCCAAAAATCGCTGTCTTTCTTATCAATTTTTTGAAGTTCTTCCTCATAAAACGTACCTTCTAATAGTTCTCCATCAATATCCACGAGACGGTATACCGGAGGTATTCGGTCGATACGTGCAGAGATGGTGAAAACCTCGTCCGACCAATTGGGTAAGTAACCTTTTTCGAAAGTAAACTTCGTCTTGGAAATACGAACACGATCACCTACTTTGAACTTGGGCAATCTACTATCGGTGAATGGAAACAATCGTTTAAATACATCTTTTTCATTGGTAGATGAGACTTTCTCCGGAGCCATTCCAATGCTTCTATGATACGATGCATTGTATCCTTTCACAAGATGACTCAACTTATCGATGTACCGATAATTTCCCTTCGCTGTAAAATACCTCCACATGCGTGATTTCAAAGTTCTATTAAAACGTTCGACAACGGCGGCTTTGACCTCGTTAAAAGTGGTGTAAAATCCAATACCATTTTCTTTGAGGAAAGTCTGAAAGTTCTTATTCAGGAATTCTTTACCCCTATCCGATTGAATTTTTCTCGGCTTCCTTCCATCTCGCAGAATAATTTTTGAAGCAGCGATCATTTCCTTTCCAGTTTTTTGTTTTAATGGTTGAACCCAAGCATATTTTGAAAATACATCGATACAAGTTAAAAGATAGTTGTAACCCTTATTTTCTTTTTTGTAAGACTGCATATCCACGAGATCCATCTGCCATATGTCGTCTATTTCACTGACCAATGTTCTATTTCTCGTAAATGTTCTTCTCACTGGTTTATGTAAAGTGTAGACATCTTGCGTTCGTAACCAGGCTTCAATTTCACCCCGAGTAAATTTCTTTCCAGTTGCCGCATGAAGGCGGTCCACACCTCCGAAAGACCCACTGGAAGATGGATCGTAATAAATTTTTTTGAGTTTTTTGTTTTTTATGATTCTTCCCATACAGGACTGTTAGATTTTTTGGTATCTGGATGATAATCCCATCGCTTGTCGTTAGCTATGAGAGATCGAGGTACGTTCATTTTTTTTCAGCTCCGTGATAAATGGCTCCCATCCTGGGGGGTCATATCTAGTTTTACTAATAACGAGATCTCTAGTAAGGTCCATAACATTGGTATTCGGCACGACTTGTCCATCTATTAGAAGCTGATGCGATGAATTCCAACTTAATGGCCCTCTACCATCTTTTATCAAATTAAGAAGACGATCGGCCTTCTTCTGTTGTGTTTTCGGCAGTTGGTTAACTATATCGCTGATACCTGATGAATGTTTTTCTTCAAAGGGACTCGAAAAACCAGGGTCCTCTAATGTCACTTTCGTTACCTCGTTGGATCTGTTCTCATAAATGGTTTTATACCGGTGTTGTAATTGTCCTAGAAGTAAAACCTTATTGTAGTTATCCAAGTTTTCTTCTTCCAAAATACGTTGAATGGCCTTTTCAATGTCTCTTAAAGTACGTTGAACGGGCGTTTTATTTTCTTGTCTTTCTCGATATTGCGCTTCCCAAGATTCAGCGGGGATGAGGATCATTTTCTTGGCCATGATGTTATTAAACCCGTTAACATCGACAATACGGGAGAAATTAACAGCGGAAGCCAACCCCCTTTTTGTTTGACAAGAAAGTTTTTCTTCGACTTTGGAGATGCTTTCGTATTCACTAATTTATTCAGTATATGCCTATAGGGTCGTAACTTTCTTTTTTCACGTTCACTCAGTACAAAGTTAGAGTTCCCAATATTATGCGCACAATCACACAAACACTGAATAAAATCTAAGTTGGAGTTCTTTAGAAGTTCTTTTTGAAGTCGTGAATTACTTTCCACAGCTACGTGTAATCTGTGAATGTTACGATCGAGACGTGAAGGAATTTTTTGACTTACTTTCATCGTTGTTTAGATAAAAATACAGCAGTATACTCTCCCGGAAATATATTCGTTCTGAGCCTAGAATTGTCATCCACATTCTGCGTGAGATCAATCATCAAGTAACTGTACGGATCACGAGTACTCTGGTTAAAGGCATCGATCATAAACTTGGTGTTACCAGGATACATCTGATGACACAAAAGAACAATTTGAGATTTGTCACGAGGGTTTTTAAAAAGAACCAGATAAGAAGCATTCAAAGAAATGGTGCGCTGATACGGGTTCTTGTCAAAAATATTTTGAGTAATAAATATAACACTTATATTTCCATGATGCGAATCGCACGTAAAGAGCTGAGAAACACCTCTATCCACATCTTGAAACAGATTGTCGAGTACAATAAGCTGGTTTCTATCGCATCTTAGAGTCTTCATGTCAGGCATTCCTTTTAGAAATGTCGCTCGAGTCCCATAAAGTGAACACCAGTCTTGATATTGAAAATAGTACCACGTTACTCTTTCCGGTGGGGGTTTAATCATTCCCCTGGCATGATCCAAAATTTTCTTAACGAAGGTTGTTTTCCCGCAATTGCTGGGACCGGCAATAATCATCCTAAACGGTGCCTTCAATGGAATGAAGGAACCCTCTTTTTCCATGATCGATACGGAATTTTGCGGTAGTTGTATATTGGCAGGTGCTTCCGTTTTAGTGGAAATAGCGATGTTCGTTGTTTTCGAGGATAAGCATAAGAGCCCCTATGCAGCCCGTAACGATGTATTTTATACTCAGCTTCCTTTTTTGCGGTACTACATTTTCCTCCGTCGTTAAGCGCGATATTTCATTTTGCTTCTAACGAGAATGAGTGCATAACGTGATATTTATTCAGTATCAGTACAAGTTTTGAAAATTTCACATCGCCACTCATAATCTGACCAATGAGCGATCAGATACAAAATTCCTTGAAAAATAACATTTTTATTCGGCTTTCTAGCTTCGATCTAATGTTTTAACACAAACAGGGAGTTTATATGATCGAATAAATTGCTCATTTTTGTTTGTTCATATTCCTCGGGAAACATCGCACAAAAATGAGTCAAAGCTTGACCTCCATCGCCCGTTTTTAAGAGTTCAATTTGAAGATTACAGTCAGGACACAATGTATTCCAATCTGTTTCTGACATCACTACTTTCATCATTTGGCAGACATGATCTCGAATATCTGGAAAATTCATTCTCTCTGAAATTCTGAGAGAAATAAATCATATATATTAACTTATTTCTGTTTTTGTACCCATAATCCAAAAATATAAGCTTCATTTTTGGCACAATGTACTATTCCATTTCCCCATTTTTCATGACGATCACACGTAAAGTCAGCTGCTTGGGAACAAAAAATTGGCAATAAATTCTCGTATTTCATACAAAGACCCAGTTCTTCGAGATTCACGCAAGGAATATTGAATTTCAATAATACATTTTTTTCCACGATGCCACCCTTATAAGCAAATAAGGCATTTGGATTTTTCTTAGAGGCACGCATATATAAGTTACGTAAAAACTCGCGTAATGCCGAAAATGTAACATCGTTGGCATCATTTTTATAGTGAAGCCCGTAAATATGATCTGTCACAAAACGTACGGTTCTGACATCCTTCTCAGTCAGCCATCTATTTTGAGGCACCCGCACGAATATATTACATGGGTATGGATCACCGATATAATAGTATCCCAATTCTTTAATGAAAAAATCATTTCCAATTTGAAATCCATCGCAATCAATAATAGTGGCTATGTTGTCGAAAGTAGTCATTCTGCAATTTTCATTCATAAAACGGAATCGCGTTAAGAACAATAAAACATAACTAAGGTTGGAGAATCTGAAGATTCCGTCAATGAGTAGATCTTGCGTCATCGCAACCCTTTCACGAAGAGTTTATACCCGTGGATTATTCCATTCCTGTTTCCGAGAAGTGTAGGTAAATCATAAACTCGTCGAAACAAGACTAGACATGTTTAGACTTGTTCAAACCTGTCTTGATGAATCATTTCCGAAGGGATGTCTCTATAAATCATGGGCTTGTGAACAGACATGTTGAGTCATGTTTACTCACGAAACCTCGCCTTTCTTAAACCGGAAGTTAGTAAGAAAATAGGTTTATCCTTAATGGTATTCTCATAACTTGACAAGATTAGAATTTTTGAAAGATGACTTTAGGAATCAAAAAGATTGACCGAGGAATGCTCGTACCCCATTTTATTGCATCCGAAATAATAAATAAAACAAGGTGCTAATCATTAGTAATTGCGGAACCACATGAACAAAATGACCCACAGGGGCCTGCTTAGATGCGCAGACATCGTACATGGCATCCCATGATCCATTATCTCGAAGCCACGATGCTGATGACTTGTGAACACGTATTCGCCAATATGCACTGCCGTTGCTTCCTCGAATCCAGATCTTGCCAGTTGGAAGACGAGTGCGTAAGCCACTATAATTTTACCGAATGAAGGTGATCCTCGATAAACTTCGTCCAACAAGAAGGTTAATTCTTGGTTCAAATTTGAAACTGTTTTTAAAGTTGATGTTATGGATTCAAAAGCTTGAATATCCTTATTTCGAGTTTGTTCAGCGAGTTCGTAAATCTTTCGTGAAAAGTTCGAATTCACACTTTCGCATGAGTGTTTGGCCATATGAAACACATCAATGGCAATTTTAGTAGAAACCTGCATGTTGAATTCTGCCTTCTCATTCGGGAAAGCTATCCACAGCCAATAAAAACTAAGAGCTCCTTAGAAAGTGGATGGCCTCGATGAGGTAGAAAGGCTCCTCTAGGAGATACAATCTCATCCATATGAAATAGTCAACCTCTATTATAATTCAGTCAATTTTGTATTTCTTTCTCATAATGAGAAAATTAAAAAAGTAGGTCAGAACAACAATTTTTTTAGCAATTTAACACTGTAACAATGAATTGGCCGCTACGCTTGAAGTCATTCTATGAGGTACTGAAAAAATGAGGAAGTGGTGTAAACAATAGCTGCTACGCTTGAAAGACCACATTGGAAAAAACAGACATTGGAATGTGGTGCTGAAAATGTTCCTCCTATAGTAGTCTATGGGAGAGTGGCCCAGAAATGTGGCCCAGTAATGTATTTTACTATACTACTTACCTAATTTTAAATATACGAAAATTTTGAAAAATTAGCCAACACGCCCTACACGCCATCTAAAAAAATTTAAAAATCGAAAAAAAATCGCAGAAAAAGTTTTTTCCGGATAGTTAATGACTAAGTTATGTGTACTAAGTGTACGTACCTTATGCTAATATTACCTAATTTTAAATATCAAAAAACGCGCGAAAACTTTGAAACATAAGCCAACACGCCCTACACGCCCTCTAAAAAAATTTTAAAAATCGAAAAAAAAATCGCGGAAAATTTTTTTTCCATGTAGTTAATGACTGTATGTTATGTGTACTAAGTGTACATACCTTATACTAATAATACCTAATTTTAAATATCGAAAAACGCGCGATAATTTTGAAAAATAAGCCAACACGCCCTACACGCCCTCTGAAAAAAATTTAAAAATCAAAAAAAAATTGCGGAAAAAGTTTTTTTCCGGTTAGGTAATGACTATTTAATTTTTACTAACTGTACGTACCTTATACTATTATTACCTAATTTTAAATATCGAAAAACGCTTGAAAATTTCAAAAAATAAGACAACACGCCCTACACGCCCTCTAAAAAAAATTTAAAAATCGAAATAAAATCGCGGAAGATTTTTTTCCGGCAAGGTAATGACTGTAAGTTATGTGTACTAAGTGTACATACCTTATAGTAACATTTCATAAATTTAAATATCAAAAACGCGCGAAAATTTTGAAAAATAAGCCAACGCACCCTACACGGTCTCTAAAAAAAATTTAAAAATAAAAAAAAATCGCGGAAAAAGGTTTTTACAGGGTAGTTAATGACTTTATGTTATGTGTACTAAGTGTACGTACCTCATACTAATATTACCTAATTTTAAATATTGAAACGCGCGAAAATTTCGAAAAATAAGACAACACGCCCTAAACGCCCTTTAAAAAAAATTTAAAAATCGAAACAAAATCGCGGAAAAAGTTTTTTCCGGGTAGTTAATGACTGTATGATATGTGTACTAAGTGTACGTACCTTATACTAGTATTACCTAATTTTAAATATCGAAAAACGTGCGAACATTTTGAAAAATAAGCCAACAGGCAATACACGCCCTCTAAAAAAAATTAAAAATCGAAAAAAAAACACGGAAAAAATTTTGTCCGGGTAGGTAATGACTTTATGTTATGTGTACTAAGTGTACGTACCTTATACTAATATTACCAAATTTTAAATATCGAAAAACGTGCGAAAATTTCGAAAAATAAGACAACATGCCCTACACGCCCTTTAAAAATTTTTTAAAAATTTAAAAAAATTGCGAAAAATTTTTTTTCCAGGTAGATAATGACTGTATTTTCTGTGCACTAAGTGTACGTACCTTATACTAATAATACCTAATTTTAAATATTGAAAAACGTGCGAAAAATTTGAAAAATAAGCCAACACGCCCTACACATCCTCTAAAAAAATTTAAAAATCGAAAAAAAAATCGCGGAAAAAGTATTTTCCGTGTAGTTAATGACTGTATGTTATGTCTACTAAGTGTACGTACCTTATAGTAACATTTCTTAAATTTAAATATCGAATAACGTGCAAAAATTTTGAAAAATAAGCCAACACGCCCTACACGTCCTCTAAAAAAATTTAAAAATCAAAATAAAATTGCGGAAATTTTTTTTCTGGCAAGGTAATGACTGTAATTTATGTGTACTAAGTGTACGTACCTTATAGTAACATTTCTTATATTTAAATATCAAAAAATGCGCAAAAATTTTGAAAAATAAGCCAACACGCCCTACACGCCCTCTAAAAAAATTTAAAAATCAAAAAAAAATCGTGGAAAAAGTTTTTTCCGGGTAGTTAATGACTGTATGTTATGTGTACTAAGTGTACGTACCTTATAGTAACATTTCTTAAATTTAAATATTGAAAAACGTGCGAAAATGTTGAAAAATAAGCCAACACGCCCTATATGCCATTTAAAAAAATTTTAAAAATTTAAAAAAATTGCAGAAAATTTTTTTCCGGTTAGGTAATGACTTTATGTTATGTGTACTAAGTGTACGTACTTTATACTAATATTACCAAATTTTAAATATCAAAAAACGCGCGAAAATTTTGAAAAATAAGACAACACGCCCTACACGCCTTTTAAAAAAATGTTAAAAATTTAAAAAAATTGCGGAAAATTTTTTTCCGGGTAGATAATGACTGTATGTTATGTGTACTAAGTGTATGTACCTAATAGTATTATTAGCTAATTTTAAATATACGAAAATTTCGACAAATGAGCCAACACGCCCTATAAATTTTTTTAAAAATTAAAAAAATCGTAGAAAAAGTATTTTCCGTGTAGTTAATGACTGTATGTTATGTGTACTAAGTGTACGTACCTTATACTAATAATACCTAATTTTAAATATTGATAAACGCGCAAAAATTTGGAAGAATAAGACAACACGCCCTACACGCCCTCTAAAATAAATTTTAAAATCGAAATAAAATATCGGAAAATTTTTTTTCCGGCAAGGTAATGACTGTAAGTTATGTGTACTAAGTGTACGTACCTTATAGTAACATTTCTTAAATTTAAATATCGAATAACGCGCAAAAATTTTGAAAAATAAGCCAACACGCCCTACACGTCCTCTAAAAAATTTAAAAATCGAAAAAAAAACACGGAAAAACTTTTGTCCGGGTAGGTAATGACTTTATGTTATGTGTACTAAGTGTTCGTACCTTATACTAATATTACCAAATTTTAAATATCGAAAAACGTGCGAAAATTTCGAAAAATAAGACAACACGCACTACACGCCCTTTAAAAATTTTTTAAAAATTTAAAAAAATTGCGGAAAATTTTTTTTCCAGGTAGATAATGACTATGTTATGTGCACTACGTGTACGTACCTTATACTAATAATACCTAATTTTAAATATTGAAAAACGCGCGAAAATTTTGAAAAATAAGCCAACACGCCCTACACGCCTTTTAAAAAAATGTTAAAAATTTAAAAAAATTGCGGAAAATTTTTTTTCTGGGTAGATAATGACTATGTTATGTGTACTAAGTGTATGTACCTAATAGTATTATTAGCTAATTTTAAATATACGAAAATTTCGACAAATGAGCCAACACGCCCTACACTCCCTTTAAAAAAAATTTAAAAATCAAAATAAAATTGCGGAAATTTTTTTTCCGGCAAGGTAATGACTGTAATTTATGTGTACTAAGTGTACGTACCTTATAGTAACATGTCTTAAATTTAAATATCGAAAAACGCGCAAAAATTTTGAAAAATAAGCCAACACGCCCTACACGCTTAAAAGTGCAAAATGTGTTTCTTTTTTGGTGTTATTTAATTTTTTCAATATATTTTCTCCCAATCTATAAAACAAGAACTATTTTTTGACTAAATATATAGCAGCAGTGAGTAGGTGAGGTAGGTTGGTAGCGAAGTCATCTTGTTTAGCCTAATTGGCCACAACTACGAATATTTTGAGATACTGATGTAGAGCCCACCAGTAAAATTTATTAAAATAGGCATTAGATTTGTATATATTGTGCACTTTTACACTTTAGGATTTTAGAACATATTTTATTTATAATTAAAAGTTCAATACACAAGCTTTATATTAAAATTATAATTCCAAATTAAAATTTGTTTCCAAAAGTAGTTCCTCACTGCATCCAGCTGCTTCATTATTAACTGATGAATTACGTTTTCTGTAAAGAAACCAATAAACCAATTATATCTGATAACTACTAACGGTTGATTACTTTGAGTTTGAATTTCTTTCCTTTGCATGTCTAAGCCATGCCATCATGCAAAGTTCCACCTCTCTTTGAGTTGCACTCATAGTTTTTTTGTTTGCTCTAATTGCATCTGAAAATAAATAAATGAAGTCACAGTGATGTATGAAAACTGTTTGTAAGGTAACAAAAAAGTGCTTTAAGAAGCCAGAGCAAGCATACCAAATACGACAAGACATACAGATTTCCGTCATGGAGGAAGCACTCCTGTGGTCAATCACCAACACTCTATGCTGTTTGCCAGGGTTGGGAATTAGAATCGGAATTGGAATTAGAATCAGAATTTAATATCTATTTTATGTGGTATTAAAATCAGAATTGGTATTCAAAAAATTGAAAAAGAAAGAGAATTCAAATTAGAATCGGTGTTACAATAAATAAAAAATATATACTTATTGTAATCAGAATCAGAATTTAATCCGTATTTTTTGGCCTTAGCGCTATAGTACTCGGAAAATGATGCCTCGAGGCATCATTAGATGAGATTGGACAACCTCATCCCCTTCATGGAAAACGTATGTTTTACGGTCTACACGCTCCGTCTTACTTGATACGATTTGTCTGATTCGACAAGATGTTCGATAAGTTGTTGCGTGTGGACCGCCCTTTAGTCTGTTTCATCATGGCATTAAGGTTGCTGCATTACAAACTTAAAAACGTAGCAAACAAGTTTGCAAACTTTGGCAGTGCTTTATATGGCAATGTGAGTTTATTAATTTGAATAAACTAAATGTGTTTGACCACGTTTTAGGTCTAGGACTACATATATATATATATATATATATATATATATATATATATATATATATATATATATATATATATATATATATATATATATATAAATAGATAGTCCTAGACCCAAAAACGTGGCCAAAAGTACTGTATAATTCAAACTAGAGTTTACCTTTGTGACTTTACAAAATATTCACAATTTCACAATGTTTTTGAACAGAGTAATTGAGAAATAATACTTTTTTTCGAATATGTTTTTTTTTGCATCAGTTATTTGAAATACAAACAATTGTAGACATTTGTAGAGTTAGACTCCAAATAAGGAAGCAATGAATAATAAGAATAGTACTGTATCGAAATGTTTTTTTTTCATTTCATGAGAAAAAGTTTGTATCAAACTTTACTTGGCCTAAAATGGCACCTGAACTAAATGAACTGTCTTTTAAAGAAAATGGGAATTCCATAAAATACAGACGGAAATATAAAAATAGACTTTTATATGTGTGTTAAAATTTAAAAAGGGATCCTGCTGGAAAAAATGTTTCATGTAAAAGTATGTTTTTGAAACAACAGGCAATTAAGAAGGTATGTTTTGTCGACACGTGGATGGAAGTTAATTTTTTGGAGTTTACAGTGTTGACAAACAAAAAACACGTTTTTTTTTTATTAAAAAAGTTGTTTTTCTTCCAAATTTATCGCTAAATTTTTGTTTCCTCAATTTTAACTATTTTCACGTGTTTTGTATGTTTTAATTATTTTTGATATAGTTACAATAATTAATTACAGTATTTAACAGTTTCATTTTAACATTTTTGCCATTTTTTTAATTTTTTAAAAAATAATTTGAAACACTCAATTATAATAATTATTACTTAATTTTTATTTAATAATACTTAATTTTTATTTAATAATGATTTATTTTCACAAATAAAAAATCTCCAATTTATTATTAAAACCTGTTTTTATTTTTAAAAATACGTTTTTTATTATTAAAAATACGTTTTTTATTATTAAAAATACGGTTTTCATTATTAAAAACATTTTTGTTTGTTGTTGTTTTTTTCCAAATTTGTTGCTATTATGTTTACCTATTTTCACGTGTTTTGTATTTTTAATTATTTTAGATGTTATTTACAATAATTATTATAGTCAAACTTCGTTTTTTTATTTTTAAATGTTTTTAAAAATTGGGAAGTTATCAATTAATTATATTATTTCATTTTTATTTAATAATTTATTTTCATAAATTATAAATCTTAAATTTACAACTTATGACAAAAAATACCATTAAATATTTAATGTTTTTTCTATGTTTGTAACTTAAGTTACAAACATAGAAAAAACAATTGCACTTTTTACGTTTTTTTTTCTTAAGCTTTTTTTTTTTTAGAAAAAACGTTTTTATGAAAAACCATGTTCATTCTTTTTCAAATTGCAAATCCACATGCTTATAAGTTATAACTGTGTTTTCGCCACATTTAAGAGGTAAATTCTAGTTTCAATTATTATATTTATATAATTGAAACTCACTCATTACAACACATGTGTTTGGCCAAGTTTTAGGGTCTAAGACTATATATGTAGTATATAGGGTCTAGGATGTAACTCTAAAACACGTGTTTGGCTGCATTTTTTTAATGTTTTTAGAAAAAAATCTGATTACATATGTAATTATAATTTTGTTTACTTTACTTAAAGTTTTTTAACATACCTCTTCTTCAATAGAAAAAAAGTCTTTGCAGCCCTTCCCTTAGACAAAAGCTTTTGTAAAAAAAATGGAGACAAATTCAGATGGAAATGAAGAAGGAGGAATGAATGTTATTTGAACATATACATGTACTGTACATACAAGTAGGCTTTACAATCAAAGAGGCGAGGAGGGCACCTCCTTTAGGTTATAACAAGAAGGGGATATCCCCTACTTTCCTGAAAGAGGCGTGCATATGAGGCGCCGTTTGGGACATTATAAAACATATGTAATAAAATATATGCAAGAGAAAAATAAAATATATGTAAAAAAAAATAAAATATATGTAAGAGAAAAATAAAATATATCTAAGAGAGAAAAAAATATTTGTAATAGAGAAAAATTATATGAATGGAAAGACTTTTATAATGCCCTAAACGGCGCCTCATACGTGCAGGGCTCTTTTTTAGCAAAAAGTTATAACAATGATCTTCTTTGACAATTGTTATAACCTTTTGCTAAAAAAGGAGCCCTCCTCGCCTCTTTGATTGCACATATATGTTCACTATCATTAACCTTGACCTATTATAATAGGTCAAGCCATACGTGTGTATCATAAGGGGATCAGATATATAGATCAGATTTAGATTTAAAAAAAAATTAAATTGTGTATGTTTGCCCCACAAAATTTGAAATCAGTTCATTTATTTACAAAATTCTTTATTCATATACAGTAATAAACATTGACTGCAATGTTATACTGTACATCATTATTATACGTCATTATAATTTATTGAATGAAATATGCATAATTTTTTTATTTACAATTGTTACAGACAAATAAAATCCATATAACATCCACGTTGGCAATGAATAGGAGCACAGTATGATGTACTGTGGATGTCCACTGTACAACCTGTTGAGATCCTATATTTGTGTCTCAGAGATGTACAAGGGATATTCGTGTACATGTATATTTTAAATATTGTTAAAATAATATTAAATAAATATATTTATAAATAAGAGTCGGCTACTATAAAATCACATGTGGTGCCGCTAAAGTTGTCCATATTAAAAAAAAACACTCAAAACGAGATATCGTTTTGAGTAGTTTTTTAGACGTACATAGGACGTCCAAACTTTTCATGGATATTATATACGTGTTCAGGATGTTTTGGGACATCCAGCAGATGTTTGGTGCTGTGTGGGGAGAGATTGCCTTAGTGGAGGTTAAAGCCTAAAGGATTTTGAAAGAAAGTGACTTCTTCGTCGTCGTACCGGATGAGAAACTCAAGGCCGACCGAGGAATTTTCGTGTCACCAGGCCTTATGCAAGGCCATAACGAAGCCAACTTCAAAATCGAGGTCTTCAACACCAACAAGACGCCAGCCACCCTCCAAAAAAGGCTACGTATTGGCTCACATGCAATATGACTATGACTGGGAGGTCGTAGCAGACACCGCTACCATCCCAGTGCAATCAGTGTCGGTAACCAATCCTGAAGATCTAAAGAAATTTGACGAGAAACTGCAACTTGGACCCCAACTCTGTATTGGTCAGAGGCGCATCCTGACAGATCTCTTGCATTCATATAGAGATGTCTTCGCTCTCGAGAACTCAGAGCTAGGATGCCCCAACCTGACTGAACATCGAATCGATACGGGAGACCATGCTCCGGTGCAGGAACCACTCCAAAGATGTGGTCCAGAACAGTGAAAAATTGTCAACCAGATTGTACAAAAAATGTTGGACAAGGGAGTGGCACGCCCCTCAAAATCTCCATATGCCTCACCAGTAGTCCTGGTGAAAAAGAAAGATGGTCAATGGAGATTCTGCATGGATTACCGCCGTTTGAACAACATCACGAAAATCGACAATTACCCTTTACCTCGGATCGATGAGGCTCTGGACTCCCTACGAGGAGCCCGCATCTACGCAACCTTGGACATGATCTCCGGATACTGGCAGTTTGAAGTAGCCAAAAAGGATAAAGAAAAGACTGCGTTCATCACCCCCGGAGGACTCTTCGAATTCAATCGAATGCCCTTCGGATTGAGTAATGCACCTGCAACCATGCAACAAGCATTGGACATCCTCTTGGCATGCTACAAATGGGAAACCTGCCTGGTGTATCTCGATGACATCATCGTTTTCGGAGCTACGTTTGAAGAATTCATCGACCGACTAAGAGTAATTTTGGAGCTACTTCAAGGTGCTGTACTGAAACTTCATCCTGAGAAATGTTTCTTTGGATATGAGGAAGTGCTCTATCTTGGGCACATCATTTCCAAAGATGGAGTCCGTCCAAACCCCCAGAAGGTAGCAGCGATTTCCGAGTTAGCGGCACCCATTAACTTGAAGGAAGTCCGGCGATTCCTCGGGATGGCTGGCTTCTACCGACAATTCATCATCAACTTTGCTCACATCGGAAAGCCTCTGACCGATCTGACAAAGAAAGAATTGCCATTCGAATGGACAGTAGATAGAGAAGCTGCATTCGAATTGTTGAAAAAGAGACTTACCATGGCACCTGTGTTGGCAGTATACAATCCGGAAGCCGAAATTGTGATGTATACAAACGCCTCTGGGTATGGCATTGCTGCCATACTTTACCAGAGGGGTCGAAACAAGGCTCTCCAAATGTTGGACTGCGTTTCGAGAGTCCTCCGTGATGCAGAGCTGAATTACTCCACCACAGACAAAGAATGCCTGGCAGTAGTATATGGCGTGGTTAAATTCTTAAATTCATATCTATTCAACAAACCTTTCACCATAGTCACTGACCACCATGCTCTGTGTTACCTAAAAACAGCATAGAGATTACAAGGTCGACTTGGAAGGTGGCAACTCTTGCTGCAAGAGTACAATTATACAGTAGTCTACAAAGCTGGAATCACCCATGTAGATGCCAACTGTATCTCTCGCAGTCCGATTGATGTGCCAGACGACTGGAGATTGCAAGCAGCCCCAGATGACTTAGATGACAGCGTGATTTATGCTGTCACCCTCCGATGGGATTGGGCCCAAGAGCAAAAGAAAGATCTCGAACTAACCAAGATCATCGATGAACTCAGACAGACCCCAGAGTCGGAACTCCACAAGATTTACGTCATTGTGGAAGGAATCTTGAGTGCTTTGGTTTACCATGGCAACGTTGTCCCCAAACTCGTGACAGTGGTACCACAACAGCTGGTCCAAGAGGTGCTTCACCTCCTGCACGACAGTCCAGAAGCCGGACACTTTGGACAGGACAAGACTCTAGATAAAGTCTGCCAGAGATTCTTTTGGAGTACCTGGAAAAAGGACACGATCGATTTTGTACGCACCTGTGAGGTTTGCCAAAAATGCAAAGCACCTCAATCCTAACTGCCTGGTTTCCTACCTGAAATGCAAATCGGAAACCCGGGTGAATGCTGAGGGATGATTATATCGGTCCCCTGCCTAAGTCGCTGGGTGGTGTGAAACACATCATCCTAGCAGTTGACTATGCCACCCGATTCTGTTTTGCCAAAGGTGTTCACAGCCAGACAGCCAAGGTGACAAGAAACTTTGTTAAGGATATGTGAGGTCATAAATTCCTATTATGTAATTAAAAATAAAGAAGGGTCATGTGTCATGAATAACTATGACATAATCAAATTCCAGTGAGGTAATAATTTAATTTGTAACCTTTGAATATTTTACTTTTGTAATGTTTTTCTGTTGGTCACATGGTAACATTCTTGGTTAGTCCCAGTGTATATAAAGAGCTGGGATTTTCTTCTTTTTACTCATTCTTGCTTCTGTAAGTCTGTGAGGGTGCCAGTTAAATACTGGGCCAGATTCATCTTTTTAAAACCATCAGTGCAGGAACTTTTTACTGCTTTTGTTTCATCATGGTGTATGTCATTACACCATCATTATTGTGTAGCCTTTTGTGCTTTATAATAGTCATCAATGTGTGAACTATATTTTCAACTGTTCATCTATGTCAGCATAGTATGAACAATTTTCAACCATCTTTCATCCTAAGCAGCATCTCATAATCTAACTTTATATCATCTGGTATTGCATGAAATCCACTCCAGCAAGAAACAACACTGGTTTGCATGAACACCCTAACTTCATGTTTAACTTCATTTTGGAGTTGAAGTTGTACTTCCTCTTGACCATGTGCAAGATATTTTATTTGTATTTCTTTGATTCTTTGAGTATGTTAAAATGCCATGATTTATTTATCTTGTAAACTAAACAGCTGTTAGTATTAATACATTTTATTTGTTTTGTTATATTAAATAACAATTTAAATAATTATTTTGCCTCACTGGAGTTTTCTTAGGTAAGGGAATTAATTAATTATACCCACACCAACTAACCCTTACATATGGTAGCAGAGCTTTCTAATTGATCCATTTCCCTTACATATGGTAGCAGAGCTTTCTAATTGATCCATTTCCTTTTCAATTGAAACTTGGTTTTGGGGGATAATGGCAGTTTATGAGCCTAGTAAATTCTAACCCAAGAAAATTTTCTGACTCAGTTAATTCTACCTGTTCAATGGCTCATTATTTTTTAGTCTATTGCTAACATGGCAGGTTGTGTTTTTTTAGTATTGATGGGGTCATCAATTAAATACGGTGAGGATATCTGTGTGACAGTACGGGTTTTCGATTCTGGGGCTCAGATAATTGCCACAAAAGAGCACGGAAGGCAACCCAATAAAATGGCCGATCGTTGTTAAAATGATGGAAGAATAAGGAAACTAAATGCAGAATAAATGAAATATTTATTCTGCAAACAAACATATGATAGTTTGTGTCTCCTCAGAAGGAAGGGTACAAAGGATGGTGAATGATTATATTTACAATTGGCGGTAGAAAATAAGCGGTCCTCTCGGACAGAAAGCAGACGGCTTATAGAGCGTCTGCATGAGCGTCATATAAGCAAAGAAAGAACCGCGAGATTTGAACATCGCGCCTTTTATACCCTCCTGCTTGACCACGCCCCCATTCTACGGGGACGTTTCCAAGCATGAGGTACCAGGATGTTCCAATCCCACGGAAGTGACGTCATAGATAACACTCACGCAGGCACAGAAGAGGGAAAAGAAACAGAGAGAGAGATGGATACAGTTATCCATCTCAACAAGTGCAAGGTATGTATGAATGGTTGGACGATTCCAATGCAAGAAAAGGTAGGTGAAATATCACCCCGTCACATTCCCCCCAACTAGAGCGAAGCACGTCCTCGAGCTTCGACTTCCATGTGGAATATATTGCATTTTGTTATTATTATAACCCCCAAAAAAAACAGAAGGGAAGAGAAAAAGCTATCACAGGTTGATGATTGTTTTTGGAATGAACAATGAATTAGAACATCAGTCAAATTTTCGAATTCCTAACGAAATCCTAAAAAAAAAAAATGTATTAATCATTGTTTGTGTCTCCCAGAAGACACAAACAATGATTAATACATTTTTTTTTTTACAGATATTCTCCTCCGAGTGGAACCCAGTCAGACAGGGCCTGGGCTAATGGTTACCACCATCCCTGGCCCACACCTGGCTAGAATCCATTTTTTTTTAAGAGCAAACTTGCAACTTCAACGAATAAAATTTTACATATATTTTTCCTCCTTAACAATAACCATAGACTTGTCTCAAAATTTTTTTAACAAAAGAAACAAAGTTAAAGCACAAACGTATTAATTAATTCCTCAAAATCTTTCTGAGGAAAAGGATGTGCCTGTAATAGATATTTATATTATTATTATTTTTTTTAAAAAAAAACAGGAAAAACAAATGAAAGTAAATTGCAACGTATGAGATAACTTTAGAACATTAACTCTCTTAGGAGAAAGAAAAATGTAATTTCCTTAAATAGTTATTACTCCAATTAATTTTTTCAAAACCAACGAAAATTTTATATGTATTTTTCTCTTTAATGAAACCAACGAAAGAAAATCTTTTAATAAAGTATTTTACTTTTCCCTACCGCAATGGCAGATTAATTTTAACTTTCAATTGGAAATTGATTTCTTTTTCCTAAGATCTGGAAATGAAGTAGGATTATTATTTCTAACGTATATCTAACAATAAAAAAAAACGAATGTCATCAAGACTAGATATTTAAAATTGATCATCCCCATGCCACGCCCATGAAAAGTTTTTGGTCATCTTCGGTATTATATATCTATTTATATTTTTTTTTAGTGTTCTGGCTCCAACCATTTCTCGGTCCTTCCCCTCAGGTCCCGTCGGAACAGGTCGTTGATCTTAGTGTCCGGAAGATGTCTCCGGGTGTTGCCAGTTTGCTGTAGATGACACAACACCGCGTCGAATAGTATGGCTGGCTGAAGTTTCTCCTCGGTGTCCCGGAGTCGGATTCCTTGCACGCTATATTTCTCGAATTGTCCTCTTTGGAAGTTAGCAGCACAGAATTGTCGCAGGCTGACCTTATAGGCTGGCAAGGTCACTTCCCCGGGGAAGTAAAATACTTCCACGATGTGGCATCTGGGAAAGATGATGGCGGTTGCCAACTTGCCGCAGACAGTGATGTTGACGACGAACCGTTTCGGTGCTGCCGGAGGAAGTAGTTTCGGAGTCGACTCCTCAAGGTCGTACAACCCCAAATAGAGCGTCCCTGTTGCTTTGGTGTCCTGCTGTCAGACAACCCATCTGTTGTTTAGCAGCAGCTCGATGACAGTGGTCCGACGTAGAGGACAGCGTCTCCGAGGAGAGTCAGCGGCTTTCAGAACAGCGTCCGCCCCAAATGCCGCCTCCTTCCCTCGAATCGGCAATTGATGTCGCTGTAGATGATGATCCTCAGGCAGATCCTTATCGAAGGGTATAATGGGAGGTGGTGTCTGGCGAGACCCAGTGGCTTGAATGGCATACTCTCTAAACGGATCCGGTCGAACCTCCTCGCTCCCCTCAGTGGCGGTCGAACTATCCTTCCTTTGGATGACAGGAGTCACTTTTTCCGGAGTTTCCACTGGAGTCTCCTCCCCTATTCTCCGGTACGTCAATACGAACCCAGCCTTCTTGGCACTGAAAAGGACGGCCCGGGCTTGGTCACGATCCAGGTGACACGGATGTTTCTTGTTTTTCTTCTTCCTCGGCTGCACATCCGAATTAATCGGAGATGGAGCCCTTTTTCCGGAAGGTCCTGATGTATCCAAATCCATTGGTTCCTCTCCCTCCGATGAAACTTCTGCTAACCCTTCTTGGCTTAATGGAGGAGCTTCCCTCATCACGATATCCTCGTCCGGCAGTTCAATGATCACTTCCGTTGGCTCCTTAGGATCCTCCAATAACTTTGGCAGGGTAACTCCAGCATTCCGAGTCTCCCGACAAACAGCTCGAAGCTCCTTTACTTGAGCCTTGAACTTCTCTCGTTCGGGGTCCTTGGCCGATGCTGTTGCCTCGGAAGCGACAGGTGGTGGAGACGTTCTTTTCACCAGCTCCTTCTTCTTTTGTCGATTTGCCCGTCTCTTTTGAGTTTTGGTCCGCCCGGGTTCACTTAGATCTCTCTGAAGAGGCCCCTTGCTATCGGCAGTGATGGAGCCTGCTTCCTTGCTTGCTTGTGTCGGAGTCTTCCTGATGGTTCCAGTTCCGCCAGCTACTGTTCCGGTCCCAATGGTTGGTCCAATTTCAGTAGTTACATGTGGTTTGGTTCCGATGATTTCTTTTGATACAGACTTCTCGATTCCTCCATGAGGAACAACTGAAGGGGCAGGTTCTTCGGTCCCCGAAGAACCCTCCTCCTCCTGTTCTTCCCAGGCTTCCCTGAGCTCATAAATGTTGCGGACATACTGCACTCGTTCGGCCAGTGCATGCTTCTTTAACACCCTCTCTAACTCCAGATCCGTAAGTTGATCGTCTTGTCGACCTTTTCCCCATCCTGGAGGAGCTGCTCCGCCAGGGATGAATCCGTTACAGGGATGGAGTGATTCCCGGAATTCCCTCGTCATCCCCAAGGCCATTGTAGAAACATCGATCCGATCTTCTCTTTCTTCGTAAACATGCTTGGATTCCTCTAATCGCATCGGTCGGATTGAGGAGGGCATCTCCTGCACCCTAACTCTTTGATTCCCAGACCGTAATCGATCCCAACCTGGGTTGGATCGGCGACCTTCGGAGCCCGGAAGTCGCCAATCCTTCCCAGATCGGTCTCGATCCCTACCAGAGTATCGTTGACTACGACTCATTTTCAGATTAACTTGAGTCGTTATTGGTAAAATCAATTCCAAGCTTTCGTTACCAGTTCTTTGGTGGATTACTTCCTTGTTGACCCTTGTAGAAGTTTCCGTTGTTATTGTCCCACAGTCAGAGTTCACAGTCTTGTGGCTCACACGTGTTGCACGTTTCTTTCCACTCAAAAAGTTCCAAACTTTCTTTTCGAAGGCACAGTCCTGAGCAAACTCGTTCAGATTCGCGGGCTTGAAGCAACCACTTGATGAATCCCACTCGGCTGATAAAAATAAACTTTCTGCACTCCGTTTATAAAATAAGAGAAAACTTTTTGACGCTTCGGCCCCTCTCCCGGAAGGAGAACCTCCCCAAACGATAATTTTCTCCCCCTTTCCACAAAGTTCTTGCAGATCTTTCCTTCGTTCAAGATTTTGTCTTTCGTCGATATTGGAAACTTCCACACAGGTTTTTTTTCCACTTAAAAAGTCACTTATAATAATCCGGATGCAAAGACACAGACAAAGAGAAATCTCAAGATAAAAATCAACCACTCTACCGATCGGATGCCGAAAGTAGAATGGCGTCCTAATCAGCACTAACTTCTGATGTAGAAGTGACGCGTATTCCTGCGCCACCGGTGTTTTTCCATCGATGCTCAATCCCACTGCATGTGTGTTAAACACGTGGAGTTGTTGTTGTATCCTTCCACATTGGGACTTCTTTTCTCGCACCTTATTGCTACTTTTCTCAAGAACTCTTCTGACGTCAGATGGATTCCTTTGCCTGAATCCGTATCGTTCTTTTACAAAGGATTGAAGATAGTTCTGAGATGAAGTTTTTGGCGGCGATTTAGAAATTTTGAATATTAACCCTGCTTTTTCTTGAGAGTTTTCCTCTAAACGAAGCAAATTAATTTCTTCGCCTGCAATTTGGTTGTCATTCGTGGGCCCAATATCAATATTCAAAGCTCCTTTTAATGAAGTGAATAATTTTAAATCTACTTCTGGGATGTTCTCTGTAGATTGTTTAAGACTTTGTAGCTCATTATTTTCGACATTTTTATTTACTGAAGAACCTTGAGGATTATCCAATGTATCATTCCCCCAACTACATTGGGCACATTCTCCTTACGTTGATGGTATGGACGCATGTGGACAATGTTGATATAGTCTCTGACGATTCTTCCCCATCCATCTTTATACTCTAACTCATATACTGTATCGCTCACTCTCCCTACTACCGTATAGCCATCTCTATACACATAGCGGAATTTCTTGACTTCGTCAGGCAATGGTCTAAGATCTCTGACCATTATCTTTTGCCCTATGCAATATTCCATGGGCTTCTTCCTTTTTTCGTCATAATAATGTTTCTGGCGTAAATGAGCCTCGTGGAGGTTCCCTTTGGCTTCCAAAAGTACATCCTCCAATTCCCCCATCATCCCGGTATTATGGTCCACATCTGATGTCAGTGGTATATTTGGTATTTCATTGTCGACGGGAAGCCTGGCTTCCCTCCCGAACATCAATCGATACGGGGTAAATTGAGAGGATCCATGCTTGGATGTGTTGTAGGCGAAGACGGATGGTAAAAGATGGAAGTACCAATCGGTTTGTTTCTTCCCTGGTGCCAAAGCTTTCTTCACAATCTGCATTACTGTTTTGTTGGTGCGTTCTGCCAATCCATCCCCTTGTGGGAAGTAAGCTGTGGTTGTAGAATGCTGCACTCCAAGTTCACTAAACAGCTCTTCTGTTTCTTGGGCTGTGAACGGAGTCCCTCGATCTGTTAGTATTCTGATAGGCGTTCCAATAAGATGGATGATGTTATCATTGACGAAGTTCTTGGTAGTTTTTGCATTTTGTTTGCAAACAGCGCGGGCGCAGCAATATCTGGTGGCGTAGTCCACTGCTAATATTATATGTTGAACCCCTCCTAATGACTTCGGTAATGGTCCAATGTAGTCAATTCCCCATGTCTCTCCTGGTTCCCCAATTCGCATTTCGTGAAGTAAACCAGGTAACTTTTCCTGCGGTTTCCTACATAGCTGGCAAATATGGCAGGTTCGAACATATTCAATCACATCGTCCTTCCATCCCTCCCAATGGAATCGGCTCGCTACCCTTTTCAACGTTTTGTCCCTTCCTAAGTGCCCAGTTTCGGCACTGTCATGTAACATTCCCAGGATGTCAGGAACGAGCTGTTCAGGCACAACATGCAGTAACTTCACCCTTTCTCCTTGATAGCTTATGGCGCATAAGATTTCATTGATTAGCACATAATGCTTCCGGAATGCTGTTCCTGGTGTCGTCTCGAGTTCGTAGATTATCCCTGATAGTCGGACGTCTTTTCTCTGCTCCAAGGCCCAGTCCCACCGCCTTACCCCAAAGATTACATCATCGCTGAGGTCCTCAGGTGTGGGCTGCATCTTCCAATTCATTGGTGTATCAACGGGCCTCCTGGATATGCAGTCAGCATCCACATGGGTTACTCCCGCCTTGTAGATGATGGTGTAATTATATTCCTGCATTAGCAGTTGCCATCGGCCAAGGCGCCCTTCCAACCCTTTTGCAGACTTCATATAGCAGAGCGAATGATGATCCGTTACCACTATGAATGGTTTGTTGAAAAGATAAGGCCGAAACTTTGTCACCCCGTAGATTATGGCGAGGCATTCTTTATCGGTGGTCGAATAGTTTTTCTCAGCAGTCTTAAGTGTCCTGGAGACTGCTCCCAGCATTTGTAGCGGCTTCCCTTTGGATTTTTGATAGAGTATCGCGCCTATGCCATTACCAGAAGCATCACTATGCATGCTAAGTTCTGCTTCTGGGTCATAGACAGCGAGTACAGGTGCCTCAGTAAGCTTCTTTTTAAGGAGTTGGAAAGCTCCTTCACATTCGATACTCCATTCAAAAGGTGTGTCTTTCCGTGTAAGCTCAGTCAAAGGCTTTGCAAAATGAGCATAGTTTTCTATATGCTTCCTGTAGAAACCGGCCATCCCCAGGAACCGACGTGTCTCTTTCAAGTTGGTTGGTCTCTGGAGTTCCTTAATAGCATCAACCTTGTGTGGATCCGGCTGTACTCCTCTAGAAGAGATGATATGTCCAAGGTACAAAACTTCCTCATAACCAAAATAGCATTTGCTGGGATTTAATTTTAAGTCAGCATCACGAAGCAAGTTTAAAATTTGATCCAGTCGTTGGATGAATTGCTCAAACGTGGTTCCGAATACGATTATGTCATCGAGATATACGAGACATGTTTCCCATTTATTTCCAGCCAACAGTATATCAAGCGCCCGTTGCATCGTAGCAGGTGCGTTACAGAGCCCGAACGGCATACGGTTGAACTCGTACAAACCCCCTGGGGTTACAAAGGCTGTCTTTTCCTGATCTTCGCTGGCCATTTTAAACTGCCAATACCCGCTTTTCATGTCTAGGGTGGCATAGTAGCGGGCCCCATGTAAAGAGTCCAAGGCGTCGTCGATCCTCGGCAGAGGATAATTGTCCACCTTTGTGTGACTGTTTAAACGACGATAGTCCACACAGAAACGCCACTGTCCGTCTTTCTTTTTGACTAAGACAACAGGTGAGGAATATGGTGACTTTGATGGCTGTATAACTCCGGCCTCCAGCATCTCTTTGACGTTGGCTTTGATAATCTCCCGTTGGGCCGGGCTGTGTCTTCGGAGTGGTTCCCGTATTGGTGGATGATCTCCAGTATCTATGTGATGCTCCGTTATGTCAGTACACCCCA
The DNA here is from genome assembly GCA_036925085.1 of Brachycybe producta. Classification (NCBI taxonomy): domain Eukaryota; kingdom Metazoa; phylum Arthropoda; class Diplopoda; order Playtdesmida; family Andrognathidae; genus Brachycybe; species Brachycybe producta. Next base: position 140,241 of record JAUPFP010000086.1, read on the forward strand.
ACTCTGTTGACTCGAAAGCAAAGGAATTTTGGTGTCCTAGGAGCAGATCCATCAGGATGGCTCTTTGTTCTCTTCCAAGTGTCGGTCCGACTTGCATGGCCTTTTCAAATTCGCTTTTGACCAAGGGGTTGCTCCTTGTTTTCCCCTCTTCCATTTCCAGCAATTCCGTGCAGTATTCTTTCTGCATTTGGGCAATAATCTCCCCAGTGGAGATTCCTACTTCCTCTGATGTCGGGTTGAGAACTTCGATTCTAAAGTTGGATCTTCCCTCTCCCTGCATTATTCCAGGGGCCACGAAAACTCCTTTCCAGGTCTTAAACTTTTCGTCAGGTACAACCACGAAGATATCATCGGATGTGAGCTGATTGGCAGTTTCCACTTCGATGTACCCGATTTGTTTCGGTGGCAGAACTACGGCTGTGGTTGAACGTAAGACCTGTGCGTCCCTGAAGTCGAAGAGTCCTTTCACTTCAGCCTTCTTCTTGGATGCTTTTTCGGTTACTCCCGTAATGGGATGGGTGTTCTTCTCCTTTTCCTCGATGGCGCTTTTTATGTAGCTCTCCACACATTGCCTGTAGACCTTTTCATTCAACATAGCTTCACCGAAGTACACTTTATTGGACTTCATTTCGACGACGAGATGTAGCGCTCCACCAAGATCTCGCCCCATAATGGCCTCCCTTTTGCCTCCGATAATTATGAAGCAGGCCCTCACAGATTTTCCTCCTACTTCAACGGTGGCAATCACTTGGCATTTGACATCCAGTCGGCTGCCTCCCACAACTCCAACTGTGGGAGTGGTGGAGACTGGCTCCACCGCCCAGCCCATTTCCTTGACCAAGGATTCAGACAAGACACTAGTGAAGGCTCCAGAATCCACCAGCAGCCGGACTTCCTTTTGGTTGATTGCTACTGTGATCCTGGGTGATCCCTCCTCCTCATCAAAGTCTCCAATTTCCTTTGGCACGCACTGTTTCTCAACGAATTCCCATATTTCACTCATCACTTTAAGGCAGCAGGCTCTGCCCTTTGTTGGATCTCTTCCTGCCTTTCTAATAGCGAGACAGTTCGGGCTATTTGTAGGTGCTTCCAAATAAGTTTCACGGCTGCCATTCTGATAACAGCTTTCCTTGTAAGCCTGCCACATGTCATACCACACCAGTAGGTCTTCTTTAGTCCATTTTTCCATGACCTTCATGGTCTCGATGACAGCTATGTCGGTTGATGTATCGCTCTCCTCTTTTTCGGATTCCTCGGAATTTTCCTCTGTTGTTGGGGTTCGATATTTTCGTCAGGTGAAGGGTCCCCCTCTGTCTTCACCTCCCCTAGTTTAACCCTGCCATTAAGTTGGCTAGAGGCACATAGCTGACTTGGTCTCCGAGGTAAATGACTGCCAGTTCAACGCCGCTAGGTGCTACCCCAATGTCAACTGCGTAAATTTCTTCTGGTTCGTCATTCGAGAGCTCATTTACCGTATTGCGGTCTGGGCAGTTCCGAGAGAAATGCCCCATCTGATGGCATCGGAAGCATTTGGCTTTGGTTTCGTCTATTTTCTTCCGATCCGAAGCAGGCCCTCTTCGAGTATTTCCTAGGGCGACTCTTGCCCCACGGTCCGACTGAGCGGGTCCCGTCCGGTTGGTCCGTGTGGTAGGAGCACCGGAGGTGTTTGTTGCATTGCTTAAGGAGTTATCGCCAGTTGAGCGTGATCGTGTTCCAGAATAAGTTCGGTTGGGATTTCGCACCATGTTTGAGGATCTGTCCCTTTCTTCATCCTCCTCACGTTTCAAATTCCACTTTCCGGCAAGGTACAGTGTGCATTCGATGTTTACTGCATAGTCTATGAAGGCTTTTAGGTTTGCCCCTGAAGCAGCCTCCACCGCCCTGCTCATTGTGGGATGCAGTGCCTCTCGTAGCTGACCTATACGTAAGTCGTCGGACATATCCGGGTATAGTTTCTCAGATACCTTCAGGAATTTCCGGATGAAGTTAGGTGTTGGTTCCCCATCCTCCTGCTTAAGCTTTTTTAGATCTTTGCTCAATAACAGGTTCTCCCCTGGTCGGCCAAACTCTTCCATCATCTTTTCTTTGAGACCCCACCAGTCTAGTCCAGGATTTCGATGCCTGGTATGTGATAGCCAATCCCATGCATCATCCTTGACGCATGTCGTGATGTAGAAGTATCGGTGATTGGGGGTCCATTCATGTAGGGCAGCGATGGCCTCAAATTTTTCCAGGAATGTGGTAACCTGGCCTCTTCCAGTAAATGGCTTGAGGTGATCTAAAGGATGTCGACGCCCATACCGTTTATTGAGTTCTTCTATGGAGAGCTCATTGGTGTTTCGCATTGGCAAACCCCCTCTTCCCTGACTATTCCCCATGGTGCTGTCCTCCCCTGCAGGTCTACCCTCCGACGGCCGGTGATAAACGGCCCCCTCTACAGTCCCTCTGACATGGGCCGAGGGTTGCTGCGACTCAGACTGAGTGCACCAAGGTGCTTGGCTGTGGGAACCCGGCATTGATAAATGCTGAGGCTGCACATGCACAGGCTGCATGTGGGGTCCCGGCTGAGATTGCGCATGCACAGGCTGAGTGTATGATGGTGCTTGTATGTGGGGTCCCGGCTGAGATTGCACATGCACAGGCTGAGTGTATATTGGTGCTTGCATGTGGGGTCCCGGCTGAGATTGCCCATGCACAGGCTGAGTGTATGATGGCACTTGTATGTGGGGTCCCGGCTGAGATTGCGCATGCACAGGCTGCGTACATGAGGAAACTTGCATGTGGGATCCTGGCTAAGTTTGCATTTGCACAGGTTGAGTGCATGAGGAAACTTGCATGTGGGGTCCCGGCTGAGTTTGCATTTGCACAGGTTGAGTGCATGAGGAAACTTGCATGTGGGGTCCCGGCTAGAATTGCATTCGCATATTCTGGGTGTATATTGACTCTGGTATGTGGGGTCCCGGCTGGGATTGCATCTGCATAGGCTGGGTGTATGTGGGTGCCTGCATGTGGGGTCCCGGCATTGATGAATGCGGAGACTGCACATGTGTAAGCTGAGAATGTGAGAACCCGGCTGTTGCATCGCATGTATTGAGTCCCCCCTCACCTGACCTCACACCCCCCCATGGCTGATAACGGATACCACCATCAGCCATAGGCACAGTCCCAGTTGATGTCTGATCTTGTGACTGGGAGTATGACGTCATGTGGTGTTGAGAGGAATTTAAGTTTTCCCGCCAAATCCGCTGAGCTTGGGTGTGTGGTAAGCGTGTACACTGAGGTAGCATATAATGTGGGACAGTCGTTTGATTTTCCCGCCAAATTTCTGGTTGTGTGGATTGAATTAATGAAGTGTTAGTCACTTCATTCATTGAGTCCAAATTTTCCCGCCAAAAATTTTGTGTTGGCTGCTGTTGAGTAGCCATGGATCGAGACATAGGATCCAATGTATCTGCATTTTCCCGCCAAAAATTTTGCATTGGTTGCATAGGGAGTTGGTGAGAATTGAGATTTTCCCGCCAAAAATTTTGCATTGGTTGTATAGGAGTTTGGCGAGAGTTGAGATTTTCCCGCCAAAAATTTTGTATTGGTTGTGCAGGAGGTTGATGAGAATTGAGATTTTCCCGCCAAAAATTTTGTATTGGTTGTATAAGAGGTTGATTCAGATTTTCCCGCCTAAAATTGGACGTTAGTTGTGATGGTAAAAAATAAAAATTCAAATTTTGCCGCCCAAAAGATTGTGTTGTTTGTATCGGCAATGAATGAGAATTTGAATTTTCCCGCCCTATTTCGTGTGCGTGAGCTGTAAGCTGAGTCTGCACGGTTAAAGGAGGGCAGGAGACACTCTGTCTAGCCTGTCTTGGTGAAGAAGAATCTGATGTCACCATCAATGCGGATGCCGCAAGAGGGACATCGATCCCCCCCATCTCCACCGACTCAACAGGTGTTTGTGTGGGTGTATCCTGTCGTAAAAATCCCCCAGCTGCTCCTTCATTCGAGATTCCGAAAGAAGTATGCAGACTGAGTGACTCACAACTTGGTCGGATATGTTCAGTTGTTAATGTTGAACAGCTGGTTGTGTATATCAATTCAGTAGGCATCCTCATTTTTTCGGTAATTCCGAAAGAAGAGGAACCTCCCAACTGAAGATTTTGTGGTGTCATAGATTGACTTTCAATAAATTGATTACTCACATTATCCTCCGTGGAAGGTGTGTCAAATCCGGTATCAAGTTCAGGATGATGATGTCGATCCATCTCTTGAGGTTGTCGTAAAGAAATCAGAGGATTTCTTGTAGTCCGTGGGTTAAAAATAACCCTCTCCCCCACAGAATCACCGTCTGGGGGGCGTGTGTTGTTGTTGTTTACATACATGAAAAATTACACTTTTCTTCCAAATTATTCAAAAAACGCGGCTAAATTATGGGTTACCCCGCACCTCCACCAAATGTGACAGTACGGGTTTTCGATTCTGGGGCTCAGATAATTGCCACAAAAGAGCACGGAAGGCAACCCAATAAAATGGCCGATCGTTGTTAAAATGATGGAAGAATAAGGAAACTAAATGCAGAATAAATGAAATATTTATTCTGCAAACAAACATATGATAGTTTGTGTCTCCTCAGAAGGAAGGGTACAGAGGATGGTGAACGATTATATTTACAATTGGCGGTAAAAAATAAGCGGTCCTCTCGGACAGAAAGCAGACGGCTTATAGAGCGTCTGCATGAGCGTCATATAAGCAAAGAAAGAACCGCGAGATTTGAACATCGCGCCTTTTATACCCTCCTGCTTGACCACGCCCCCATTCTACGGGGACGTTTCGAAGCATGAGGTACCAGGATGTTCCAATCCCACGGAAGTGACATCGTAGATAACACTCACGCAGGCGCAGAAGAGGGAAAAGAAACAGAGAGAGAGATGGATACAGTTATCCATCTCAACAAGTGCAAGGTATGTATGAATGGTTGGACGATTCCAATGCAAGAAAAGGTAGGTGAAATATCACCCCGTCACATCTGTGAGGTCATAAATTCCTATTATGTAATTAAAAATAAAGAAGGGTCATGTGTCATGAATAACTATGACATAATCAAATTCCAGTGAGGTAATAATTTAATTTGTAACCTTTGAATATTTTACTTTTGTAATGTTTTTCTGTTGGTCACATGGTAACATTCTTGGTTAGTACCAGTGTATATAAAGAGCTGGGATATTCTTCTTTTTACTCATTCTTGCTTCTGGAAGTCTGTGAGGGTGCCAGTTAAATAGTGGGCCAGATTCATCTTTTTAAAACCATCAGTGCAGGAACTATTTACTGCTTTTGTTTCATCATGGTGTACGTCATTACACCATCATTATTGTGTAGCCTTTTGTGCTTTATAATAGTCATCAATGTGTGAACTATATTTTCAACTGTTCATCTATGTCAGCATAGTATGAACAATTTTCAACCATCTTTCATCCTAAGCAGCATCTCATAATCTGGTATTGCATGAAATCCACTCCAGCAAGAAACAACACTGGTTTGCATGAACACCCTAACTTCATGTTTAACTTCATTTTGGAGTTGAAGTTGTACTTCCTCTTGACCATGTGCAAGATATTTTATTTGTATTTCTTTGATTCTTTGAGTATGTTTAAATGCCATGATTTATTTATCTTGTAAACTAAACAGCTGTTAGTATTAATACATTTTATTTGTTTTGTTATATTAAATAATAATTTAAATAATTATTTTGCCTCACTGGAGTTTTCTTAGGTAAGGGAATTAATTAATTATACCCACACCAACTAACCCTTACAGATACATTGGTTCACCTTATTGGAACTCCCAGGCGCATTATTACCGATCGAGGAACACCCTTCACCGCCAAGGAAACACAGGAATTCTTCGATGAATTGAGCATCCAACATTCTACGACGACAACATACTTTCCACAAGGGGATGGCTTAGCGGAAAAAACAAATAAAACCATCATGCAACCAGTTAAGCGATTCTTGACACCTGAAAAAGGCCAGAAAGACTGGTATTTCAAGTTGCAAGCAGCCGTGTTTGCATACAATAATTCTCTACATGGATCTACGAAATACACTACTAACAGACTGATGTTCGGAAGAGAGGCACGCTTGCCAGTCGACAACTGCGCCCCTCTACTACCAAAAGGCATGGACCCTAACCAAGACAATCCATCTGCGGTAACCGCTGATGAATTGGAAATCGCCAAATCCAATCTTCATGAGGCTCATCTCAGGCAAAAGAAATACTACGATGCCAGGAGGAAAATGCCTCATGAATATCAAATTGGGGATCAAGTATTGGTTAGAGACCACAAGATTGTACCCGATGAGACCAAGAAGCTTCGGTACGCTTACAGAGATGGCTATACCGTCTCAAAGATCATTAGCGACACGGTTCTGGAGCTAGAACACGAAGATACTTTGGGAAGGATCATTCGAGACACTGTAAACATTGTGCATGTTAAGCCAAAACACTCGAGGACGAGTATCTTAGGAAAGGAGGGGGAGAAATAGATGTGGACACAAGCCCACCTCTACAACCAACCGAACCCCTACAACCTACCATACCTCAAAATTTTTCCAAAACTGCATCCTCCGAAACTCCATCCACAAAAGAACCACCCACCGAAACTTCCTCCCCATCTGAAAGTGAAAAACTCCAAAATAAAAAGAAGAGACTGAAACTAAAAACGAAAAATCCATCGTTAGAATCTACCACTAAAATGAACGCGGAAGTAAAAAATGAAAACAACGTTGGAATTCCAAAGAAAATCGAAGAAATACTCACCATTAAGACCATCCACATGATTAAAGACGAAAAACCACGTGTCCAGCACATGGAATCAGCAAGCTCAATGTCCTCAATCATAAACATAAACAAAATAGTAGCGGTAAACGCTACCCACGCCTTCAAACATAAAAATCACGTGGCCACGAAAGAAAACCATCTAACACATCGTATTACCCCTCCCATGACATCACAGCAAGAGGAAAAAGTGAACTCACTGACACACTTAAAGTTTCAAGTTCAGATCTTTGGTGGGAAAGTCAAACATCTAACTCTTCACACCCTAATGCAAGAAATAGAACTACGTCACTACCGATGGGAATTAAACCACAACAGAGAGGCCATAAAAGACATCAAAACAAAACCCCCTGTCAATCAAAACGGAAAAATTAATTGGGCCAATCAAAATGACTCCTACGTCACAGAGAGGCCCAATCATCAACCAAAATTTACACTGACCCCACCAAGAGGGCTAACCCAACAGTTACCCCTTCAAATCTATTATATAAAAACCATTTTTTGGAGAAATCAAATCGGTAACAGATTCTCAGTCTAATTTTTCAAGTTTGGTGCTTCGACAACAAAAAAAGGCATCAGGACACAAACAAACGAAGTTTTTTCAAAAAATTACGCCCAGAAAACTGGACAAAGAAGACTGGGACTAGGACATTTCTCCAACTGAACCTCGAAAATCTGTAAGTCTGAAAAGAGGTGGTGGTTATCCCACCTCTAACGGAACTTTTTCTACTTTAGAACTAACCATGCTGCAATATACTAGAGGCACGTGGAGGGGACGCCATCATCATGGCCCCTCCAGTGATGAAGAAGGGGTGACGATCATACCACCCCCTCGACTCCTCAAGAATCCATGGAGATGGGTGGCAAACAGGTGGGGGCCGCCCCACCACCAACTTAAGTCAAGAAAATTTCTCTCACGACTGTGCAGGCTCATGCGGGGACCGCTATTGAGCCTGCCAGTAGACCACCTTCACCAGGAACTGACTCCCAGCATCGTCACCACTCCGTGTCAGAGAACTTTCACCGGCACGGAGAGAAGTGGTTGAAAACATCTTTTCGGCAACCGGCCAATGTGGGTCGGCAAGGTAAACCAGAGACACCTACTCTGCTGGTCCCTGAAGAGCGCGAGGACCGGATAGATGTCTCTAAAATGCCCCTGGGCCCTTCCAAAGACTTTTGGAAGACCAACTGCCAAATGATGCCAGGAGGGGCTGAGCCCTGGAAGAAAAATGCAACCGGATCCGCCCCATTGACCACCACTGAGAAGGAATCACAATGCCTAGAAGAAGAACGATGTCGTCGGATGCAGCAGGAGGCCAACAAGGAAAGAGAAAAAAATAAAAAGTTGGGGGTCTTGTCTCCGACTGGCGGAGCTGGGGTTGCCTTATACGGCCCCACTCCCCTAGGAGGAGATTAAGAAAATAGAAGCTCTTCTTGCTGCGGAGGAACGACAGGCTGCAGAGACCGCGGCTGGCCGCTCCTTACCTCCAACACCACCTCCTTCTACGACTCCACCGACACACCAACCGACTCTGCCAGCGTCCCAACCAGGGGCCATTCCAACACCACAAGCGCCACCACCGACAAAATGGCCACCCAAGGACCACCAGGGATCCAAACGAAACCATCCTTCCAGACAATGACGCTCTCCATCACGACACTCCAGTTACCACTATCAGGGCCACCGGGAATTTCGCCATCACCCCCAGGACCTCCGCCAACACATCAAGGCTGGGGCCCAAGGGAACCGCCCGGTCATCCGACCACTGATGGAGGTACCTATCTCCAAACCTAAACCTGTGACCAAACCTGCAGGAAATCCTCAAGCCACCGCGACAACACCATCACCATCACCTGCTGCTGAGAGAGAATATTTCCTCTCTCAGCAGAAAAAAATGACTCATCTGGTAATGGATTTCACCGAACGAGGAGGGGACCCCCAGGAAGCTTTGGGAATCCCTCCCCTCGAGGATCGACCACCTATATCGGCCAAAAGCCAGAAGAAAAAACCCAGGCAAGGTGCACGAGACATGGCCCGGGCAACACTCTTCCGGGCCCGCCACACTGAAGCCTCTGGAAGAATGGGGACTGTGCCTCCTGTCCTCAACAAAGACTCTCCAGCTGCAGATGTGGGGACCGCGCCTACAGCCCCTTCAGTGACTCTCCTGCCACCACGACTATGCTGCCACCACCTCCTCCCATGGTGACCGCCAGGAGGAAGACTCCATCCTGCCGTCCACTTCGCCCGGAGTCTCTACAAGAAAGACTCGTGAATAACCTATTGGCGTTGTGGCAACAGCAGACGAAACCCCAGCAAACCCTATACATCGGACATTACGACTTGGAGGAGGGTTTTCCACATCTGGAACTCCCGGAGAGGGAGCGATATGTCATCGGGATGACATGCGACACCTCCCTCTTCGCTGCCATCGTTGTGCCCCGGCAAAGACATGAGGAAGTCTTCCAGTTCGCCGGGGAACTCATCACCACAGCCCTCCAGGCCGTAATGAGAGCCTTCCTCATCACCATCTTTGGGACTCCTATGGAAGGGACACTCCGGATCTCCAGAAACTACCTTCGAGGTGCCACTCCCGACCATCAGGCCGCCATCCTCCATGACGCAGCATTGGCGACTCTCTTCGACCGTCTGCCAACTCGAGCCACCAGACCAGACCGGGAAGTCCATCAAGCATTCTTCGCAAACCTGCAAGGCCATGTGGACTGTTGGATAGCCGCCTGCTGGGAGGGACAACACCTGTGAAGCCGTCCGTCAGTGCCTCTTCCAGTATTCTCGCGAGTAACTGCTCGCAAGATCAAAAAAAAAAAAAAGAAAAATTCAAAGAAAAAAAAAATCAAAAAAAAAAGAAAAAAACGTTCCTGTGTTTTGTTTGTTATTTCATTTAATGCGAGGAACTGCTCGCATTTCGTTGGTATATTATTCGCAAGGAACTACTAAAAAAATTATGTGGTGATCTGTTCCTTTTCCAGTGTTTTCCTTTTTGCCCCATTGGGTTTTTGTTCTTGTTTACCTTTTTTTTTTTGGAGTTTCATATCTTTGTACCCCATTGGGTTTATCTTCATTTTTTCTTTTTTTCTTCTCACAATTTGTTTCATTATGTTCTCACCCCGTTGGGTTTTTGCGTTTTTGCCCCGTTGGGTTGGGTTTATTTCGTTTCATTATTATGTCTTGTATTGTCATTCGCAATTCATCTGATACTGGTTAAATTTGTGTTTTTCACCCTGTCGGGTTTGGGTTTTGTGGTTCTAATTGTTATTGCTCTTTTTATCGTTCATTTCGTTCTTTTACCCCGTTGGATTTTGTTTACTTTCGTTTTAGTGACTTGTTGGAGAGCGGTTGACATGAACGGTGTCAGCTCCTCTTCCAGCATGTTATATTTCTATATCATGACGTGCCTAGCCACTGGCCAGCCCCCATAAATTGTGCCCTGTTGCGTGCCTCCTGGCTGAAGTACGAGGACGTACTTCATACCAAGTTGGGGGGTATGTAACACCCTGTATTTTGCCGTTTTGTCCCTCCCCTAGCCTGGGGGTCTCTGGAGACGTGAGGGACGGATTTCCGTCCCTTCCTTCCCTCTTGGAGACTCCAAAGCTCCAATATATACACTGGTTCCGGTATCGGCGGATGGATACCCGTCGATGCACGGTCCCCAGGGCATGTGTACCCCTGAAAAAGAGTACACAGGCTCTGGGTATAAAAGACCGTGTTTCGATAGATTCTGGGTCCATTCTCTGATTATCGAAACATGAAGTTATAACTTATTATGGTCCAGTGGCGAAAGCACGCCACAGTAACTCTTTCTCTGTTTTAATAATGTCTTCATGGTTGATCCTATTAAAATAAGTATAATGCCGAACCTGCATCCGTCTCGCCTGTCTAAATGATTCTTTTCAGCTACAGCTACGATCAACGAAATATCTGAGAGAACGACCCCGGCACCAGCAGGACTCAGGTAATATATTCCAAACTCTCCCAGCGAAAAGCGGTAGCCGCTCTAGCCAAAAGAGTCTATCACCTGAGCCCCGTAACAAGAGCTCTACATTGTTACAAAAAATATAAAACCCCATTCATATAAACCCAACAACAATTTCAATATTTTTTAATGCTGCAAATATATGCATTGTCAAAACAAAACAAAATTATGATTCCAATAAAATACGTTTTTCCTGCACAAAATCCCCAGCAAGCGAGTTCCATTGTCGAATTGCCCTAGGAACAAATGACCAGTAATAAGAATCTGTTCGTGCAAAAATCTCTCCAACTTTGTTAGAGTACTCACCCCTACCCAAATATAATGCCCTGCAAAGTTTACTTGAAGTAGGTTTAGGGCAAGAGCCTTCTAGCATTCGATTAAAGATATTAAGACTAAAATCTGAACGTCTTGCAAGTAAACTATCACAACAAAGCTCTCAAAGCATTTTAGTTACACTGTCGGCATATCCATATTTACCACAAACAAACCTAGCAGCCCTGTGTTGGACCATTTCTATGAAGTGAGCTAAGTCTGCAGTGTGGGGATTCCAAACGGAGCTGCAGTATTCTAGATGGGGACGTACTAATGATTGATATGCTATACATTTTACCTCCCTGGGACACCTTCTTAGAACGCATTGGCTAAACCTTAGCATCTACATAGACTTGAAAATAATCTGTTCGACATGCAGCTTCCAAGAAAGTTTAGCTGTAATCCTTACCCCCAAATATTTATAAGAATCTACATTATTAAGTGGAATGGCCCCTATTCTATATGGAAATAATATTGGATTCCTTCCCCTAGCTACCCTCATTACACAACATTTTTCCTTATTAGGACGATCTCTTTGTATTAAAGGGTGGGAGTGGGAGGAAGACAGGATATTGGCACTATCAGCTGATAGAACTAGGTCAATCCTCTGTAAGTGAGTACAGAGGGTTGACAAAGTTCTATGCCAATTCCAGGAAAAATTAAATGAGCCAAGATCGCTCCTGGGCTTATCGTTTCGATATTGCGCGACCGAACTAGGTGTCTAGTAGAATGTGTGACGACCCAGTTTTGCTCCTTTATTTAGAAGGAGCCATCCTAAATCCTGATGTTGTCTGCTAGGCTGCTATAGTAGGCAGCCCGGCAGACTACATAAACTCCAGGTAGGGAGACTGTCAACCCCCCAGTGGAGCAGCCTGGGGGGGTACTTAATGGCAAGGCAGCCATTAAGGCGGGGCAGCGTGTTTGTGAACTGAACCTGTGAGGATGGATGTGGTAGTCCCATCATCAGCATCTCTTTGTTTCCTCTGTTCTGGTGTTTTGATGATTTGTTTTTGTTACTTCATTGATTTAATAGTAAGTTCTATTGAATAAATTATCCTTTTATTTTACTTACACACAATGTGTCCGAGTCATTTACTGGGGAAGTATCCGTGGGGAAAGTGGGGGTTTCTGTGGGTGTTCACCAACTGTCACCGTCCTGTATCCGTCATTTCGGCCGGTGCTTCACGCGCGGTTCCACTGTAGGATCCATTGGGTGTCTACCGTGGGTTCTTTGTCGTGAAGGCAGAAAGCGACAGTCAACCTTCGGGGAGCTAGACTTCAGACCGGCATCACCCAGGGACCGGACGGTACAAGAAGGCAGTCCGCATTAGAATCCTGGCCCCCAAGGACGTCCGGAATCAGGTGAGACAGGGAGGTTTGCCTGGGTGTTGTGGCGGACCCAAGTCGGGTCGTTACAAATGTGAAATTTGTTTGAATGGCCCATGGTGTGTTATTACAGTGCTTACATATTTTCTCCTTTGTTTTAACTTAATTAAAAACGTGCATTTTATTCTTGCTGAGCTTTAATTGTGGCAACCTGGTCTTCTCAATCAAATTTTTAATTGAGCAGACGAACTCCCTATGGGGATCTGCCTGACAGCATATAGTAGGCTGTTGGGTCGGACGCCATTTTGGTGCCAGCAGACCTCTCACCATTGGAGTCAAGGGGTGAGAGGTCAGAAGTGACCACTGTCCCCTCCAGGTGGAGTTGCCTGGAGGTTTCTTTGGCTTGGTCAGCCATTGAATCTGGGCATTGTGTTGTGGGAGCTTGACTAGCCAACATCTTTGCTGGAGGCCAGGGAGGCCTCCTTGTTTGCCTTTGTGTTGTTTTTCATGGAGGCTGGGCTGGTGGATTGCACCAGCCAAGTTGTGTGGAAACATATTATTACCACTGCATCTTTTATTTTGCATAGTTAACTGTAAGTTAATAAACAACCTTTTTATTTTACTTACTTGGTGTTGTGTGCTTTATTGGGGAGTATCGCGGGGTGGGGGAACATCCGTGGGGATCTTCACCATCCATCTCCGGCCTTTTGTCGGCCGGTACTTACTTTGTTGTGGCGGCGGATCGTCCGTCGTGTCCGGCAAGGAAGACTCTGGTCGACGTTTCCCATCGTCGGTCCGTGCAGAGGCGGCTACGGGTACGATCCCGTCCCTGTATTCGGAGTCTGGAGCTGGGTAAGTTTTATTGGTTCTTTTTAACCGTACGAAAGTTTGCCCGAGGTGTTGTGATGGACCAGTCGGGTCGTTACAATTGGTGGAGGCGCCGGGTACTTGTACCCAGCCTCTTGCACGGTTTTGAACCGTGGATTTGACCGTTTCGACGGTCAAATCACTTTGCGACGGTAGTACGCTGCTGGGCACGGACTTTGGTCCGTGGGACGGCGGCAGAAACCGTTGGTAAACCTCACAAACCTTGTGAACCGTAATTTCACCGTGGGTTTCGGACTTTTGTCCGTTGTACCGTGGTGGAACGCGGTTACGAAGGTTTGTAACCGTAATTATCCGTAATTACACCGTGGGTTTCGGACTTTGGTCCGTTGTACCGTGGTGGAACGCAGTTATACGGTTTTTGACCGCGATTACACCGTGGGTTTCGGACGTTGGTCCATTGTACCGTGGTGGAAAGTGGTTGGAAAGGTTTTTACCGCAATTACACCATGGGGTGCGGACTTTGGTCCGTGGAACCACGGTAGAAAGTGGTAAAAGTCGTTGTACCGTGAAGTACACCGTGGGGCATGGACATTTGTCCGTGGGACCGCGGTAGAAACCGGTAGGAGTAAAACTCTGACCGTACCTTACCGTAGGACACGGACTTTTGTCCGTGATACCGTGGTTTCGCACGGTTCCATCCGTTTGTTACGGTATTTTACGGACTTTTGTTCGTGAATTTACCGTTTTCAACGGTGGTAATTCGCTATCTGGTGGCTTTGTCCAGATTTTACCGTTCATCTACGGTGAAAAATGGAGCCAGCCCCAAAAGTACCGACGGGAGGTCGGGAACTTGGTGCAGATGCGGGTTTGGAGTTACGCGGCCGCGTAGTCGACCGTCCCCTTGGGGGTGGAAAGCGGAGTCCCCCTGGTGACAGGCGAACAAGGCGGTAGCGTGGACGGGGATTTCCCGGATGAATGGGTCACTGTGCGGAAACGCCGCAGTGACATTCGTCCAGGAGAATACCCGTTGGAAGACAGTGGATCCGATGGTGATCTCATCGGGTTGTCCATGCTTCCACCACCGCTCGTCCGGTTGGACGGAGCGGACAGCCCCTTCGGGACTTGGTGGTGATCCCCGATGATACTGCACGGGAGGGCCGGGCCTTTCTGGCCACGCTCTCCGAGCGGCAACTCAGAGAGATCGCTTACGGGATAGATGTCCTTCGGTTGGAAGGACGGCTGTCTCGTTCGGCGGTCGAACCGAGAGAGGTGCCGGAGTGTTCACTGTCGCCCGTGCGTGAAAGCGCACGGGAGGAGGTACCGCTGGTGCAAGCCAGGCGGGAACCTCCGCGGGAGGCACCCAGGCCATCTCCTAGGGGGATTGGCCGGGGAGCTCCTCCCGCACCCGGACAGCAGCCGAGAGTTCACTTGGTGATACCTTCGGAAGCTGAGTCCGAGTCTGACGTTTCGGGGAACAGGAGCAGGCAGCCTCGCAGGGTTAGCGCCGCTGCTTGGACGCCCGCTCCAGCGGTTCCAGCAGAGGTTCAGGCATTCGGGTTCTTTAACCCGGTCCACTCATTTGCTTGTTACAACGGCAGAGAGGACTTGACGCCTTTTCTCCGCAAGTTCGAAGCGAAAGCCTGAGCTCAGCGCTGGACGGACGATTTTTGATGCAGTTTCTTCACGTTTCTGCTGGACGGTCTGGCGGAAGAATATTACGCCACTTTGGTGGAAACTCTTCCTGACCTGACCTGGACTGAGCTGAAGGATGCTATGCGTAGCCGCTTCAGCACCAGTAACCAGGCTCGCCTCTGTTTCGGCAAATTCGAGTCGATGAAACAGGGGGCTATCGAGTCTGTGCAGGCATTCTACTGGCGGTTCTTGGAACTGTCCGACCGAGTGTCTCCGGGCGAAGACGATAGCTGTCGGCTCATTCGCTTCAAACGGAAACTCCTGATGGCCATCACTGATCAATTGATCGGTTGTAAGGCCGGTACGGTGGAAGCATATGCCAGAAAGGCACGGCTGGTGGAAGCCGATTTGCTTCTCACAGGTAAATTACCTAACCGTACCAGAGGGGCTCCTCAGGACAGGGCTAGCGCTCCGTCCTCCGGAACCACGGCTAGCTCTGAGAGCTCTGCCAAGGCTTCATATTCGAGCCAAACGGGTGTGAAGGCTGCTGCACCGTCTAAGTCGGACAAAGCAGGAGCCAAGACCGGAGGCAAGAAGAAGACGGCAGGCTCTGGTGGAGGTCAGCCGGCGGCAACACCTCGTGGTACGGACCGTGGATCAGGAGGTTCACTCCTGCGAGTTGGCCCGTGTTTTGGGTGCAACCAAATGGGGCACCTGAGACGGGACTGTCCTGATGCTGTGGCAAAGGGACATGTTGCCGTAGTGAAGCCTGGTGCAAGCCAGAAGCTCCAGCCAAAGCCAGGCTTGGCGCCGGTGTGGCTAGAGGGTCAAAAGTACCTGGCCACCGTAATTGATGGCCAGTTCTACTATAGACTCGTGGAGGATAACGAAGAGACATCTTCGTTAAACCGCCGCCGGTCGCCACCATACTGAGTGGTAAGCGACCGAAAATGCTGAAAAACTCAGGTGTCCGACATCGTCGGCACTGTGATGAAGGGACGTACCTTCGGGCGGTCTCCAGATATGTGGATGTCCTGCGAGGAGCAGGTGTGCCTCTGCCAAGGTCTGCGGACCCGGAAGTAACCAAGTGGGTTTTTCCGACGCCATGCTCCACATTGGAGGCCGTGGTATCCCAGTTGGATAGCTGGTTTGCCCCCTCACCCTACATGCCTAGTGGTGAGGTGCTGGATCGTGTGCTCATCGAGCAGGCGAGAGGTGTTGGTGTGCCCATACCTACCGCCGGGCCGGGGGAGTCTCTAGTTAGTGAGGCTGGTCCCCCGGCTTCTGCTCGTCTGGTGTTACCGTCCCGTGTGGATGGTGATGTGGACGGGAGGCAGAGGTTCGATGGCGGGAACCCACGGGTTCCCATTCCTGAATTGCAGAGCCGGGTGTATTGTCGGGTTGCACCAAGGGTGTACGTGTCCATTGGAAATCACCTCCTGGTGGAGATAATTGTGGACACGGGAGCCGAAGTCTCGGTTCTGAACATGAAGGTGGCACGAGCGATGGGGCTACCCATTGAGGTACTGGAGGTACCGTCATGCCTTTTCGGCATGGGTGGGCACACCATCGTAGTAGAAGGTGTTGCACTGGTAGACTTGACCATCTACCATAAGACTGTCAAGGCATCTCTTCTCCTTGTGAAGGGGAGGAGCGAAGCAATTTTGGGCATTAATATCACCGCACGCTTCGGCCTGATGGTCGATATCGTGCACCGGAAAGTGTATTTTCGGGAGGATGTCTGGACCGCACATCCAGATGCCCTTCAAGCCGCTTACACTGATCAAGCACTTGGGAAACCTGTGGAGGTGGAAGTTGTTCCACCGCCAATACCCGAGGCGAGCTCCTATTGGGAGCGGGGAAGTGTGTTCCCTGCGACTGAGGGAAAATGTCTGGCTACCACCCCACGTACGACGTGTCGTATCGGTGGGATTGGTAGAGCATGCCGGCCCTGGCCAGCTGCTTCTCGTGGAGCCCCACCATAAAGCCTTGGGTGGACGTGGTGTGTTGGCTGTGGCAGGAATTGCCGAGGCCAACAGGTTGGGCGAGTACGATATCTGGCTCGAGAACGTGGGAGAGGCACCCATAGCCCTGGAGACAGGGGAGGGTGTAGCCACGGCTCAAGCTGTGGAGGCTGCTCTAGTGGTAAGGCTGGAAGAGCCGTCTTAGTTGAGAGGGGGAGGCCCCACTCATGCGACGGTTCGACCAGGGGAGTCAAAGTCAAAGTTGAGAGGGGCGTCCGGATGCGGACGCCAGGTCCTCAACGTGACGACGGCTCCTACCCTCGAAGACTGTCTTAAGATTGGTGCCAATCTGAAGCCTGATGAGGCGAGGCAACATCGAGAGTTCCTACTGGAGCGCCGGGATCATTTTGCGTTTTATTACACCGAGTTGGGTGAAACCTCCTTGGTGGAACATACGATTGATACCGGTGGGCAACCTCCAGTGCGAGAAGGATTGCGTCGAACCGCTTCAGCGGCCCGTGCGATCGAGAAAGAAGAGGTGGCGAAGATGTTGGATGCAGGTGTCTTCCAACCTTCGCGTAGTCCCTACGCGAGCCCTATCTTGCTTGTTCGCAAGAAGGATGGTGGCTTTCGTTTTTGCGTGGACTACTGGAGACTGAATGCCCAGACTAAGCTGGATCAGTATCCGTTGCCTCGCATCGATGATGCGCTCGATTCATTGGCCGGTGCAAAGTTCTTCGCAACCTTGGACCTGGCTAGTGGTTATTGGCAGGTTCGGATGGCTGAGCCAGACGTTGAGAAGACAGCATTTATTTGCTCTCGGTTTGACGACTGCATTTATTTGCTCTCGGTTTGAGTTCCGAAAAATGCCTTTCGGACTCTGTAATGCGCCAGCCACAATGCAGAGAGCACTAGACCTCTTGCTGGCAGGACATAAGTGGGATACTTGTCTGGTGTACCTGGACGATATTATCCTCTTCGGGAACACATTCGAGCAGTTTCTTGGGAGACTGGCCACTGTCCTGGGACTGTTGCGAGGGGCGGAGCTGAAACTCCAGCCGAAGAAATGTTTCTTTGGCTTTAACAAAGTGCGTTATCTCGGTCACATCGTGAGTGCCGAGGGAGTTGCTCCGGACCTGGATCTCATAAGAGCAGTCCGGGAGTTCGATGTTCCGATGACGGCGACAGGCGTCCGTAGTTTTCTCGGACTGGCCGGTTACTATCGGTGGTTCATCAAGGACTTCGCCAAAGTGGCAAGACCATTGCATGAACTGACCAAGAAGGATGCGTCCTTCGAGTGGTCAGAACAGTGCAAACTAGCGTTTGCTCGGTTAAAGGCATTTTTAACCGCAGCGCCGGTACTCAGCATGTACGATCCACGTGGTGAGGTAATGATCCATACCGACGCTAGTGGATACGGCTTGGGTGTCGTAGTCTACCAGAAGTTGCCGGAGGACAAGTTCCCCCGTGTTCTGGCCTACGCAAGCCGGCTCATGAAAGGAGCGGAAACACGGTATTCTGTCACCGAGCAGGAGTGCTTGGCGATTGTGTTTGCCGTGGGTAAATTCCATCCTTACCTCTTCAACCGGGAGTTTGTGATCGTAACAGATCACCATGCTCTTTGTGCTCTGCTGACTTGCAAGGCAGGTTGGGGCATTGGCAGATGCAATTGCAAGAGTACCGGTTCAAGGTTCAGTTTAAGAAGGGAACACTCCACGTGGATGCTGACTGTCTGAGTCGGTATCCGGTGCGTGATGTTGAGGACCTTTCTTTACCTGAATACGTCGAGTCGACCGTAGGTGAGGTGATTTACCGAGTCCGCTCGGAGGTGGATTGGGTCGAGGAGCAGGCAGCCGATGGCTGGTGCTCCAAGGTGGTGAAGGAAATCACCACTGACCCCAACTCGGCCCTCCGGGCCTAGTTCGTGATGGCAGACGACATGTTGTATGCCATCAGATCCATCCAGGATCGGTTGCGAACCGTACTGGTAGTGCCTGCGTCATGCCGGGCTTAATCTTCGTCTTCGTCCGCGGAGACCGAGGGTGTTTGAGGTGAGTGGGCTTTCTGCCAGAATTGGGCATGAAACAGTCCAGGGTACGCTCAATGAGCCCCTGCCCTGGTGGGAGAGAGCCGGTAGTCCGCTAGTTTGGGCGGATGGCTGGGAGAGGAGGCAGCCAGACTTGCCTGCGTGTTGGGACCGGCTTGTTTCCGAGAAGGAAACCCGTGGGCGACCCACCGTAGGTTGTCTGACCGAGGGCCCGAAGAAGTCGGTCCCTAACCGGACAGAAACGTCCGGGAAGACCTCCGTCTCTGTTCACGTTAGTATTAACGTGAAAGCTCCTCAAGGCAAGTCAATTCTTTCGGCGACTCACAGTGTGTCTACCCCTAAAAAGGCGGACAATGGTGAGACTTCGGAGGTGACGGGGATTGTGGTGGCTGAAGAAGATTTAGCCACCCAACCACGGTCGGAGACCGCTCCTACAGTGGAGAAGAATCGACCGGCTACCGTAGATGCCTGTGCCGCTATGTGCCATTCTGTCTTGGACCGTATGGACACATGGTGGGAGTGGTGGAACCGTCATGGATGTTGCCATGGGGGTTCTGCTGGATCGGAAGGCGCTCTTCCGACGGGTTCGAACCGTCCGAGTACCGTGTCGCTTGGGGATGCCCAAGGTCAGCGGAATTTGGACGGCAAGAACCCGAAAAAGAGCGGTTGCTTCCGTTTGAAAGCCGTGGATCATGGTGATGACCATGATTGTCCAACTTTCAACGGTCGTAGTGGAAAGAGGCAGCAGTGGCGGAGTCATCACCGTGCTACAGAGGACTCATGGGAGTCTGACGGGCATGGTGCGGCCGCCGTGGGGAGACCGTCAGTGGCGGGAACCCAGGGTGTTTTCCTGCAGGAGATTCCGGCCGTGCGAGCGAGGAAGGACTGTGCCAGAAAGCACAAGAGAAAGTCCGGAGCTGCACGGATGGCTGCCAAAGTGAAGGCTCTTGTAGAGAGAAAGGCCCAGCTGAAAGCCCGTATGACTGCTATGAGTATGCTTACTCCGGCAGTGGGTCTTCCAGCTGTAGCTCTCGCCCACCCTGATGGGAACTGTTCTCCTTCGGGACAGGCGGGAATGGTTTGTCTGCGGACTGCCTTTCTCGGCCGCCAGTTCGGCTAAGGGTATTTCACCGAAGCGAAGTGCAGCTCCGGCCGAAAAACCTTCGGAGAAGAAGTCCGAGAAGGTGATGGGGGCTAACCACCCGCCTAAGCCTGACCGGCACGGTAAGTCGTTGAGTGCGGTTAAGTCAGGCTCAACGCACGGTAAACCTCCCTCTCTGATGATGGACCGTATGAAGTCCAAGTGTGAGAGGAAGGGGTGTCCGACACCTTCCATGAGTAAGTGCCAGGGAGCTCAAAATGGAAGCGTTGTAGCGGAGAAGGAGGAGTCCCGGCATGTTAAGTCGAGCATGCCGGCCGGGAATCAGCCGACCCATACCCGTCCTGTAGAGGCGGCGCGGATGGATGGTAGGATTATGCATGACATTGTGGTCCGCATGCCTCCATCCTCCCCAAAGGTGGATGCGGTATCGAGATTGCGAGTTCGATCGGTTGGAACCCTTCATCAGGTGACTACGCCCTTACCGATGGGCGAAGGAACCATGTTGGATGGAGTTATTCCGCCAAAACGTGATCCCGTGACCCCCAGTGGGGGTACACCCTTCTTTCCGGGCCGCAGCGGTGGGGTATCTGATACCCTAGGACCGAAAACATCAACCTCTCCTGGGCTTGTGCCTAAGGGACGGTGTATTGGTGCGATGCCCCCGTATTCAGATGCAGAGGTGTATCTGAATAACCGACTGTGTCTGTGGCAGGACCAGCCGGGAATGGGTGGTTACCAATACCATGGCTATTATCGTCTGGCAGAGCCACTGCCAGAGCCGTGGGTGGCGAAGCTACCACCGTACAACATGAACCATGTGGTGGCGTTCAGTTGTGAAAGTATACTGGTAGTAGTGGCCGTGGACCCGGTCCGGCAAGCGTATAGTTTTGTGGATGTGATGGGACTAGATGCCGAGATGGGATGTTTATCTCGGCGTGCAGCCCCATTGATCCGACGCTTGTTGGGATGCGACCTAGAAGGTATGGCTGGTCAGATGGTTTCTCAGCCACTACCGGGGGCTACGATCGTGCCCGCGATCGCCCTGGTAGACCTTCTAACGAGCCGGGTGCTGAGAAGGCGCCCGCAGCTCCAAGAGATTCCTTTCGAGGAATTGCGAATCTTGGAGGAAAACTGTCTTAGGGGGTCGGTCTTCGATCCTGGACTTGGGTGGCATAACACCCAGGTGTGCTCGTGGTGGGCACACCGGTGGGCAGCAGAGTGGATGGGCTCCACTCGCGCTCCACCACCAGGGAAGCCATCTAGACCCTAAGTGGTCAGATTTGAGGGAGCAATCCGTGCTGGCTCAACCTACCTGTTCCCGGGACGGAACAGGGAAGTTGAGAGGATTGTGGCAACCTGGTCTGCTCAATCAAATTTTTGATTGAGCAGACGAACTCCCTATGGTGATCTGCCTGACAGCATATAGTAGGCTGTTGGGTCGGATGCCATTTTGGTGCCAGCAGACCTCTCACCATTGGAGTCAAGGGGTGAGAGGTCAGAAGTGACCACTGTGCCCTCCAGGTGGAGTTGCCTGGAGGTTTCAATGGCTTAATCAGCCATTGAATCTGGGCAGTGTGTTGTGGGAGCTTGACTAGCCAACATCTTTGCTGGAGGCCAGGGAGGCCTCCATTGTTTGGTTCTTTTTTGTTTGCCTTTGTGTTTTTTTCATGGAGGCTGGGCTGGTGGATTGCACCAGCCAAGTTGTGTGGAAACATATTATTACCACTGCACCTTTTATTTTGCATAGTTAACTGTAAGTTAATAAACAACCTTTTTATTTTACTTACTTGGTGTTGTGTGCTTTATTGGGGAGTATCGCGGGGTGGGGGGACATCCGTGGGGATCTTCACCATCCATCTCCGGCCTTTTGTCGGCCGGTACTTACGTCGGCTCGCGGTGAGAGAGGTCTCACCGCGATATTCTTGTTGTGGCAGCGGATCGTCCGTCGTGTCAGGCAAGGGAGACTTCGGTAGTCGACGTTTCCCATCGTCGGTCCGTGCAGAGGCGGCTACGGGTACGATCCCGTCCCCGTATTCGGAGTCTGGAGCCGGGTAAGTTTTATTGGTTCTTTTTAACCGTACGCAAGTTTGCCCAGGTGTTGTGACGGACCAGTCGGGTCGTTACATAATTAAGCTGTGGAATTTTTTCGATAACTTTAAAAAAATTTGGAATTATTTCTAAATTTTTTAAGTGAAAAAATTCACTTTTTAAAACTATTGAAAATTAAGAAATTAATGGGATTGTCTAGAAAAATTATGCAACTGAATTCACTTTTTTAGTATTAATTTTTTCATTACTATTTATTACTTTTAGATGAAATAATACTGAGTAAATAATTTAGGGAGTCATCTAAGGCATTTCTGTATGTAGATAGTACTGTAGATTTTAGTGTTGGGAAAAATACTTTTAAAAAGAATTTTAAATAAAATACAAAAGTTTCATGAAAATGTATTTAAATTAAAATACAAAATACAATGCTTTATTTTACCTGGATTTCACCAGGAATTTTTTTTGTTGAAATATCGTGAACGATTGCTAAAACAATTTTTAAAATTAAAAACAAGTGACTTTTATTAAATCACCAAACAACGCCATTTTAAATTTGTAAAAAAAGGTCTTCTCCTCAATTTAGTGGCAAATGTTGTCATTTCACATTTCCATAATTCCTTAATTAAATACACGTATTCCCTATTCATATTAAACTCAATACAACTTTCACATGAACTCGAGAGCCACGTGGCTGGTGGCGTAATTCTAATATTAAATCCATAGTACTTTGAAATGTATTTGAATAGTGAATTTAAAGTAATAGGAAATACATGTATTTGAATAGTGAATTAAAAGTAATGTGAGCTGACAACCTGTGTTGTCACCTCACATTACTTCACAAAAGGCACAAAAGGCTTAAATATCGATATATCGATATAGAAGTATACTTTTTATTGCTTTAGTTTCGATTCATGTTGTTTGGTGGCGAATTTATATCTGAAATTGTAAGTTTTCACCAAATACCTGTGAGCTTTTGACATCAACCCAATTTTATTACCAACCTGTAGATGACATTTTCCACATTTAGTTTCTACTCTGAGCAGTATGACACCTGCACAGAGAAGATCCGAGCTGTAGAGAGAGCTGGATGGAGACAGATTGTAGTCACTCTTCTGCATGGGGGTGAAATCGATGCAGGAGAGTGGCGGCCATCTCTCTCTCTTCCGGTTCATGCTGATATACATCTTCTCCATCGGTATACCGACAAGAGAAGATGTTGTAGCTGCTGAGAATCGTATAGCTCCTGCCCTATGAAACCTCCGGCCTCTGAAGAGAAGTTATTTACATAAAGACATAGAGACAACGCTACTTCTTGTTACAACACTTTTATTCATTCCTTGTAAGAAGTACAGAATACAAGGGTGAATATTAATAATACTAACGGTGCGTCCTCAGGCCCATGATTCGGATAAAGATCTCGTAATACAGGCAAAGGACAAAACTGAGGAACAAAGAGGAACACGGTTCTTTTATACCTTGGACCTGTGTACACCTGCGAGGTGTAACCAGGTCCAAGTGACCATGGTCATGTATGTATCAATCCGCCGCTTGGGCATGAGTCAGAAAGGTGAGTCAGAGAGGAGGGAGGGACGGTTGAGAGTTGTTTATCCCCCGGGCTATGGTTTTGGCGGGATCACAATTTACAGGGTGTTACATACCGATACATTTTTTAATTTTTTTAATTAAGAAGGTACTTTTAAAAGAAATAAACATCATTTTTAAAATCACAAGGTAAGTGTCTTCATAATTTTAAGTAGAAATTTCTAGAGGTAATGGTCTCTTTAAAATACTAAATACAAAATACTTTCAAAAAAGTAATTACAATACTAAAACACTTACTTCGTCTTATGTCTTGAGGAATAATAACTGTGGGAAGCATTTGTCACTTAATCGAATAGATTGTGACGTCCATGAAGTTAGAACCAAATAAGGCCCTCTAGCGGCCGCCGCGGTATTTGCTTAGCAGAGAAGTTTCTTCCAGGCAAACTCCCATATACATAACATGAAGAAATAAATTAAATTAAAATAAATTCTGTTTCGGTCAACAGAATTTAATAAAAATAGGCAGGCCAACTGCCTAAAGTGTGCTAAACACGTGGGTGTTCTCCATTTTTTTCCAATTTGGACGTGTCAAATTTCAGAAAATATTTTTTAAACGTGCACAAAATTCTAATAGGCTAAGCTAAGAGCATATCTAATACGCCACAAAAAAAGTTATAAATTCTGTTTCGGTTAACAGAATTTAATAAAAATAGGCAGCAAAACTGCCTAAAGTGTGCTAAACACGTGGGTGTTCTCTATTTTTTCCGATTTGCACATGTCAAATTTCAGAAAATATTTTTTGAACGTGCACAAAATTCTAATAGGCTAAGCTAAGAGCATATCTAAAACGCCACAAAAAAAAGTTATAAATTCTGTTTTGGTCAACAGAATTTAAAAAAATAGGCAGGCCAACTGCCTAAAGTGTGCTAAACACGTGGGTGTTCTTCATTTTTTTTCCGATTTGCACGTGTCAAATTTCAGAAAATATTTTTTGAACATGCACAAAATTCTAATAGGCTAAGCTAAGAGCATATCTAAAACGCCACAAAAAAAAGTTATAAATTCTGTTTCAGTCAACAGAATTTAATAAAAATAGGCAGGCCAACTGCCTAAAGTGTGCTAAACACGTGGGTGTTCTCCATTTTTTTCCGATTCGTACTTGTCAAATTTTACAAAATATTTTTTGAACGTGCACAAAATTCTAATAGACTATAAGCTAAAATCTGTTCCAGGCTGACATCAATAATAAATGAATCAAGAATGTCCAATTGTCTTAAAAATGTTTACAAATATTTTATTACATTATTATTCTAATACAATTTGTTGTTTGTTACACTAAAAGTACATTATTTACATAATATTAGTCCTGGTGGAATGAAACCAAAGCAGATTATGTCATTATTATAAAGACAAGTTTTTTCACAGGTGAAATTTGAAGAGGTTATTTGTTGCAGAAGAAAATCTAAAAAACATTTAACATTAAAGTAATGTGATTACCATTCAATAATGGAATGAAAAACTTTGCCTTTCTTACACAGTATCCATGATAATGGACATTCTTCACATTGTTACCATTCATGAAAACAAGATCTAATATATAAAAAAAATAATTAAACTGATGTGCACATTTAAAGGTTACTGAAGTCATTAATTACAACAAATGTGAGGATTTATCCACATAAACTAGCAGAAACAAGAACATATACTGTATAGTTATTACACCTTATTAAGCCAAACTCCTCCAGTGTTGTATATTATGCTTACCTCTAGACTACACTAACCACTGCCTGAAAGTGGCCACCTCTAAGTTGAAGGTATATATTATTGCCACTTATACCTCCTGATTGATCTGTTGGGTAATAATGCCATTTACCCAATTTCTTTTTATCAGGAATGTCATAGACACAAATTGGCACATTAAATAAATGTGTAGCACTAATCAGGCTGTCTGAATCGCCCCACTCAGTAAGTTGTCACATTTTTTGCAACAGAGGTTGTCCCAAATGTGATGAGTTGGGAGTTATAGTCCAGGAAGTCACATGTCAGTTTCCTTATAAGAGCATGATGTGCAACATCTCCAGAGATAATCCATAATATTGCCCTAAATAAACAATTACCATCTCCAGCAACATTGTACAATGTTTTGGGTTGTGACAAGCTTTGTTGATGCTGAAAAGTTCTATCCTGAGCCACGAATGGGATGCCGAGTTTTGTACACATCTCAATGCACCATGAACCTGAAACTGGATAAAATTTGCCATAATCAGGAAGGTTAGAAAATTGAAAACCACAATTTGGCCCATTGACTGTTCGCATTAGTGAACTTGGAGTCTTCTTCTGTTCCTGTGTAGTATTAATACACAGTGTCCTTGTTTCTTTTTTTGATTTCTTTCATTGCTCTTCGGCCAGTTGAGGGTTTTCATATTTTTTTTTAACCCAATTTTATTCGATTTCCAATTGAATTCTAAAATAAATGTGTTTTAATGTTATGTATAATTTCATAAATCATTCAATTAATGTATTACTTTTGATGAAATTCTCTGTTTAGTGCTCTTAATCCACTGTAATGCAAACTTCATGCATAGACCAAATATGTACGGCTGGTACAACCTAACAAAATCACTGCCAAAAACATTACTCTCTTTATAGACTTGATTTTTTACACGCCCAAAGTGTGATTCAATAGCTGCATTTGTCAATTGCTGATGATTTGGCAATGCTGCAGACCATAATGGATAAACTGGAAAATATGTTTTTCCTATTACTTCCATGACAACAGGGCAGTAATACTCATTCAAGGTAGTTTCTTTGTCTTTTACTGTTTTGCAAGCTACTTCAATTTCTTTAAAGAAGGAATAAAATTTTGAGCATTCTCGGATTGTTGGCTTGTCCAGTGAAACATCATAATCTTGTTGATTGTTTGTTAAACAGTAATCCTCGACATCATCTAAATTTTCTAGTCTATTATAAATACCATTCAAGAACACTTTTGCTTTGTCCAATTGCTGTTTAGAGAGCGTCCTCCGATTGAAGATAGTGAATCCAATATCTAAAACACTGCTAGTCACATCAATAGATGTGGCTCTTTGGAGGCAAGCAATAAAATGCATTGCCATTCTCTTTACTTTTTTGCAAGATTGGGGATTTTTTTGAGGACAGGTTACGTCGAAAGGCTGTTAAAATGTGTGCAGTACATATAAAAACAATAGGTGATAAAATAAACAGAGTTTCATTTGTCAACTCCCTATGCAGTGCTTTCCAGCTGGCATTCAAGTACATCTCTAGCTGGCTGATGTTCAGGCTTGAAAGACATGCATGAATCATGGCATAAGAAAAGTCAACTACCACAATACGAAAGGCTTTGTGGCCTTTATTGAACTGCATCAAGTTGTGGTTTATATCTTTCAGGAAATCTGCTATGTCATCACTGTGATGACGATTTGAAATCATATCACCTAAAGAAAAGGATCCAAAGTTTTTTACATGTACAATTAATGAATAAAAACCCTTTTGGAATTAGTCTCGGGCTTGAGAACAAGTTTTCCTGTAGCATCAAGGTGAACTTCGAGGCCACATTCCTGTTTTGAAACATCTGTTGCCAATTGCATCTGAGAAGCTGAAAACATGTGCACCATAAACGGATCTGGTGAAAGCTTTTGAATAAAACCTGGAAGTTTTGATCCAGACTGGATAGTGCACATTTTATTTTTTAATGTGATTAAGTCTGCAAAAACATCAGACTTGAAAGTTCTACAAGAAAGAATAGCTTCTGACTTCATTTTATTTAATACAAATTAACTTGGTACTAGTACATTACCGTGAAGAAGCCGAGAGCCTTCTGTTGCTTCCAGAAGCTCCATGTGGATACTTTTTGCTGACTGGTGTTTCAGCTTCTCTTTTAGAGTATCTCTTTCGACTGAACGAATTTGACGACCTGTCCATTTTGGATGAGAACATTATGTTTTGATCACATGTAATCAAAACACTCACTTCTTGCAATGGAATTGGTTACGTTTCAACTACACAGGTAAATTTTGCAGAACACTTGCAGTGACCATAGCACTTAAAGTAGAAAACATCTGTTTCTCTTTCACCACTTGCCAATGAGTACTGAGGTCCTTTGTTTGCTGTAAAAGAACAACATCCTTGTGTACTGCTAAGTTTCAAACTGAAATATATAGGCCATTTTCTTGGTAACAACTTGCCAGAGTTATAATCATAAAAGTTGCTAAATTCATTGTATGAGAATGTCATCATAAAATTTCTAGGCAGGCTCTTGTTAATATTGTTGATATCTATATCAAAAACTGCTGCTAGTGTGCTATGTTCAAGATGTTTTTTTCCAATAAATTCATCATTGTTGGGAAGTTCTTCATCACTTGTTAAGGACATAGTTTCTTCGCTGTTTGTGGAAGTAATGTCTATGGATGGAGCTGATGCAATAACAGACACATCTACATCACTGGTTTCATCTGAAAATGATTTATTATCTTGAGATAATGACATGAATACTATTTGATAATAGCATTAAATAAAACATACAAGTGCCTTTTTCATTGAAAGTTGCAGTAACATCAGATGAACAAGATGGACAATACCAATTTTTTTTTGTCTTTTTATAAATTACACAAGGACGAGACAAGCCAAAGTGGAACCAGTCAAAACAAGCATCACATCTTACATTGGCTTGTCTTCATCTCCTGCATATGGTTTTCGGCAAAAACAGAAAACTTTTCCAATAGAGGACTCATCGTGGCATACCCTGCTTTGCCTATCAGTTTTTGTTTCACCAGGAGAGTAACGTATTCGTGGCTTAACTACTTTTTTTTTTGGCAAATCACCAACTGCACAAACATCTTTGTTCATTGTTTCTGTGATTCCAAAGACATTTATCTTTGGAATTTGAGAAATATTCCGTAAATCCTGAAGGATACCATCTCGTTTTGAAGACTTGCAATATTTTTCTATATAACTTTTTATTTCATCATGTGAGCGACCATTAGATACTGCATATTTTAAAACCAAATCTTGTGTTTTGGTACAATCCCTGTGCACACGTGAAAAGTATTTGGCCTTGTCATTAACTTGAGAAACAGAAAAATGCATATATTGAAACATAATTGGAATAGTTAATTTCAGAAATGCAAAGCTTCCAATGTCACTCAGCTTATTTGTTCCAAGAGCATTTAAAAGCTTAAGTTGAAATTCAGCTACTTCGTTATCAGTCTTCTTGAAGTTATAAGTTCTTTTTTTCCCTAATTAATTTAAATTTTAAAAACTTAGTGTACTTGCCTATCAAAATAAACTTAAAAATAACTGACGTACCCATTATGAACTAGAAAATGAAGATATCACAAAGATTGTGTTGAACCTGAAATGTGCCAACAGGAAATAATAAATACAATTTATTTTTATATTAGGTCAACATTTGCAAGGCTAGGTTAGGTTAGGTGTACATGTGCGTACGCATGCGCACAAGTGCATACATGTGCGTACGCATGCACGCAAGTGCATACATGTGCATACGCATGCACGCAAGTGCATTCATGTGTATACACATGCACGCAAGTGTGTACATGTGCGTACGCACGCATGCAAGTACATGCATGTGCATATGCATGCGTGCACATGTAAATGTGTGTACACATGGATGCACGTGTAAATTGTTATGGGTGCATATAAGCCCCCAAACATTTTTTTTGTTGTTTTTTTTAATTTTCCCCTCCATTTCTAATGACATAAAATGTTCAAGTATCAAACTAACAAAAAATTATTATTTGTATTTGTAAGTATAAGCATTATAATTGTGATGGTTTTTTCTTCTTTTCACCTGAGGGGGTACAACTTTTTGTAGGACCTGTCTCCTCTCACTTAGGATTAGAAATACAAAATCACTAAAACATTTTTTACATTATATATATTTTTTTTCCCTTTCTAACTTTTCTTACAAGTTCTTGTCCCAAATTTTTTATGTTATTTTTTCATACCTTTATAGTCTTTATCAACCCAGACAGTTACTTTTTTTTTGCATCTAACCTCATGGCTAATTTATTATAAGGCTTATAGGCCTAAGTGCCTTCAACTAATGACAGTTTTTTATATGTTAAAAAAACACTTATATTTTTGGGGAAAAAATTTGTATTCTTTATTGTACTTTATATAATTAATATATTAGAAAACTAACCAATCATGGTTGTGCAAAGTGGAATCCGGCCCCTTGAAAATTAAATAAAAAGAGCTCACTTTCGAGCTAAAAAACACAGTGAACATCGAGCCATCTCTGGGATATCCACCTTGGAAAAGGTGCATTCCACAATTCTGCCGGTCACTACACTATTTGCTGCCTGCTTCCAGTGGTTCCCTGCTTGGGTTCACCACAGGAAGTTGTTGCTGGCTTTTTTGTAGCCGTACCAAAAGAGTTGTTTGGGAACCTCAACCAGAGTATTCACCATGTTGCTGTTGTTGTAAGTGAATGTGTTTAAGTATTTGGTGGTGGTTAAATGAGCAAACAATGTATCTAAATGAACTATTGAGAATTAAACAAATTAATTTGAACTTTTGCTTTCCTCTGTAAATTTGCATATAGTCTTCATTGACTAAAAGGACCTGGAATAGTTATTTCAAAGCTCTTCTTTGAAAATCAAAGAAACTAATAGCTTACAAATGGCGTCGTGAACAGGATGTAAAATTTCTTTAGTTCAAATAATTTTTTTAATCCAAAATTTAAAGTTTGTTATAGCATAAAAGTGGTTACTTTCAATACATACATTTTTTTACTTAAACTTTAGTGTGCTATGAATAGTTCTAATCTTATACCTTGCCCTTGGAAAAGGGGTTGTTGCCTGTTAAAACCAACCAGTTATGGTAAGCACTTTGCTAAATGCCCCTATAGCCCCAAAAATAACCCTTCTGCTTTCCCATCTCCACTTCTCCAAATAGATCCTAGTAATCCACTCTTTTTCTTACCTACAACCCCAGAAAAAATTGAATTACCTCAAACCAGTGTTTCTCAAACCTTTTATATGCCAAACTCAACTGAAGATTGGGAATCTGAATGTTACTCACCAGAAGAACTTTCCACCACCTTAAACAAAAGTGTTGAAAAACCTAAAGCATGGCGATTCATTAATTCAAATGAGCTAGCACGCCTAACAAAAATCCAGAAAGTAGAATACATAAAAGAAATGAATAAGCGCCCTAGAATTAATACCTCAGTAAACTCATCATAAAAACAAACCACTATTTTTCAAATATAAACAAACATGGCCACCTCAGATAGCAGCCAAGATATCCAGAACCCTCTACTTAGCTGTACTTCGCTAATACCAACTTTCTCTGGCGATGAAAAAGGTCCAACAGCCGAGGATCTTTTTCATCAAATCGAGGAAGTTGCACATTTAGCACGATATGATGAAAATTTTCAAATTGTTATATTCCGTTCAAAGTGCCGAGGATTGGCAGCTGAATTTCTCAGAGACCATCCTGAGGTAAAGGATATCACCTCATTAGCTGCCTTAAAAACACTCATAATACAGTGTTTTCAACCCTTAGAACCAAGACACATAACCCTACAAAAGTTTTTTGAGTCAAAACAAACATCAATGCAATCTGCTATAGAGTACATATCTAAGGTAAAACCCCTTGGCAGAGCTGTTGTTGAAGGAAACAACCCATCAGCTGACCAGATAGCTACTCGGGACAGTATGATCCAAGCTCAAATAATTAAAGGACTCCTTCCCAAAATCAAAAGATTTGTACTGTCTCGCAATCCAAGAAACCTCGATGAGACCATTAAGGTAATATTAGCAGAAGAAGAAAATGAAAAGCTAACACAAGTAAAATACTCAGTTAATAGTCTTGAGAATGATAAAAAGGATCCCCTGGAAGAAATAAACCAAAAAGTCTCGAGGATACCTTTCATAAACAACTTTTGGCTATAGAGAAAAAATATAACCAACCCGCTCAGGAGAAAACTGTTAAACCACAACTAGATAAAAGAAACATACGTTGCTTTCAATGCAATCAACCAGGACATATAGCTAGAGAATGTCAAAGTAATTCAGGGCCAAATAAAACACGAACCGATGTACAGTGTTATCTTTGCAATAAGACAGGACACATAGCACAAAATTGCTGGAGTAGAAATAACCAAAATGTCAGGACACAATGTAGGTATTGTAAAAAGATGGGACACACCATTGACAATTGCAGATCCAGGCCACCAGGATACCCTCATGGACAGGGAAACTAAAAACTCCCTTAAGAAAAAGTGCACATCTAAAAGGGGGAAAAATACAATCGTGCACTGTAATACAAAATTCTAGCAAAAGTGATGATACTTGCCCTATATTTTCGGTGACAATTTTTGGAGAAAGATTCAATATTCTCTATGATACTGGAGCTGCAATCTCCGTAATATCTAGATCTACATTTGAATCACTCAACCGAAAATATGGTCAAAGGATCAAGAGACTAGAAGAAGGAGATATTGTTGAAATAATTGCTGCAAATGGGAAACCATTCCCCATACTAGGTTTGTATGAAATCCCAATAAAACTATTAAATAAATGGACTGAAAAGGTGACCATTTATGTTAGTGAAAGAGATTTATCACCAACCTATCAAATTATTTTTGGAATAAATGCCATCAAAAATCTGGGTTTAAAATACAATCCTATAACTGATAGCATTTGGTTTCGGTGGAATAACATACGCACCTATAAAAAAGGGGAACCCATAAAAATCTTGAATTCAGTGGAACCCAAAAGGAGAAATCTACAATGGATAAATCCAATCTTGGAAAACACTGAACAAGGTCAGCAAAAGCAATTACAACACCTTCTTCAGACATATGCAGATGTATTCTCATGCAGTCTCAAAGACCTACAACCAACTAATCGAGTAGAGCAAGAAATTCATCTAACAGATCCTGCTCCAGTCTACATTAGACCTTACAAAGTACCTCAACAACAGGAAGCTGTCCTACAAGAAAAAATAAATGAACTCCTTGAAGCTGGAATTATTAAACCATCAGTTAGCCCTTATTCTGCCCCATGCATGCTCGTAGGAAAACCCGATGGCAGCCATAGATTGGTAGTTGACTTCCGTGCCTTGAATCAAAAGGTTATTGGAGATAAGTATCCCCTTCCTGAACTACTTAGTGTATGTAATCAGTTAGGCAAAGCAAAATACTTTACAACACTAGATCTTGTAAGTGGTTTCCACCAAATTCCTGTAAGCAAGGCAGACCAGAGCAAATTAGGGTTTAGTACACCTTTTGGACATTTTGAGTTTACACGATCTCCCATGGGTCTAAAAACATCCCCAAATGTTTATCAACGACTAATGGATGATGTACTAAAAGATTTAAAAGGCAAAATTTGCTTTGTCTACATGGATGACATAATCATCTATAGTGACACATTAGAAGAACATTTTAAGCGATTGGAACAAGTTTTTCAAAAACTAAGACAAGCAAATCTAAAAGCCAAACCTTCAAAGTGCATTTTCCTGAAGACCGAGATAAATTACTTGGGTCATTCATTCAAGAAAGGTTTTATGCAACCAGGTCCAAAAAAGATGGATGCAATTGAACATTTTCCACGACCAGGAAATGTTAAAAAGGTTCAAAGCTTTTTAGGACTTGTAAATTTTTACAGGCGATTTATTCCTAATTGTGCAAAAATTGCTTCCCCTCTAACAAATTTGCTCTCAAACAAATCAGCTTTTCATTGGTCTAACGAATGTGAAGAAAGCTTCCAAACTTTGAAAAAACATTTAGTTTCTTCACCTGTTCTCATAACACCCAACTTCAATGAGCCTTTTTATCTCACTACTGATGCAAGCAATCAAGCTATAGGAGCTATACTGGAACAAAAAGTAAACGGAAATTTACACCCAATAGCTTATGCCAGCCGAAAGCTGAACGGTGCTGAACAAAATTATTCCACCACGTGGAAAGAAGCACTTGCATGTGTGTACGGGGTAAATTACTACCGTTACTATCTTATGGGGAGAAGGTTTACCCTGATCACTGACCATAAACCATTACAGTATTTAATGTCAATGAAAAAGGATAAGGCAATGTTGACCAGATGGGCCCTACAATTGCAACAATATACCTTTGAAGTGAAGTATCGGGTAGGAAAAGAGAACACGAACGCCGATGCTCTCAGTCGAAACCCACCTGAATTAGTAAATGCACTGCAAGTCCAGAAAGATTTTTGGGAAGAGAAGGATATTGTTTCTGATCAAATGAGATGCAAGGAATTGCGACCATTCATTGATCATTTATCTGGATATCCATCTACAAAGGCAATAAGGGATGAAGCAAAAAGGGTTGACTTAACCTTAAATACAAAAGGATGGCTTCTACAAATGTCGGACCAAGAAGCCAAATTAGTTGTTCCCCTAGAAAAAAGACCTTATGTTTTGAGTATGTGCCATGATGCCAAGTTTTCAGGACATATGGGAATTGAAAAAACTCTACAAAGAGTAGAACAACATTTCTATTGGCTGACACTTAAAAAGGATGTAAAGGACTACTGTAACTCTTGTACTTCCTGTCAAGAGAAAAAGAAACCAGTTGGTAAAACACCTTTAATAAAATTCCCTCCTGCCTCCAAACCTTTTGAGCGTATAGGATTAGATATTCTAGGACCTTTACCCACCACAAATAATGGTAATAAATACATTGCTGTATTCTGTGACTACTTTACCAAATACCCTGAAGCTTTTGCGATTACTGACCAAAAGGCAGAAACTATTGCTCGCTTACTAGTAAATGAAGTTTTTTCAAGGTATGGGTGTTGTCAAGAACTCTTAACAGACAGGGGTTCAAATTTCACTTCTGAAGTTATAAAAGAAACATGTAAAATCATGGGGGTTAGAAAGATTTTTACTTCAGCATACCACCCCCAAACAGATGGGTTAGTAGAACGTTTCAATGGCACATTAATGAAAATGCTTTCACATTATGTGAACCAAGATCAGAGAAATTGGGATGAAGAGTTACCCTTAATACTCATGGCATATCGTAGTGCCATACATTCAAGCACTAAGGAAACTCCACACTTTTTACTTTTTGGACATGACATGAGTCTTCCATATGATCTATTAAAAACAGATCCTAGTCCAGTGTACAATATAGATGATTACACAAAAGTATTAACTAGTAGAATGCAAGTAGCTCACCAGCTTGCACAAACACATTTAAATGAAGCAGCAGATAAGCAGTTGATGGTACATCCTAACAGAAAACACAAACCACTTTCAGTTGGAGACAAAGTTTATCTTTACACTCCTAAAGTTGCAAAAGGAAAAACCAAAAAATTAGCTAAATTATGTCATGGTCCATACAGAATACTAGAAAAAACATCCCCTGTAAACTTCAAAATCCAACACATGTACAAATCAAAAGACATTCAAATTGTCCATGAAGAAAGGTTGAAAATAGCAAAAATTCGCCAACCTTGGGATTTTTCTCAACTAGAAGATACAGAAACGCTTCCAGAAGTAACCAAACCCAATCCAAGCATAACTGAAAGTGAAGAAGACTCAGAAACAGACCCCACAGATGATCCTCCTCTAATAAAACCCAAGCCATATGCACAAGATAGTGGTAAGAAAGCACCTCATACCTATGGATTACGAAGCCAAGGTCCCACAACACCTCTTCCTCTTCCACCCTTAAGAAGAAAAACTGCCATTCCAGTTCGAAAACAAAACACTATACCTCGTCATGTCTTACATACCCCTTCTACTAGTGAGACAAACAACCAAGTTGGTAAATCTCAAAACACAGGAACTCCAAATGCAAGAAACCCACCATCCAGTAAACTAACCTCAACTCCCCAAGTACAACCTAAGGAGATAAGCTTAGAACGGCTCAGATCTGCTTTAGAAACTGCATTAACTAGAGGTGAAGAAAAAGATAGTGAAGAAACGCAAAGGCCTGAAAGTATTCCAGGACCTTCCACTAGCAAAACTACTAGTCCAGATAAAAGTATACAGGAAGAATATGATACCCCAATAGAAACAAGTGCACAGGAACAACCAAGCATACCTGAAGAAATCAATAATTCAGTAGAGGCCCATGAACCTCTAGAGTTAGAAAATGTTGATAACCAAAATAATGGTAATCTGGCTGATAGCTTGCTAGGATTAATAGCTAAAGCACTCAATTCACTAGGAATAAGATTATGATACTAGAAAAAAGTCTTAGGGGAATCAGTTGTATGCAACAGTGGTAATAATTATTTACTTTCAGATTTAATATTCTCTTGTTGACGATGATGACAATGGCCACAAAGAAACCTTTCGAAATAGAAGTATGTAGATGGGAAAGATCACATAAATTCTGCCAAGTTAAAGAAACCATGGAAATACATAAGTACAGCAATCACTTATGTTCTGGAGAAGATTGCAAAACATGCTTATTAAAATGGGCTTCAAAAATAATTTCGTCTAAAGGAGAAATTACCCCAGTAAACGCGTTTATTTTAAAACAAAAAGAAGATAAAAATGGTCATGATTTTGTATATAAATGTTCTAATCAAGGTTTACCCTGCTCGTGCCAGAAAACAGCATGTTCAGGCACAACCGCATATTGTGATATTACAAAGAAATGCTCTACAAATGAAACATGTCATTGTAAGATAGAAAAAGCTGTGACCACAATGATGCATGTAGACAAAGAAGGAAAGGAAATTGAAAATTTTGAAATAGCATCATTCAAAGAATGCTATTTCAATTTTTCAGGTGCTCAAGGAAAACCACAAAGGAGTAGACGCCACTTGATGGCTCTTGAAACATTTAATACTAAAATAGGTGAAGATTTTGTAACCTTCACTGAACCAATACTAACAGTCAGTTCAGAAGGAACTGTCATTATCAGAAAAATGGGAGTTGAAAAAATTTTTCAAATCACAGAAAAGAAACAAATTATCATTCCTGATGAGTTTTTATTTGAAGAAGGTGAAATGCATGTCATCTTTGTAACAAAAAAAGGAAGACTCATCGAAACGTCTTATCACTTAATGGGTAAAGAATTTTGCCAACACACAAAATGTTTTTTATGCATGGCATTTATATATAACTTAGAATGCATGCCTGTATATATGCAATATGGTATTATAATAACACTTATAATTCTAACTAGTATTATGATTTTATATATTCGATTAGTATTAAAATGCATATGGGATTATTTTGCATTTTTGTTAAAAGTATTGTATATTGTTTATCGCATGATAAAAGGGTGTTTTAAAATAGGAATGTTATGTGGTGTAATAACAGGAACAAAACTAAAATCACAAGTAAAGAAAACTCAGCATAAATTGCAAGATATGGAGAACGGACTGTTACGTGCACCAAACACTCCCCTCTTCTATATCGTGCTCATTATAGGAATTTTTCTATCCCTATTTTCACTTGTATCAACCAAATGCACTGAACATAAATTAATACCCGCTAAAGTATTTGAATGTCAAGAAACTGTTACTGGTCAACAATGTTCTTTGGCCACACACATGCAAATCACACTCACCAACCTAGAATACTCAGTATGTGTATGGTTGACTGATCAGCAGGACAATCACGTAGCTGCACTTGAATTCGAGTTTGCATCTGTGGACTGTCAATGGATTACCCAACAGATGTATAACACATTTTTAACTACACTACATACAGTTAATCAAGTTGCATGCCCACAAAATGCATACTGTGGTTGGGGTGAACATTGTCATCGAGATTACAAATTTCAAGCACTCACAAAAGAGGCCTTAGATTGGCCCGGTGTCACAAACTGTTTTGCAGGAGACTCAGGCAGTATGTGCTCCATAATAGATTCCCAACCATGTCACCATTATCGTTGGTACCTAAAACCCAGATACATGTTTACATACGAAGTTAGAAAAATCATAGGAATGGCTTGCAAACCAACAGTAAAATTTACAATGTCCATCAATAACACAAAAGAAACTCACTTGATCCAAACCATTAAGAAAATGAAAGGAGATGTCCACATTGAAGTAGTTGGTGTCTTTGACCAGGCAACGGACATTCCTTCTAGACATTTAATACAAAGATATCACGATCCCAGTGAAGCATATATAGAAACTGCCTCTGAACCACATAGACCTACAAGAGGTCACATTGGAGACGTTCAAGCTGGAGATCTTTCCATAAACATGTTTTCCTTTGATGAACAGATGGTTCAATGTAGTTTCTATGAAGAACGCATGACTTGTAATAAACAACCCTCCTACTTAGAAAAATTGATTGAAACAAAGGAAAACATTCTACCTTTTTCTCTTTCCAATCACAAGCTATTCATTGGGGAAGATGGAACTTTGAAATCCACCTTACTAACATCCAGTCCTGCTGTTATATTTGTAACAATGGGGGATTACAAGATAAAACTGAACACTATAAAAGTTTGTCCCAAGTTAGAACAAACCCTTTCCCATAAAGGATGTCACTCTTGTATAACACTTGCAACCCTAAAAATCCAAGCCTACAGTACATGCCTACCAGGAGAAGTTCAGGTACAATTCAACAACATTCCCATTGCTACACGATCCATATCATTAAAAAGCACATCCGATACATTTGAGATACAGATAAAAGTTGATAAAAAATGCATAAAGGATAAAATATGCCTTGTATCCAGAATAGGTTCCTCCTGTGAGTTACTAAACATATGCCTAGAAGACCCAACACTTTATTTTACCAATGCCAATCAAAGTTCAGTATCAAGCATTGGTAGTTTTTCACCTGGTGAACCATTTTCTTTTTTACAACTAAACTCCATCTTTGGAGATTTAGGGGGAAAACTATATAAAGGTATTATAATCATAATAACCCTTTTTATATCATTATATATTTTATCATGTTGCCTTAGTATATTTAAAGGAAAATAACTAAACATGTTTTTAGCCAGCACTAATCATCAAAAGATCATCCAAAGATCATCAAAACAAGAAATGGAGCCGCCACCAGAATTTCGCAAGAAAATGAAACGTGTATCACAGTGGATAGATGAAGTGAAAGACCACATACAAATTAACCGCGAAAAACGCAAGAAGACCTACATAATCGCTGCAAAAAAACCTGAAAGGCCGCTAGTATTCAAACTTCCTGTTAATCCAGGCCGAAAAACTCTACTCCCCACTCCTACAGTGAAACCAAATAGCAAAAAACCAACAAAAGACCCTCAACCTCCTCCACTCATGGAACAAAGTATCTTGTTTCCTCCAGCATCAAAAACAGTGTTGGCTGACATCCTGCGTAACTTCATCTTACCAGAAAGAGCAATCAGTCCCATACGAGAAAAACAAACTCAACAAAAAATGGGCCACTCATGTCTTCAAGCATCTTCACGTCCACTGCAAGTGCCTTATAAACCACCACAAATGCCTTCTTATCCACAAGTGCCATTGAACAAACCGCGAGTGCCTTCTTACTCACAAGTGCCATTAAACAAACCTCGAGTGCCTTATGATCCACCGCGAGTGCCTTCGTATCCACAAGTGCCATTGAACAAACCTCGACTGCCTTATAATCAACCACGAGTGCCTTATGATCCACCACGAGTGCCTCCTGATCCACCACGAGTGCCTCCTAATCCACTACAAGGGCTTCTACAACAAGAAATAACTTCAAATCTACCAGAAGTACCTTCACCAGAGCTACAAGTGGGCCAAGAAATCTACCTACCTCTTGTGCACCCACAAATGCAACAGGCACTAGCAGAGGGTAAACCAGTATTTTCGAACAATGATCCCTCGATACCAACAACAAACATTTCCCTTAAGACAAGTGAGACGAATCAACGAAGAAAGAAAAGAAATAAACTTAGGAACAATCGCAAGTGGAAGAAACGCGAAGCTGGACGGCAGAAAAAGGCATCAAAATCTTGATGGAACTATATTTTTTTATATATCTTGGGGAAAGGGATGTTATGGGTGCATATAAGCCCCCAAACATTTTTTTTTGTTGTTTTTTTTAATTTTCCCCTCCATTTCTAATGACATAAAATGTTCAAGTATCAAACTAACAAAAAATTATTATTTGTATTTGTAAGTATAAGCATTATAATTGTGATGGTTTTTTCTTCTTTTCACCTGAGGGGGTACAACTTTTTGTAGGACCTGTCTCCTCTCACTTAGGATTAGAAATACAAAATCACTAAAACATTTTTTACATTATATATATTTTTTTTCCCTTTCTAACTTTTCTTACAAGTTCTTGTCCCAAATTTTTTATGTTATTTTTTCATACCTTTATAGTCTTTATCAACCCAGACAGTTACTTTTTTTTGCATCTAACCTCATGGCTAATTTATTATAAGGCTTATAGGCCTAAGTGCCTTCAACTAATGACAGTTTTTTATATGTTAAAAAAACACTTATATTTTGGGGGAAAAAATTTGTATTCTTTATTGTACTTTATATAATTAATATATTAGAAAACTAACCAATCATGGTTGTGCAAAGTGGAATCCGGCCCCTTGAAAATTAAATAAAAAGAGCTCACTTTCGAGCTAAAAAACACAGTGAACATCGAGCCATCTCTGGGATATCCACCTTGCAAAGCCATCTCTCTTGGAAAAGGTGCATTCCACAATGCTGCCGGTCACTACACTATTTGCTGCCTGCTTCCAGTGGTTCCCTGCTTGGGTTCACCACAGGAAGTTGTTGCTGGCTTTTTTGTAGCCGTACCAAAAGAGTTGTTTGGGAATCTCAACCAGAGTATTCACCATGTTGCTGTTGTTGTAAGTGAATGTGTTTAAGTATTTGGTGGTGGTTAAATGAGCAAACAATGTATCTAAATGAACTATTGAGAATTAAACAAATTAATTTGAACTTTTGCTTTCCTCTGTAAATTTGCATATAGTCTTCATTGACTAAAAGGACCTGGAATAGTTATTTCAAAGCTCTTCTTTGAAAATCAAAGAAACTAATAGCTTACAAAATGTGCATACGTGTGTACATGTGCGTACTCATGCATGCACATGTGTTCATGTGTGTAATCATGAGCACACATGTAACAATGAAAAAAAGCTGGTTATTTGTTATATAAAAGCATGTATTAAAGCAATGGAGGTCTATAGGGTTCCTTGAATCCCTTGTTTGTTACTGCATTCAGTTTTTTTCATTAAAAACCTACATATTTTACTAAAATCAATTTAGAACTTTTTTGGATCTCTTGCATTAAGACCCTTCTTGCCAAATAACAAGAATTAAAAAATTAAATTTGTGATTTAATAAAAAAGTATAATTTGAGGTCGCTTTATAGATATTGAATTGCTTTTCCCCACCACAACGCCACTAAAGTACCATAATGCTATGATATATAAATGTGTTTGCAAAATTTGGATGCAAAAATGTCAGGCAAATATTTTTAGAAGCATTATTATGAAAACACTGAATTGTTTTCAAAACTAGAATGGTAATGGATTATGTGCTAAAAGTTTTTTCATGGCAATATCTTAAAAATAAACATTTTATAGTTCATTTTGAAAATGACCTGTTTTTTGGAAAAACTATTTTCATCTTTTTCAAACTGTCATAAAAAGTGTATTTGTAAAGACCTCAGCATGAAAAAAAAATAGCATTACCACCAACTATTCTAGTTTTTAAAACACAATGAATTTGTTTGTAATAAATTCTGTTGACCGAAACAGAATTTATAACTTTTTTTGTGGCGTTTTAGATATGTTCTTAGCTTAGCCTATTAGAATTTTGTGCACGTTTAAAAAAAAATTTCTAAAATTTGACACGTGCAAATCGGAAAAAAATGGAGAACACCCACGTGTTTAGCACACTTTAGGCAGTTAATCTGCCTATTTTTATTAAATTCTGTTGACCGAAACAGAATTTATAACAGTTTTAAGTGGAATATTATCATTACTCAGTACTAAGTCTGTG
Organism: Brachycybe producta; assembly: GCA_036925085.1. Lineage (NCBI taxonomy): Eukaryota > Metazoa > Arthropoda > Diplopoda > Playtdesmida > Andrognathidae > Brachycybe > Brachycybe producta. Next base: position 181,790 of record JAUPFP010000086.1, read on the forward strand.
GAGACTTCGGATGTACTTAGAAATGTTTTGCCACGTTTTTAAACTACAATAAAAAGTTTTATTTTAATTTTTTATTTTATTTTTAAACACTTCATTACAAAACATTTACTGCAATTCATCATCACAGTACTTAACAATTCACGGCATTGTAGTGTTTTACTGGTTTTAAATATCGTGCACTTTGACGTCGTAAGGGACACTTAGACCATACCGCACAGGCCACTAGGGGCGCTATTTAGTTCTAACTTCTAACAGTTATTACTCCTCAAGACATATAAGATGAATTACTGTCAAAGCTGTATTTGGGAACAATCTTTTAATAGGGCTGATGAAGGTAAAGTTAGTTGAATTCAACTTCATGAAGGCAGCTTTAACGCTTGGAAACTGGTGCAATACTTGTATGTCTAACATTCGTTTTTCTTCAATGTAACGAAGGCATACCAATTTAACTTTGTCAAAGTTTTGCCAACGTAAAAAAAAGTATAAAGTGGCAATAACTGACAACCAGGGGATTACGAGGGTGCTGACAAATAATGATTTTTCTCCTCAGCTTCTTTAAAAAAATTCGCAACTAAAGAAAATGAAAATACCCAAAGTAGTAGTAATTATGGTTGTGAACAGCAGAAGTGAAATACTTGACGATTTTGTTGTGATTGAAGAGTTGGGATGCAATATAAGTAGTATACAAAACCCACCTGGACCGGAAGTGACGTAGCAGTGGACAACGTGCGGCCCGCGAGCAACCCCTGACGTCACTTCCAGTCCAGAAGGGTGTTGAAGGGGTGAGAAAGCAAAAACAAGATGGTGGCGATGCGGTGGTGCTAATTGGAATGCAAAAAGAGGTGAAGTGAGGCGGAATATTATTGGTTTTTGCAGTGGGTGGTGGGGTTGAATTATGCTTGTGGCCCGTAAGCCACAAAATGTGGTCTGCAAGCTGTCATGAGTGATTTTTCTTGGAATGTTATTTATTGTCAAAAAGGGCAAGATGGCGTCGTAAAAAGGGGTGAAGTGAGGTGGAATATTAGTTTTTGTAGTGGGTGGTTGGGTTGAATTATGCTTGCGGCCCGCGAGCCACAAAATGTGGCCCACAAGCTGTTACGAGTGATTTTTTTTGGAATTTCTTATTAATTTTCCCCAGAGAAGTTATGAATTTGAAGTTATTGTTTTGTATCTGAAGCAATATGGCGGCCAATTGATTAAAATATGCTTGCGGCCCGCAAACCACAAAATGTGGCTCTGAAGCTGTTTTGTGTGAATTTTTTGGAATTTGTTATTTTTTTGTGAAATTAATTTTTTCCTAGAGAAGTTATGAAATATTTTTTAAAGTTATTATTCTGTGAAGGAAAAGAAGATGGTGGCAAATTGAGTGCATTATTGTATGTGAGTGTGTGAATTTGTGTGCATATAAAAAATAACTTTTTTTACCTGAATCCTTTGGTGTTGACTTTACTGCTTCTCTCCGAAGGTGCTGTTAAGTTTCGGGCATTTCAATGCACTTCCCGGCTTATCGCAATCTAAACACTGGTTAACTTTTTGCACAAACTACATCACTTGTGGAGCACAATGTTGCTTGGTTAAAATTTCATTAACTTATGATTGAAATATAGTTTTAAAGGTAGAGGGCGCTGTTCATCACCTAATTTCATCACATTTCAATTTCCGGTCTATAAACTTGTCCAAGTTTGTTCTTTAACTCCACCCCTTTTCCTTATGTGTGAAATCAAATTCCTGTCCAACCACACCTGTTTGACCTACATTTAATTAAAATTAAAATACAATTTGAAAAACTTAAAAGAAAACTTAAGACATTCATTATAGAAGCTAGACTTAGAAAATAAATTAAACTTTGAAATTTGTGAATGTGATAGTGGAAGACTACAGAACTTAGAATTACAAGCATAGAACTTAGAAATAATTGAAAGACAGTACTTCCAAAACATGCTAATGAAAAATACATAGAAAATAGTAGAATTAAAAAATTTATTATTGTAGCCTTTTAGCTAAAAATAGTAAATGCTCATTTATTGTTTACTTGTCTAAAATGTTTACATATAAAACATGAACTTGTACAAATTCAAGAAAGTACTCGAAACTGGGATTGGGAAATTTAAGAATTGAGACAAAGTATCACAAAAAAACTTAGAAAATATAACGTATTTGAAAAACATACTTATATAAACTTATTATAGAAGATGGACTTAGAAAATAAATTAAACTTTGAAATTTGTGAAAAAGAAAACTTAAGACATTAATTACAGAAGCTAGATTTATAAAATAAATTAAACTTAACCCTTTCAACCCTTTTAAAGTACCACACACAATTGGCTTTGCAAATAAATAGACCGCTTTTCTGCTAATGCAACCTGGTGGTACTCTTAAGTACATGTACAAGTGTAATGCTGTAAAGAATTTTGTGGATTTTTTAAGCTACAACACTTATTTCATTTCCTGAATATACATTACTTCCTGTTTCTTGCATTTTGAGCACATGGCACTTTCTTGTCTGTTTTTCTATTTATTTCAATGTGTTTTTATTCAATTTTTAGGTAAGTAATTAAGTTTTCATAAAATATAGACAATTCTCAATGAATTAGTTATAATATTCTGTAATTTCTTCAAAAACAAATTTTGGTCTTGGGGGAAAGGTTGTTATTGAAATGACAGAAAGCCTTCGTGGAAAGAGCTTTCAGGTTTTTTCAACAACTTTTTTACATCAATAGAACTCCTTGAGCATCTAAAGACCCAACCAATTTTTGCATCTGGGACAATTAGAAAACAACGAAAAGGTAAAACAATTAACAAAAAGCATAATAGAAATATAGTTATATGACAGAATTAATGCCAAATCGGTTTTCACTTTCAAGAAATGCCCGTTCTCCTTGATGATAAAAAAATGAAGCATGGAGATATTGACTATCGTGTGAGTGACCAAGGAATTGCTGTTTACAAGTGGAAAGATAATCGGCCAGTTTTTCTGGCATCGAATTATCATGGCACGGAAACTACTCATGTAAAAAGAAAACAAAAAGATTGATGTTTCTTGTCCAGAAGTTGTACAAATGTACAACATATATATATGGGTGGTATTGACAAAGCTGACATGCTAAGGTCACTTTACTGCATAAACCACAAATCTGTGAAATGGTGGCATTGCTTGTTTTGGGCTTTTTTAGAAATTGCTCTTGTAATGTAATGTAATGTTGTTTATTGTTCAAAAGAAGGCAAAGTGCCACTGCTTTCATTTAGAAGGAATGTGGTAAGGGGTTTATTTACTTTGGGTTCAATGAATTTGAAAAGAGGTCGACCATCTGCTGCTGTTACTCCTCCAATAGCAGAAAAGTAAGGGTTATTCAGTTCCAGAAGATGTTCGATTGGTAAATGTTGGTGTACATTTACCAACATTCGTGGCACAGCGTGGACGATGTGAAGTTTGTTCACGAGCTGGAATTCAAAGTCGTCCACACATTGCAAATGCTCAACATGTATGGTTTTTTTGTGTTGAAATAACTCTAAAAACTGTTTTCTCATATATCATAATAAATAATTGAAAATGTTTCAGATTTGAGTGAATTATCTTTCTTAACACATTTTTACGATGTAGTTAAAAATGCATCAAAATTGTATGAATATATAATTTTTATATGTAAAAATGTACCTCATAAGCCTAGTGGTACTGACAAGTACCAGTTTAATATCTTGAAAACCAATCAAGATAAAATTATTTCAAAAAGTTTTTTATGTTTGTGAAGGTCATTTCTTAGATGTGATTAGAAAGCCATTGGTGTGGGCCATGTGAACCTTGGAATGGTTATGCCACTAAACCACCCAACTATAGAAAAAGAGATTACTGTGAAGAATACGAAGCATTGGAAGACAAAGACATGCCAGCTGTACCTGCTAAACGACACTGTTTTGAAAAACAGTACAACATTTGCAGAAAAAACACCAACCTACTTATCAAAAACAACAATTCAGAACTTCTGAAAAATTAGCCAAATCTTGTGGTCATGTAACAAGTTGTGCCCTTGCTATGGAATATATCTTAACCCATAAGACCCATGATGTTGTTTTTGGATGAAAACATTCCCCATTGAAAATATTTATTAATTATTGTGCACTGAGACACAGAAAAAAATATTTTGTAAATATTCCTTATAGAACCATAGTTATGGACCTGTACTCAAATAAGTACACTGGGACTTCATGAAGGCAATACAGGTTTTATACAGCCAATTGAGAAATCACGTTTATTTGAAAGAAATGGATACATTTATTGCATGTTTGTTTGGTTACATATCTAAAACTTCAAACCAATTCAATTGTGATATTTTTTTGAAGAATGGTCTCACAATACACAGCATTGTGCCACACTTTTTGCAGTTCCAGTGGACTCTTGCATGACATAATGCACATCTACATTGTTTGTCCAGATTTTGCAGAAATTACCCCTTTGGATCTTGGATGATGCTGATGGGAACAGAACCATGATTCCTAGAGTGGGATATCACCCTTGACACTTTTTCATTTTGCTTTTCTGAGCAACAAATGTAATGGTGCATAACATTTTGCATGAAGAAGAGAAGATCTAACTTTGTTGTACATGACAAAACAGTTTCCATTTACCATAACAATGTTCAGCATGTGAGTGAACAGAACCCACCACCATTTCTTTCCATGTATGCCTATGTGGTAGTTGCTGACTGCTCTGTCATGTAGGTCTACTCCACCCATGTCTTCATTGTAGCTTTTATACAGATATGGCTGTTGGACATCAACCTTCTCTTTCTTCTGAGATGGAAATCACTTTACTTTACTCATAGGCTCAATGAAATCATAATTTATTGCCACTGTAACCACATTTGTTGTCCTTCCATTTTACAATGAGAATTCCATTTGCAGTGTCATACTGGAAATCATATGTACCTCTAACATCTTTTGACATTTGCTTTGACATTTGATTTGCTTCATCTGACATGTATTGAACTTCCACAAAACCTGGAACATCAGCAGGAAGATTGTCTGATACTTGTAGATTATCGTCATCCACATCCTCCTCATCTGTCTGATTATCGACATCGGGCGGGATAATGATTATATCAACCTCTGAATTTGAACCGTGTGAAGTAGATGCAACTGCGTCTAAAGCAATTGCCAATCTGCAATAACTTTTGCCATAACAACCCTTTGCATTCATTTCTTTGAAAGAAATAATTGATAACATTCTAAAAAAAACCTAGGGAAAATGCATGCAACTGTACCCAGTGTATTCATTTGGGTACACTGAAATTTACATGCAAGCTTAAACTAAACTATTCACGATAAGAACATGGTTTTTGTTCTAATTTGTTCCTTATAGTGTTAGTTGAAGATTTGGTAAAGGTACTATAAAAGTAACTTACTTGAATTCAAGAAACATTCAATATACATGTGAGATTGTGAAATTTTCAAATCACAATCAGGAAAGAAAAATTTTACCCAAAAACACAATGTACATAAAACACTTTTGGCTATAAGAATACCTTTGTATAACATGTGGCTATTATTTTACAAAGCAGAATTAATATGGCACTTTAATTAAGAGACTTACAGACATTTTAAAAAACTGTACTCATGTGAGTACAGTGGGTATAAATGGGTTAAAAAATACACGTCAACAGTTTATTCTTGCAAGCTACAAGGACTGGCTTGCATGTTGAGTTGCAAGATATTTTCATGAATTTTACGACATTCAAAAATATCACAGCTACAAAGAAATCCAAGGAGAATTTCATAAACTGTTGAAAACATACGACTCACAAACTACCTGGGACAATTATAAAGAGGTATATGGAAAAGGACACTGAAGAATCAACGAATGTGACTTATTTTCTGTTTAAAAGCATTTCAGCAGGTGAAAACCAAGTACTCCACACACATGTGTGTATTCTATTTTCACAATGGATGGAAGAACTCATGTATTTAATTCACAAAAAAGTGTATGAGTTGTGCATTAGGGTACATAACATTTGCAAAGACTCATCAGAGTTGTGCATCATATGTATCACATATATAAAAGAGTATGGCTTTATGAACAATGATGGTCATTCAAATGTTGCAGCATACATTAAAAATACAAACAATATTCAAGAACTAACAATAATAGAACTTTCTGAAATAATTTTTGAAAATTACCTGCATGTAAACAATTTGAAAACTTAAATAGATTATATCATAGTGGGTACAAGGCATGAGATTATCTTAGCAACATACAAAAATTGGCTATAAAGAAAAATAGCATTGCATTATATTAATAATCATACTGATAAACATTTACTCAACAGTTGCAAAAAAATTCAGGCAGCATTCTGTAAACTAATTCTTAAAAGTGATAATCTTGTAAACTGGCAAGAATTTGAAGATGTTTATGGCAAAGGACAATTATTACCAACAATCCCAACATCTACTGGTCAGATAAAAGTAGCAGCCAGAAACAAATCTAAATCATCATCATTGGATGTGATTGATGAATTGTTTAAAGAAATAACTGAAAATGAAAATAATGATCTTACTAAGATCATGTGTTTTACAACCAACTTGGACTGATGAGCTGATACCACTCATACATAAAAATACATTTGATTATTGTGCCTATTTTCATGAAAATCAAGAGGGTCTACTGTATTGTCCTGTTTGCTGTACTTATCCTGAAAATCCATGGTTTATTAAAAGTGAATAACATTTTATAATAAAATGGTTTTTGTTGTATATATTAACTGTGTCATTATTGACTAATATTAATTATAAGAATCACAAGCATGCAATTACACTAATATCCAATTGTAACAATTTATAACTATCTAATAAACATTTTTTATATATTAGTGCCTTGTAACTTATTATAATTTATGATAATTACATATTACTCTAGCTAGTTACTATAATTTAAAATCTTGTTATTTGTTACTACTGCTGCTACTTAAACAATAGACATTTTAACACAGGTGATCAGTTAAATCCTGCTACCTACTTGTGTTAAAATCAAATTTGAAAATTGTTGTTAAGCATAAACTGATACTGATACCATATGCATGTGAATACCAAGATTATGGCTACAAAGTATCTAACACAGGATCAACACCATGTGAGACCAACATTCAAAAAACCAATGCCTGCAATGATTCAAAAAATGAATACGATCTAAACAGTTCTTCAAAAGCAAGGGACAAAGATATGTTGTTTAAGATCAAAGAAAATCGACATATTGGAGTTAGATCATACATAACTAAATTATATGTTAATATAAGAGATTATGTCATCAACAAAACTACAAAAAAGATCACAGCCACTAGACGAGGAGTGAGCTTATCTGCTGAAGAGTGGGACATTATAAAGAAAACTATACCTTTTGTGGATGCTGCAATTGACTCTTTTGAAATAGTTTTACATTACTCCTTATCAAGTTGATATTGTACATTTTTAAATATTACTGTTATGACATTATGCTGAATAAATGTACCTTTTTGGCATACTTCTTTCATATCTTTTAGTAAAGTAATACTAGCTAATGCATTTAAAGTAGACAATTTGTCATGACTCAGCTTAATTAATAAAATGTAAGAGGTTATTAAAATAAATAAAATCAATATGATGTAATATGCAGTATATGCTTTTAATTTGGTGTGCTTGGATTTGTTTGCTGTTTCTTTTCATTGTTTTCTTAAACTAACCCATACTGATAGCTGTTTTAATAAGTGATGATAAGACATGTGTCCTCAGCTATGCCTATATAAGAATATTTTAAAAATTTACAGATGTCAGTGTGGATGCTTCAGCTCATAATCAGTCTAACTGTCAACTATGGAGAACATAACAACCATTATTGACTGTGATGGCTTTCATGTGTGTCATAAATTTTGTTAAAGAAATGGGCTACTTCGATTTAAATGAAAAACAACCACACAATATTTTTGTGCAAGTTCCACATAAGTGTTTCTTAACAAAAAAGGATAAGCAAACAGCAAGCTATGTTACAAAGCATATCCATGGTCTTTCTTATAGTAACAGTGCTGGAGATGTGGATGTGATGGATTTAAAAAACTTGCTACAAAACATATATTATATAGACAGACTAAGGAATCTATTAGCCACTTTTACATATAAGAGTGGCAGTATTGAAAAAAACATTCTCACCTATTTGCAAATACCAAGTATCAATCTCGAACATCTTGGATTAAACATGAAATATGAACAGCTTTCGGAATCGTTTGGCATACAACCATCAGACTTTGCTTGTTCGCGGCATACTATGCATCAAAATCACAAAGTACACTGTGCTAGAAATGAAGCATTTGTTTCGGATTATGGGTTTTAAAACAGAAAAATAAATGCAAGTAATTTACTAATACTATTTGTAAAACATGATTATTTGATATGTAAGATAACAAATAAACCAACTATGAATGGGCTATTGTAGTCTGTGTTGATACTATGAATAAGTTATATTACAAATTACTGATGTACTATTACAATTTGTGTTAATACTATAAATAAAAGATTATTTTCAGAAAATGTTTTATGAATTCATTTTAAAAAAAAGTTAATGTTTGTAAAGGTCCCTCGTATCCTTCGAGATTTGCTAACACTAAGTACAATTTATTCCAAATTTTCTAATTTATTCCCATTTCTCTTCTCATTTCAAATATTAAATATTTTCTAATTCTATTTTCAAACTAATTCTAATATATTCTAAGTTCAATTTATTCCAATTTTTCTAAGTTTATTTGTTTGTAAATTCTTTTTATTGTTGAACATCTGTATAAATAATCTACTTAAGAACGTGTCCACATTGCTTTTCACAGCAGCTGTAGCTAGTGCAGCATATTTAGGGTGAATATTTTGTTAAATGGGAACTATAAACAGTACTAAAATAACAATTGATCATGATTTTTTATTTGTTAACCAAGCTAACAAGAAAATCACACAAAAAGTTTGTAAACTGAAATTTTTTATTGCAATAAGATACATTTAAATTAAAATACATTGTCATTTATTGGTTTTTCTCTTTGGAATAAAAGGTTCCCATTGTAGCTTTCATTTCTTTCCAGCTGCTTTTTGAGGTGTGTTGGCCACTGCAAGATGGTCATGATTCCCAATGAACTTTTTAGGAATATTCAATTTTTGTAACTACAAAAAATATGCCATCCAGGAGGATTTAACAGTTTTTTTTCTTTTGCAAGTCAAATCATTCATTAAGTCAATAATATTAGAGTTTTCAATAGGTTGTCCATGGTGAAGAAGTTGTAAATTATTATTCCATGCAATAGTTCCTCTGCTTCGTGACATTGTATTCAAGATTCCTTGAGCATCTTTACGACATTTTGCTGGGATATTCATTAGAATGTACTCTTCATTAACTTCCCCCATTTCTGTTTGTTGGAAACTGCTTTCTTTATCCTTACTGTTTTCAAACTTCACAATTATAGGTTCTTGTTTCTCATTTTGTTTCCAAATATTTAAGTAACGATGAAAAGCTTGACCATAAAGTTTAACTTTATCATAGTCATTTAGTTTTTTACTGTTCAAAATGTCTTTTATATCTTGATTCAATTCATTTAACTTTTTTTGTAATGCTCATAGGTGTGAAAATAGATTCTCCTGATAACTGATTAACAGGTGCTAGGGCAACATTTTTTGCATATTCCATCTTAATTTTTTAAACTTGTTGATAAAATACTGTCAAGTTTTTGAGATTGAAATAGTAAGATGTTGTCTTATAAATTTGCTTTGTAAGTGCTGATGTTTCACTTATGATGCCACACTATGATCTGAACAAGTTTGAGCAGGTGATGGCCAGGAAATAAAATTCACACATAGGGGTGAGAGCCAAGAACAAATATGTATGTGTAAGACAGGAAATTGACTTGCAACATATAGGAGAGGGGGTAAAACAAGTTTGAACAAGTTTGGGCAGGTGTTGGACCAGAAATTGAATTCACACATATAAGGGGTGAATGGGATGGGATTATGAAGAAGTTTGGGCAGGTGCATCAAAGTAGTATGTTTTGGAAGTACTGTCTTTTTCAATATATTCTAAGTCCTATTTTTTCCGTATTTTCTACATTTAATCTATACGTGAAGTTAAGTTTCTATGTTCTAAGCCCAGTTTCTTAAGCTTAATGTGGAGAATTCTTCTAAAGTTATCATTATTAAGTCCAAATTCTTAATATATTTTCTAAGTTTTTACTGTTAATGTCTTAAGTTTTCTTTTAAGTTTTTCAAATACTTTATATTTTCTACTTTGTCTTAATTCTTAAATTTCCCAATCCTAAAAAGTTTAATTTATTTTCTAAGTCTATCTTCTATAATGAATGTCTTAAGTTTTTCAAATACATTATATTTTATAAGTTTTTTTGTGATACTTTGTCTCAATTCTTAAATTTCCCAAACCCAGTTTCAAATACTTTCTTGAATTTGTACAAGTTCATGTTTTATATGTAAACATTTTAGACAATTAAACAATAAATGAGCATTTACTATTTTTAGCTAAAAGGCTACAATAATAAATTTTTTAATTCTACTATTTTCTATGTATTTTTCATTAGCATGTTTTGGAAGTACTGTCTTCCAATTATTTCTAAGTTCTATGCTTGTAAATCTAAGTTCTATAGTCTTTCACTATCACATTCACAAATTTCAAAGTTTAATTTATTTTCTAAGTCCAGCTTCTATAATTAATGTCTTAAGTTTTTTTAACTTTTTCAAATTGAAGTTAGGGGTCAAAATGTTTGGACAGGAATTTTTTTTAATTAAATGTAGGTGACAAACAAGTTTGGCAAGAAATTGAATTCACACATAGGGGAGAGGGTAAAACAAGTTTGAACAAGTTTGGGGTGCTGGAAATTAATAGAGATGTTGGGCCTATCACCAGTTGTACGATAATTTCGGCCCTTGTCCTTATCTACGGGTAGACAGGTTCGAGCGCATCTAGCTATGACAAACGAAGTGTAGCTTGTTTTAGCCAAAAGGCTACAATAATAAATTTTTTAATTCTATTTTCTATGTAATTTTCATTAGCATGTTTTGGAAGTACTGTCTTTCAATTATTTCTAAGTGGTATGCTTGTGAATCTAAGTTCTATAGTCTTCCACTATCACATTCACAAATTTCAAACTATAATTTATTTTCTAAGTCCAGCTTCTATAATTAATGTCTTAAGTTTTCTTTTAAGTATTTCAAATTGAAGTTAGGGGTCAAAATGTTTGGACAGGAATTTTTTTAATTAAATGTAGGTTACAAACAAGTTTGGGCAGGAAATTAAATTCACGTATAGGGGAGGGGGTCAAGAACATGTTTGGACAGGTGTTACTCTGGAAATTAAATTAACACATGGGAAAGGGTGTTGGTGGTCAAAAAACAAGTTTGGGAAGGTTTGTGGTGATGGAAATTAATTTCATTTAAATGTAGGTTCTACAGGTGTGTTTGGACAGGGAACTGAATTCACATAGGGATGAGGGTATTAAAACAAGTTTGAACAAAGTTTGGGGTGAGGGAAATTAATTTTAATTAAATGTAGGTCAAACAGGTGTTGGACAGGAAATTGTATTCACACATAGGGGTGAGGGTGTTAAAACAAGTTTGAACAAGTTTGGGGTGTGGGAAATTAATTTTAATTAAATGTAGGTCAAACAAGTGTTGGACAAGAAATTTAATTGACACATGTAGTGGGGAGGGGGTAAAACAAGTTTGAACAAGTTTGGGGTGAGGGAAATTAATTTTAATTAATTGTAGGTCAAACAGGTGTGGTTGGACAGGAAATTGATTTCACACATAAGGAAAAGGGGTGGAGTTAAAGAACAAACTTGGACAAGTTTATAGACTGGAAATTTAAATGTGATGAAATTAGGTCATGAACAGTGCCCTCTACCTTTAAAACTATATTTCAATCATAAGTTAATGAAATTTTAACCAAGCAACATTGTGCTCCACAAGTGATGTAGTTTGTGCAAAAAGTTAACCAGTGTTTAGATTGCGATAAGCCGGGAAGTGCATCGAAATGCCCTAAACATAACAGCACATTTGGAGAGAAGCAGTAAAGTCAACGCCAAAGGATTCAGGTAAAAAAAAGATATTTTTTATAGGCACACAAATTCACACTTACACACTCACATACAATAATGCACTCAATTTGCCACCATCTTCTTTTCCTTCACAGAATAATAACTAAAAATATTTCATAACTTTTCTAGGAAAAAATTAATTTCACAAAAAAATAACAAATTCCAAAAAAATCACACAAACCAGCTTCAGGGCCACATTTTGTGGCTTGCAGGCCACAAGCGTAATTCAACCTAACCACCCACTACAAAAACTAATAATATTCTGCCTCACTTCACCCCTTTTTACGACGCCATCTTGCCCTTTTTCACAATAAATAACATTCGAAGAAAAATCACTCATAACAGCTCGTGGGCCACATTTTGTGGCTCGCGGGCCGCAAGCGTAATTCAACCCCACCACCCACTGCAAAAACCAATAATATTCCGCCTCACTTCACCCTTTTTTACATTCCAATTAGCACCACCCCATCGCCGCCATCTTGTTTTTGCTTTCTCACCCCTTCAACACCCTCCTGGACCGGAAGTGACGTCAGGGGTGGCTCGCAGGCCGCACGTTCCCCACCCATTCGTCACTTCCGGTCTAGGCGGGTGTTGTATACTACTAATATAATTCTGAAAACATAGTCAATCATGGTGAGTTTTAAACGGTACTTATTTTTATATGCTAGTCTGTGTTATAAAGGTTTCATGGGGAGTTTTACCGTGGGGAGGAAGAGAAATCACAGTCTTCTGTTGTTGCAGGATGGTGAACTCACGCCGGTGTGTGGCAGTTCTTGTGTGCTCTGCAGTACTCGCTTCATCACCGCTTATTCAGCCATCAACTTCAGCAAGGGAGACTCCGTAGTGGCTGGCACCACCTAACGGTTTTTGTGAGGCACTACAAATACATCCCAGCATCCAAGTTGGAGTCTGACTGGTAAGTATTGGGGAAACTCTTACCGGGGGAGGGGGGGGGAAGGGCAATTGCAATTTTGGGTATTTTTTACAGTTGTATAAAACCATCATTTGAAGCAGGATATGAAGTAGTTTGATGCAGCTTATTACTGCACCATCATAATAATCATTTCCTGCTCCTTTCCTGCAATATGCATGGTTGGCTTCTATGGTTAGTTCTAGCTCTCCCCTCCTTTCAATTTTTTGCCGAACACCCACAAATGCCCCATATCCTGTTTTACCACCATGTGTATGGCTTGTTTGGGCTATCTTCTATCCCTTTTAACCCCCATGTCCAAACTTATCACCTGTTTCAGCAGCTCATACTACCCACTCCTAATTACATACCCAAATCACTTCAGTCTGTTTTTGTATTTAGGAATGAAAATTATTTAAACTGTTTTGGAAGGAATATGTTGAACAGATTACTTCAAAGTCAAAGCAAATGTTAATCTTTAGCCCAATGAATAAGGATTTTTCGCAAGGCCCTTCTCATTGAAGGAGTCTTCTTTTGAATCATCAAATATCATAATTTGCTAAGGGCTGACTCTATCTCTTCTTCACTCCCGCCCTCCCTCCCATTGTGCAAGAATGGTCTCGGAAACTACACACTCTAGAACCGTGAAAATTAACCAGTATACACATTTTTAGATGAGCTTCTTAATAGGCTACATTAGAATTTTCAATTTTCCTACATTTACCTCATTTTGGGGAAAAATCATCGAATTTCACCAGAACCCACCAGAAAAGCTTGCTTTATTGCATCATGTTTTTGAAAGAATAAATTAACTCACGTGGGTTATGGTAAAGACCACATTTGATCTCACAATATATGTTGGTAGCAAAATTGGTTATGTCTTTGGCATAGAAGGAAGAGGTCGTTGGTTCAAGTCTTGGCTGAAGGTTTTTGCATTCATTTTATCAGGGCAAGTCAGGCTTACACCAGGATCAAGCGAAAGTATTTACTTGAAATGTATATTGTGAAATGCCCTCCATCTCAGATATTATGTAAGGCTATCACACCCGTCAAAGACGGGATTAGGCAATGGAATTTAACACTAAAATATTTAAAACTGAGGATAATTAAAGAAACTGGTGTCACCAACTATGTGAATAATACGTTATTGTCTTTAGATCTAGTGTTGTATTTTAATCTTTTTTTCAATCCACTACCATTGGTGAAAAAATCCCAGATTTGATCACCTGAAGTAATTTAGAATTTTTAATGATTGGCTTTGCTAATTTTAAAGAATGAAATAAAACACTAAACCAAGTTTGTTTCTTTTGAATTAGTTCAAATTGACAATGTTACAGACATTTGAAAATGGAGTGTTACTTATAAAACACCTTGTATTATAAAGTTCAATTGGAATGCAAATAAATAAATATTGATAGGATGATTCCTCTTCAGTCTCCTCTCAAAATACAAATAAAATAAAATTCATAAAACAATTAATAAACAACAGTAATGTACACAATTATTATTTCCTAATGTATGATACATAATTTAAATATGTTTGAGTGTTAAAATAAGATTTAAAGCTGAATTTTGCCATCACCCATAGATTTTGAGAAACTTTTAAAAAGACAGATCTAGCTATTTACAGAATTTTCTTTTTCCTTAATTTCATTTTTTTAAATTTAACTCATTGGCATTAAAAAATAACACTTAAGAGCCTAGGTAATCCATAGTTTCACGTGCCATAAGACACGGTCAATTTTATAGTTCAAAAGTTGCTCAAATGGCTACAGTAACTAAACAGCACGGTGGCTGTTTTTTTAGTTTGATGAAAAAAACCAAATTAACCTGTTCTTTTCTGGTTTAAAAATGGGTTTTTTGGTTTAAACCTGTTTTTTTTTTTGGTTTAAACCTGGTTTTCTTTTTGGTTTTACCCATAAAATACGTTTTTTTTTTATAAAAAAAATGACTACACTGATTAACATAGACTTAAAACCTTCAGTTACAATCTGCAACCCCCACAACCTTTATGAGTCACAGTATGACCTATGTCAGAGGCGAGCTGGCCAAAGGGACAGCTTCGGCAAATGCCAGATGCGTCGGTGGTTGTTGTTTTTTTAAAAAAAATATTGCCAACCCAGTATAAAATGCCAGGGCCAAATTATTTTCCCAGCACGCCTCTGACCTATGTAGTGAAGCTTATTGCGGGAATGAAGTGTAATTAGGTTTTTATTATAATTACAAATGATGCCACTAGATATTTACGTGAATTCACGAAGCGAATTTACTGGCACCAATATTTAATTTTTTTAAATGCATTTATAAAACAAAACTTATTGTCTTTCCGAAATTTGATGAACAAATGAAGCGAGTGAACCTTTTCTGTGTTTGTTTCCTTTTTGTCTATGATTAACGCTGTACAAAAAGGACAAAAACCTTGAAACACGTCGGAATTTATATAAATTTAAATGAATAAATGAACCGCTTTTTTTCTCAAGGTCAACTATATGTTGCACTCTCCCAAACCAAGAACCCCATGATATTAAATTGGAAAGGGGGAAAAGGTTGGAAAGTGAAGTGGGAGGGAGAGAGAGAAACGTGGAGGGGGTGAAAAATGAAACTGAAATTGAAATGGAGTAAAAAAGGAACAAACGACGCGCATGCGAACACCACAGAAAATGAAAAACTCATTTTCTCTTTCAAATATAAAAAGGGGAGGGGATAATAGTAGCAAAATTAAATTACAGTATATCACAGGCAATTGTGCCCAGCATTATAATTCTTTTGCTCAGCCCTTTTATGAACGTTATCAATTTCTAATTGGTTTGTTACTTGGTCTGACGTCATAAAAGGGAGGAGGAAAAGAAATTCTAATGCAGGGCACAATTACCTGTGAATTTTGCTCCTGTCATTTATGGCAGGTTACCCCACTAGTTATTTAATAACAGTTTTAAAACGCCAATAACGCCAATAACAGCAAAAACCAAAAATAGGCGTTTTAAAACTATCATAAACGATTATTCCAAACAGATCATCACGAAAAAGAATCCACTATCTACATTTATTCATCAAGTTTCGAAAGGACAAATGAGTTTTGTTTAATAGACGCTTTTAAAAAAAACTAAATACTTGTACCGGTAAATTCGCTCCTTTTAACTGCAACTATTTTTCACCGTACCACTCAATGGATGCGGCCACGTGAAGACACATAGTGATGGTAATGCTACCCTAGGAGCACGATATTGAAACGATCAGTCCAGGAGCGACCCTGGCTCATTTTTGTAGAGTGGCACAGAACTTTGTCATCCTGCTGTACAGTTGTCCAGAAGGTTGACCCAGTTCTGCACATTTCTACTTTTAAAGCCACAAGGATATAAATATCCTTGTTTGGCTCACACCTCGCCTGACCCTGGGCCCTTTCCTCTCAGTCTCACCTCTTAACATAAAGAGATCTTCCTGATAAATGACAACACTAAGTCAATGTGGTTGCATTTTTCTTTTGTTTATCGTTTTTAATAGAAGAAGAGTCACAGTTAATATTTTTGCTGGCCACTGGTCAATCGATCTGATTGGTCTCATTGGTTATGATTTTTGTAAGTGACCAATTTAAGGATTCTGAGAAAGTCTTTTCAGAATCCTCTTCTTGGGTATATAAGTCCGTGTTTTGTGTGTAAATCAAGCAGTTTGTGTTGTAGAAATAAATTGTTACTATGTGCAAATAGTTGCTGAAGTTTTGATTTTATACTTTCTGAATTGAATGTAGAACTCTTAATTTTGTTTTTCTACTTAGAGATGCTGATCCAGGTGCAAACCTGGATACAACACTCTAAGAGGGAACCAAAAAAGACAACACAATCTAATGGCTTTTAGTCAGGTGATAAAATTCTACAGAATTCTGATATAAAATTTCCAGGAGGGAAGCTATAACGTTTTTACTAAAAACGCCATTTAGGCTTGAACATTTTCTTTGTTTGCCACCATCTAGGAAAGCACGTTTTTAGTTTTTCCCCCTTTGCTTTCGGTTTTTGGCCATTTAAACTAATTCGCTTCTGACATCCAAGTTTAATGTTCACTGGTCCCAATAGTAATTGGCCTGATAAACACGTTTCTGGAATCGGATTTCAATTTGGTTAAGTAGTTTTTATCATATAACCTTTTTAATTAGATTCAGTCTTTTTTATTTTTTGTTAAAGGTGCCATTTTCCCCGTTTTTTGTTTGTTTCACAAATATTTCTTTAGTTTTGAGGTTTTTGATTTGATAGAACTTTGTCTGCTGAAGACGCTGGTGAAATCAGAATTGGAATCAGATTAGTACTTTTTAAGTTATTGCTATTTTTTCAAAAAAAAAAAACCGATCTTTTTCTTTTTTTTCTGTTTTGGTTCACTTACAAGCTTAATTTTTGGGCTCATTTTGTTTTTAGTAATGGGAGGAAGTGGCATGGCTTCAGGCAGAGGTGTCTTTGCTGAGAGATATGTTAGCTGTATTGAGGATGGCCCTTCCCTTAGTGAAGAGCCTGTGTCTGCTGAAATGCCAGTTAGGTTAACACCAGTTAGGTCTGCAAAAGGAGGGCTAGGATGGCAGCTTGTGGTTAAGGGGGCTAAGCTAGTTGGGGTCCCTTTAGTGTCACCCAAGACTCCTATATGTAATAGATTTGATGCATTAGGGAAGGTCTTTAGGGTCCAAGGGAAATCTATAGGACATGTTGGTGGGGGTAAGGGGGCTAGGGTGTCCTGTATACCAAGGAGGGTGAGATTTAATTGTGAAGATGGGGAGTCAAATATTAAAATGACTAAGACTACATGTAGATATGTTGTCATTGTTGGTGACAGTAATGTGAGGCATATCGATAGGTGGGCTGTCCACAAAGGAAATGCCAGGAAAAAAGTTAGTGTGGCATGCTTACTGGGTGCTAAAATTGAGGATGTTGAGCAACATATTAGTAGGATGGTATGGGGTGAAACTGCAGGTGAGGTGCTAGTGGTGTTGCATGTAGGTGCTAATCATCTATGTAGACAGAGTGGCTCAGAAGTTTTAGATAAGTTAGTTAGCTTAGCTCAGCATACAGTTAGCTCTAGGATGGGGGTTAAGGTGTGTTAGTGCAATCCCAGAGAAGGTGGATAGAGGCAACTTAGTCTTCTGCAGGGCCCGGTGGGTTAATGACAGATTAGTGGAGGCTTGTAGTCAGGTGGGGGTTCAGGTAATTGAGTGGAGAGCAGTTATGGTAGGTTTCAGAGGTGAATGGAGTTATGATGGGGTGCATTTTAACACTCGTGCAGAGAAGGAGTTGGTATAAAAATAGGAGAATTTGTCGGTAATTTTTTAGTGTAGTGTTGGGGCCTGCCGGTGGTATTGGGGAAAGGAAGATTATTGCTATGAATTATGTGAACCTTTTTTTCAGGAATTAATGCTGAGAGGATGACAGGGTCCTGCAGAATCCTAGCTCTGCAAATCCCTGTTCTAGAGATGCTGCAGTGAAAGGAAATTTTTCACATGCGTCAGTTATAAATAAAAATACGAAAATCATGGTTGTAAATTGCAGAAGTTTGCAAAGAAAGGTACCTGACTTCTTTGCGGCCAGTGAAGAATTAGACTGTCAAATAATACTTGGAACTGAGTCATGTGTGGATGACAATGTTAACAATGGAGAGGTGTTCCCATCTAACTGCAATATATCATAGATCCATGGTGGGGCATACTGGTGGTGGAGGTTTTATAGCCATTTAAAATTTGCTTAACAGCCAAAGGGAACAGGTATTTGAGACTGGGTTTGAGATAGTTTGCTGCAGTGTGTAGAGCTGCTCAATGGGAAAAAGCCCTTCATAATGTGCACAATAACCCAGCTATAATTTTAGGAGGTGATATTAACTTCCCAAACATAAACTGGGAACTTTGCTCAATTACAGGTGGGAATGATGTTACTTTAGCTGTTTCGTTGTTGGAAAGTTTGGATATTTACTACATGGAACAGATGGTTATGCAACCAACTAGGAATAGTAGTGTTCTTGATGTTGTAATAACTAACCTTCCCCTTATATCTAATGTTAAGGTTTCTGAGAGAATTAGTGACCATCCCATTGTAAGTGGTGATCTCAATGTTAATGTTAGGAGTACTGTTAAAGCCATAAGGCAGGTTAGTTTTTATAACAAATGTAACTGGGATGGGTTAAGTTGCATATGCAGCAAAATCTTGAGAACTTTAAAAATAATTTTAATCAGCATGATGTTGATGAATATTGGGCAATTTTTCACTTGTTGCTGATGGGAGGGGTCTCGAAGTTTGTTCCATTTAAGAGAGTTCGAGATGCCTCAACACCAGCATGGTATACACCATGTGTTCAAAGGACTCTTCGTAAGCAGTGATTATGGAGAAATAGATACAGAGGTAATTCAAGTTTATTGAATGCAAATTGTTTGCATATTGGTCGTGCAAATGCTAAAGAACTCTCATTGGCCCATAAGGATTTTAAAACTAATAAACTCAGTAAATGGCTGCAAGCAGATCCAAAGCTGTTTTGGAGGTATGTCAAGCATTCTCGGGCTTGTGAGTACTCGATTCCAGCTCTTGTTGGGGCAAATGGAGAACTAATATCACACCCAGAATTGAGAGCTTCTTTGTTGAATGAACAATACAGAAGTGTTTTCACAGCAGATGAAAATACTGCATCTAATGCTTTTGAGTCTAGAACAATGCATCTTTTGGGGGATATTATTGTTAATACTGAGGGCATTATCAAGCAACTATTGACCTTTATAAAAATAAAAGTGGGGGCCAGATGGAATTCATAAAGTAGTTCTTATAAAATTAGCTAGGAAAGTGGGACCATTTCCTCAGCTAATTTATCAGCAGTTTTTGGATCAAGAGGTTGTTCCAAGTATGTGGAAAATAGCAAATGTTACCCCAATATTTAAGTCAGGTAATAAGTCCGAAGCTGCAAACTATAGTCCTGTATCTCTAACTTCGTGGTTTGTAAAATTCTTGAGTATATCATATACTCTGGCTACATTAAGTTTCTCAAATCTCACAATATCATTTCTGACAGCCAACATGGTTTCCTGAGAGGGTGCTCTTGTGAGACTCAACTTATCCTGGTAGTGTATGGCCTCTACAAGAGTTTACACAATGGTAAACAGGTTGACATGGTGTTTCTTGACTTTTGTAAGGCATCTGACACTGTTTCACATTCAAAACTTCTGGCAAAAGTTGCAGCATATGGGTTGGGGGCAGGTAACCATATGGGTAACTTCTTTTTTAAGTGATAGGAAACAAAGGGTACTTGTAAATGGGTCTCACTCAGAGTGGTTGGCTGTTAAATGTGGTGTACCCCAGGGTAGTGTGCTGGGTTTTTTTTGTTCCTGATATTTATTAATGACCTCAGCAGCACAGTTGGCAGCAACTGTAGACTATTTGCTAATGATACTCTAATTTACAAAGAGGTTGATGTTATCCAAGACTGTGAAACATTAGCTTTAGACTGGAAGGCAATTGAGGGTTGGTGTAATACATGGCAACTTCAGTTGAATGAGGGGAAGTGTAGTGTTATGAGGCTAACTCGTCGTAGAAATCCAATTGTGTTCAATTATAGTATGAATGACACTATTCTTTGGAGTGTCAAGTGTTATAAGTACTTGGGGGTTACAATGACAGATGACACAATGTATTTCACTGTTAAGACGTTTACTTTGAGCTATTAAAGATTGTTCTATCTTCAGTAGTTTGGAGTAAATATTTTTTTTTTGTATTTGAATCATTTTGAACAAAGAAATCAAATTTCTCTAAAAAATTACAAACTAGTGTAAAAACACAAAAAATATAGGTCCATTTTTTATCAGCAAGATGTGTTGTGATTTTTTACATTAATATCTGAGATGACTAAGCATGCAACACCAATGGATGAGTTTGCATGGAACAGCTCAACTTTAAATCGGCTAAACAGTATTATAAACAAAAGGAATGTATCATACATAAGGAAACACGATAATTTTGATAAAGTGTCTGTCAGTGTAATAGAAATGTTTCTCAGTTAGGCTAATACAACCAAGTGACATATCTCTCAAAGATTGTGTTTACTGATTTAAATAAATACATATTTACTGATGTTTCAAACGAAGCATTCTTCCCTCGATGCCAATAAGTGCTCAATTTCTGCACTATTATACATTTCGATAGCCTAATAAATGACAAAAGTATAAAATTGAGTATATTATTTGATTATATTGATAAGAATTTCTTGCTGTATATGTATATACCACTTCGACATCCTTTACCAAATCCTGCATTTGCTTATCATGTTGTATTTTCAATTTTTCTTTTTCTTTTGTCTGTTTCATAGCAGCTGTTTTCCTTTCATCAATAAACTTTTTCGTATTATTGCTATTCTTTTCACGAAGCCGCCTAAAAAAAGAACAAATATTATGAGCACTTCAAATTAAATCTATTAAAATATTCCTCACACCTGTCCTTCTCTGCCTTGTTTCTCAGCGTTTTATCACTGGCTACTTCCTTGGCAGTTTCTACTGAAACTTTGGCTTGTTTAGTCTTCATTTCCTTGTTTTCCCTTTAAAAAAAAAACGAATGCCATCATCACCTTTGTTAATTTTCATTTTTCATATTTAATTACCTATCGTGTTTATAGTCCAACTGTTTCATCTGTCCAGCTTGAGCGATCTCCATGAGTTTCTTCAGAATGTCACACTGTTGGTGAAGGTGATCCTTCAACAATTCCCACTCCTCTTTACGGTGCTTTTCTAACATTTCAGACCACTGTTTTGTCTGATGCACAACAAGTTCCTTCACGGCAGGATCGTTCACAAGATCGTTTCTGAAGAAGAACAAAAAATGTTAAAATTGCAATTATATTTTTCTTGTAGACCAACACTTTAATAAAAGCCACTTTGTGTCATTGGCATACATACTTCTTGTTGCTCCTGACCAACTTGTCGACTGCTGAGCACTGTCCCTTTTGAACAGCACACCGATCCTTGTGATGCTTTTTCCTCAAAGCTTCCAATTCCTTTTGTTGTTTTTTTACCAATTTTGCGAAACCCTTCTCGTTTTTAAGGTTCTCAGCCGTAATCGTGTCGAATTTCACATCATCTTTGTAGTGATTTGAATTAAAAGTTACTAAAACAAAGATTTCGTTTAAAGTCATACCTCTCTTATCATCATCCTTCTTATTAGAAGTAGATTTAAAAGTTGGGCCTTTAATGTCCTTTGTATTGATGTCTGCTTCCTCAATGCCCATTGCTTTCATTTGTGCAGCCCTTTTCTCTTGAGCGGAAAGAAACGCTCGTGGATCGGAAAGTGCATCCATTAAATCTACAAACAACATTTTCAGAACGATCAACATTGACTAACTAATGTTAAAATAAGTTTGATATTACCTCCTAAACCATCTGGAACATAGATTTTTAATTCAATGTTTAAGAAAAGCATTGGCAGTGACATTGGAAAATTCCCTTCTGTCCGCAAAGAGATGTGTCTGTAACCGGCCTGCAGACCATCTAAAGGTAAAATACGTTGGCCTAGAAGCTTCCCATTTTCATCATACACCCCTATTCGAATGACGGCAAGGTCTGGTAAGACAACCTACATTATCATTGTCCATTAATGAGCAACACAGATAAGTCACTTGATACTAATTTAATGCAGTCTGAAAAATAGTGGTGTTATAAAGCTGTACGTCGAAGTGTTTTTTTAGAAACAACTCTCTAAATGAAACTGTATCTAAATGAACTGGACTAAGTGGGACAAGCATTTTATATTTTCTTGGACCACTACCACTGGTGTAGACATATAACTTTTTAAAACATGCAATTTGTAATTCCATTTTATAGGGAGGGGATATTTGAATTCCGCGAATCTTGAAACATATTTGAGATTTGAAAACTAGAATTTTTGCACTTTTTTCATCTTTCGAATCTTTCTAATCCTAACCTAAAAAAACTGTTAAAAACTTTGGTAAAATTAGTTTTAATTCCATTGACGTCCAATAGAAGCGTTAACTAAGAAAAAACGGCGTTTGTTGCATATTCGGTGGTACCCGAATCACCAATTGTGGTGACCCGTAGTACCACACTTTTTTATTATTAATAATTTAATATTTAATATTATTTCATTTATTTGTTTCTTAATGAATAATATAGGATTCTTATTATATGAAGCCGTCCAAAAAATTTTAATGCCTCACTCACTTTGTCCAGTTACAGAAAACGGTCTCCCAATCACTTTGGGGTACAATTAAATAACACCTGAAAATAGCCCACCTTCCTGAAAACAAATTTTTCCTCATTATAGACAGGATTAAGCCCATTTGAAGGGACCAGCCTCGTTCGAAATTCTTTGCGAATTGTGTCAGTGGGTAGTCCATACATGTCTACTTCAACATATGTGCCCACTTTTTTATCAGATAAAAACTGTCCAGAAATGACCTGAACGGAACACTGGGCCGCAATTACTCCATCAACGGGTGACTCTGCAAATGGGTCGAATGTTCTGTCTGGGCGCCTCATAAAATCTGGCTTCAGTAGATAGCTTAAAAAACGTATACAATAAACTTCAGAGCACATCACGATGCTCTAAATTGATTTTTTTTTCCAGTCTTACCCACAGTTACCGTTGTACTCGAATTTACCCTGGTTGAGTTGCATGGGAAGATCCGGGGTTTGGAAGTTTAGAGAAACCATTTGGCAACCAGCATTCCAGAAAATCTATTTTTAAATAAAATGTTTAATATAATTTTGGTATATTTTAATCAAAACAACAATACGTAAAAGAGGAACCTGTGGCATATAGTTACTGGAATCAGCTCTTGTACCTTTCGGATAAATTCTACTCATTTGTCTTTTGTTGTAGCTTTTTGAAATCATGTGTTAAGCCAACTACTAATATTAAAATCATATCTGTGAACTTGGCAGTACAAATAAATGGGCCAGAGCAGGACACGACTGGGCTACAAAATCCATTGAATGGGCTGATTGAGCCAGCCACATTCCTAAGACTTTAAAATGGCACTTGACAAATGTCAAGTGCACATGCAGTACAAATTAATGAGCTATAGCTGAAAACAATTGGGCTAGTTAGTACACACCGCGGGCTGTTTGAGTCAGGTTTTTTTATGATTTCGTTCAATTCCTAAGGGCCCAAACTGGACATTGAACTTTGTACTGCAGCAGTACAAATGATTGAACTGGGACTAAAAACAATTGGGCTAGCTAGTATACCCAATAGGCTGTTTGAGCATGTTTTTTACTGTTTGAAGGAGGTCCTTTTTTATTGGGCTCAATTCCTTAGGGTCCAAACAGCTCTTGAACTTTGTACTGCAGCAGTAGAAACAATTGAGCTAGGGCACCATTTCTCTAATTTTTTAGATGAATTATAGAGAGAAAAAAAATATGGAATATTTTAAGTCGATTTTTTGGGTTGCTTTAGTTATTAGTTAAAGGATACTTGACAAACTCAATAGCTTGAGACTTCAGATAACCGAGGGCTGTATTTTCCGCAAAGGATGACATGTGACAGTGTAACTGTTTCTCTGAAAGGAGAAAGTCAATTTATTGATTAGTTAGTGTTAAATGTAACTGTGAACCTCACTTTCAGCATCATCAAAGCCTTGAAATTTAATCGGTTGAGCATAGTTGACCATTGCTGAAAGATATGGATGGACCATTGTTGTAGCACCAGTATACTGATAGTTTGCCATGACTTTCTCTTCTTCGCTTATAGGTTCACACTAAAAACATTAAAAATAAAACAAATAAGTTATTGTTAACTTGTGAGTCACTAGTTGATCTTGTCTTTTCAGGGGGGGGGCACTCACAACTTTCTTCTCGATGTCTTCAAGAGGTTTCCCTGTCAAATCTACACTAGCATCTTCTCTGGCCTCCTCATCATCGTCGTCCTTCAACTGTCCCTTTAAGAAGAGTTCCAGTTCCTCTATAAAAAAATATTTTACCTGTGAACAAATTCATCTGTAGTAATTACAATTACAACTAATACTCTTCTAGCAGCCAAATAGACCTATGGCAGAAGGACATAAAAGTCCACATGCAGCATTAAGCATTGTCAAGCACAGACACATGCACATATATAAAAACAAAATGAATATACAATTGTCAATCCCACAAAACAAAATTAACCCCATTCACCACTTCCACAAGAAGAGAGTTTCATTGTCTTATAATGCTAGGAAAAAAGACCAGTCCTAGCAAAAATCTCCCTAATTTTTCTAGAGTGGTCAGCCCTGCCCATGTATAGTGTTTTATGAATATCACTGGACTGTGGTTTAGAACAATCACCATGTGTAATTTTTCCAAACAATTTCAAACTTAACCTAGCCCTGCAATGTGCCAAACTATGCCATTGTAGCACTGACAGCACCTCAGTACAATGCAAATATATTTTTGATGTCTTTCCAGTATTAAAATAAAGCTTTTAATGATTTTTGATTGAAATACATGGTGAGCCATGAAGTCACAAAGAGCTTTAATTATTTAATAACTTGTTTTAAATAAAGTTTAGAAAACGAAGATTAATTTATAAAAATAAAACTGTGTTTATGTCTATTTGCTTGGCCTCGAGTATAAATGGTTGAACCTAGGTTAAATGCCATATCAAAATTTTAATTGCACCGATTGCAGCACTTTTAATTAAGAATATTCATTAGTTAATGTAATTGTCCATTATACATGAAATGTATGTCCATTTCGCGTTTTGCATCAGGCCAACATATTTATTTCATGAAAATAAACATACATTTCGTGTAATAGACAATCACACCAAATGGATGCGACATGTACGTTAAAGTACGAAGCTTATTTTTGGCATTAAAGTTTATTGAAAAGGTAGTACGAATTTTGAAAAAAGGAGAAAACGTGCGTATACATGCGGGCACGTGTGTACATGTGCGTACACATGCGTGCACGTGTGTACATGTGCGTACACATGCGTGCACGTGTACTTGTGTGTACACATGCGCGCACGTGTGTACATGTGCATACACATGTAACAATAAAAGAAAACTGGTTTGGTGTATGAAAGCATATACAGTTTGCATTAAAGCAATAAAGCACTGGAGGTTTATAGGTTTCCTTGAATTCCTTGTTTTGTTATGATCTATTGTAAATGCTTTTATTGAGTTAGGTTTTTCGAGGTGATGTGATTATTGAACCTGATAGAACTTTGTTTGCTGAAGACACTGGTGAAATTAGAATCAGATAAGTACTTTTGAGTTATTACTGTTTTTCTGTTAGTCTTGGTTCCCTTACAGGCTTAATTTTTGGGGGGCATTTTGTTTTTGCTTTTAGGAATTTGTTTTATTAGTAAGGATCAGCTGAGGCAGGACATGGCATGGCTTCAGGCAGAGGTGTCTTTACTAAGAGAAAGGATAGCTGTATTTGAGGATGGCCATTCACCTAGTGAAGAGCCTGTGCCTGCTGCCATGCCATTGTAACTTGTGACGTCAATGTTAATGTTAGGAGTACTATTAAAACTATAAAGCAGGTTGGTATCTACATGATGTTGATGAAAATTAGGCAATATATCACTCATTACTGATGGGAGGGGTCTCAAAGTTTGTTCCATTAGAGTCCGGGATGCGTCAACACCAGCATCGTGTTGTTAACACATTGTGTAAAAAGGGCTCTTCGTAAGTAGCGATTATGGAGAAATAAATTCAGAGGTAATCCAAATTCATTGAATGCAGATGGTTTGCATAGTGCCCTTGCAAATGCTAAAAAAACTGGCATTGGCCCATAAGGATTTAAAATTAATAAACTCAGTAAATGGCTGCAAGAAGATCCTAAGCTGTTTTTGGAGGTATGCCAAGCATTCTCGGGCTGGCGAGGACTCGATTCCAGCTAGTGTTGGTGCAAATGATGAACTAATATCATACCCAGATTTGATTGTCCTAAACCACAGTCTAGTGATGTTTATAAAGCACTATACATACAGCAATTAAAAAACGGGATAAACATAAGTTGGCTCCGCCCTTTTTATGACGAATGCAACTTCTAATTGGTCCGTTATGTAGTCTGACGTCACATGCTACGCCCTTTTCAACGTCAAACCACACAACAAACCAATTAGAAGTTGCCATTCGTCATAAAAAGGGCGGAGCCAACTTCTGTTTATCTCGTTTTCTAATTGCCTGTCTATACATGAGCAGGGCTGACCACTCTAGAAAAATTCAGGAGATTTTTGCAAGAACATATTAATATTATTGGAGTTTTTTTCCTAGTTATAAGACAATGGAACTCTCTTCCTGAGGAAGTGGTGAATGGGGATAATTTTGTTTTGTGGCATTGATAAGTGTATGTTAATTTTTTTTATATATGTGGATGTATATTTGCTTGACAGTGCTTAATGCTGCAAGTGGACTTTTATGTCCCTCTGCCATATGCCTATTTAGCTGCTAGCAGAGTACTTTTTGTAATTGTAATTTTTAATTTCCCTTCCAATGAAGCTTTTTCTTTAATAATAACTTACGTTTCTCCATATCAGGTTTCAATCTTTTGTTTTTGATGAGTATCTTCCGTTTGAGCTGATTAGGTGATGGAAGAGGGGCACCTTGCTCTAACTAATTATGGTAATAAACGTAATCAAAATCTATGATCTTCCGAAAAAACAATTTCAAAGGACAATCTCACAGGAGCTTCAGACAATGCATCTTTCAATAGCAATTCGCCAAATATATCGTCACAATATTTAGCCAATTTGTACTGTTGAGCTTTACTGAAATTGAAAAGAAATTAATAAACAACAGCAAGGTTAATTTACATTACATACCAACAATGATTTTCAAAAGAAAGTATGAGCGGATAATCGGAAGTAACAAAAGCACAATCACGGATTGCAGCAATTACATCCTGTTCGAAATTAGAAGTCATTCATTAATAGTTTAAAATAAAATAAGGTATGAATGATCCCCTCAGGTTAAGACAAAATATAATTTGAAAATAGACTCTTGAATTTTACAATATGCAACATAATGCATTTTGTATAGAGGTAGGGCAAATGATAAATTTTCTCGAATTCGAATCCTAAAAGGTTCTCGGATCCCTCGAAATTCCCGAATCTCTCGAATCCTTCCTATAAGAATCCTATATTATTCATTAAGATACAAATAAATGAAATAATATTCAATATTAAATTATTAATAATGAAAAAACAGTGTCGCATTTAGGAACGCCACAAGGTAATAGTGGTGATCCGGGTACCACCAAAATAGCAACAGCCGCCGTTTTTCTTTGTTAGTGAACGCTTCTATTGGACGTCAATGGAGTTTTTTTAGGTTAGGATTCGAAAGATTCGAAAGAGGAAAAAAGCGCAAAAATTCGAGTTTTCGAATATTTTCCAAGATTTGCGGGTTTCGAGGATTCGAATGTCCCATCCGTACGAGCGTATATCACAAGTAATTTGAATAAAAAATGATGTCCATTTTTGGTTATTTGTATTTTAGAATACATTTACTTTATAGTATTTTGCCCATCCTGGAGTCACATCACAAAATACTTACTTTGAATAGAATGTCAGTACACATTGCTTTTCCATGGGTAATTATTGGTTCCTGATCTTCACCCTTTCCATCCCAGCAATCTAATTCAACACACCTGCCATTATCAATTTAAAATAAAATATTTTTTTTTTCATTTTAATAAAACGAAATAAAGCCTTTAGCGAAACTGAATTCAGGTAGCTAACATCAATAATCAAATGCTCCATTCTATCGAAGATTGTTTCATTTCTATCATTGTTACCCAAGTAGAGTAACAAGATGGCTCAATATAAAATTAATGTTGGCAATACGTTGGTAGTTGGGAACAATATTTTTGGATAGCCCGTTTAATGTTGAACTAATGTTGTTAAAATACATGTCCTTTTTAGTCACTTGTTTACGAATTGTGTTTTAAGATCCTAAGACCATTTTTGTATTAAGCCCAACAGTTGACAATACGTTCACTTATTGTTGGGGTGCCACTTGGTTTAATTTAAATACAGGAGTTAGTTGGCGCACTTTTTGAGGCTACATTTTCTACAATTTTTTGGCGAACTAGTTAGTAAAAAATTGACAAATGTCTGTGATATCATAATAATTCTGAAAGGTTATTTACAATACAGTACAACACGTGTCACATGTGCCCATCTACAGTAAGTGTGGGGTAGGTTGGTGCACGCTGTGGGTTCGATTGGCACATCGAAGAAATCTCCATAAAATAAAAATCAAGAATCGATTAAAGGAAATATGCTAAGCATTACAAAACAATTGAGTGAAACTTACAAAACATTTTTAGTCTGAATCAGTAGAGTAATCAGGCTTACAATCGTAGATAGTGGATCTGTCTTTACAGATCTCAGATTCTCCTTTTACGTGTATTTGTGTTTTCGTTTTTATTTTATTGAACAGACCCGATTTGGTCATTACAGTGTAACACCCTGTAAATTGTGATCCCGCCAAAACCATAGCCCGGGGGATAAACAACTCTCAACCGTCCCTCCCTCCTCTCTGACTCACCTTTCTGACTCATGCCCAAGCGGCGGATTGATACATAAAGGACCATGGTCACTTGGACCTGGTTACACCTCGCAGTTGTACACAGGTCCAAGGTATAAAAGGACCATGTTCCTCTTTGTTCCTCAGTTCTTTCCTTTGCCTGTTTTTGAGATATTATTCCAAATCATGGGCTTGAGGATTCACAGTTAGTATTATTAATATTCACCCTTGTATTCTGTACTTCTTACAAGGAATGAATAAAAGTGTTGTAACAAGAAGTAGCGTTGTCTCTATGTCTTTATGTAAATAACTTCTCTTCAGAGGCCGGAGGTTTCATAGGGCATTAGCTATACGATTCTCAGCAGCTACAACATCTTCTCTTGTCGGTATACCGATGGAGAAGATGTATATCAGCATCAACCGGAAGAGAGAGAGATGGCCGCCACTCTCCTGCATCGATTTCACCCCCATGCAGAAGAGTGACTACAATCTGTCTCCATCCAGCTCTCTCTACAGCTCGGATCTTCTCTGTGCAGGTGTCATACTGCTCAGAGAAGAAACAAAACGTGGGAAATGTCATCTAAAGGTTGGTAATAAAATTGGGTTGATGTCAAAAGCTCACATTTGGTGGAGGTGCGGGGTATAGCTCCATCTGCCTTCTCCGACCTGTAAACAGAAGCCGTCCTTTGTCCTAAGTCTCGTGATTGTGCCTCACGAGGCTTTGTCCGTCCTTTCTATGTTGGAACCACGTATGGAGACCCTCGATAGCGTCAAAGTCAACCGTGTGGCGCCTATTGTAAAACCGCGTATGGAGACCCTCGATCACGTCAAAGTCAACCGCGTGGCGTCCTTTGTGTTGGAACCACGTGTGGAGACCCTCGATCACGTCAAAGTCGACCACGTGGCGCCTTTTGTAAAACCGCGTATGGAGGCCCTCGATCACGTCAAAGCCAACCGCGTGGCGTCCTTTTTGATGGAGACACGTATGGAGGTCCTCGATCACGTCAAAGCCAATCGCGTGGCTCCGTTTTTTGTGGAATCGTGTGTTGAGAGAGACTCATGGCTACACACACCACGTGTCGACCGCGCGATTCTGTGTCCTGTCTTAGAGGCACATGTTAAAGGAACTGCTGCATCGACATCCATTGAGCAATTGGGCAACACCTTGGTAGTAGTTCTTTGACACATGTGTTTCCGTCCATGTTTTTTGTGTTTTATGTTTCATTACCATCATCCACTGTTACCTTCATTCTTCTTTAATTTCTGAAGTGAAACCCACTCGACCCTCCTCCGTATCATTGGTTGGTGTGTGGGCAACATTTCAAAACAAATTCTTTTTACTCTCTGAGAGGAGTTTGCTTAGGCAAATAAATCTCATCTACTTATCTATTCACCTATTAATAGGCCTTTTTAAGGGACGTGTGTCTTTTAAAATGTCCTATTATCTTCACTCTTCATCTTTAATATTCTAGCAAGTTTTCTTCCTAACTTTGTATCATTGTTAGGGGGCTTACAAGCTTAAACACACTTTTATCTAACCATGTGGGACTTTCTTGTCCCCCCTTTTTCTTTGTTCTTTGTCTTTTCATTGTGTTTCCCTTGGGACCCTCTATGTCCCAAGTCATGTTCTTCAATTTCTTCATCATCATCACCTCAATGCAGCATCACATGAAATTTCTCCATTGGACAGCACTGAAGCCCGGCCGCCATCTTGGATCGACCGGACACTCTTCAAAAAGTGCCAACGGAGCGGTTTTTCGCTCCATGTGACTCATTGTTGTACCTTCTCTCATCTTTTTGTGTTCTCTTCTTCTCTCTTCTCTTCCAGAGGGTTGCACTCACGCGCCCCCTGGCGGAGTTCCTCTTGTTAGAGAAAACTTCTCTTTTCTTTGAATTTTCTCTCTTTTTGTGTTCTTTCTCCTGGCCACCATAAAAAGCGTGCCCCGGAGGAATTCTTCAAGCCATCAATTTTTGGACATTGCAATAAACTGAACCGGAAGTGGCCACCACAGTGCCACCTATGGTCCTCTTCATTCTACTCAATATAGTCCCTCACTGGGCACTGACTCTGTCTTTTCTATCCAGAGCCATCCAGCAGTGAGGACACAAAATCTCTACAGTCTGAACATTTCTTCTGGTTCACCAAGCATTTAGCTTGTTGAACACACTTCCAT
Source organism: Brachycybe producta (assembly GCA_036925085.1). NCBI lineage: Eukaryota > Metazoa > Arthropoda > Diplopoda > Playtdesmida > Andrognathidae > Brachycybe > Brachycybe producta. The sequence goes on from JAUPFP010000086.1 coordinate 213,439, forward strand.
TTCTACACTGATTTACTTTTATTTTAATAAATCTAAATTAAAACTTTTGACGTGCGGTAGCCGCACCTAAGTTTTATACTTTTAAAGTAAATCAGCTTTCTTTTCTTGCTTCTTTGGAGAGTTCAGCCATCTTGAACTTCTCCTTTGTTTGTTCTTCTTTAGAAAGTTCAGCCATCTTGAACTTTCGTTCCTTTGTGTGTTCTCTACACACACACTCTTCATTCTTGTTTTTGAGTGAAACTAAAAGTGCGGGCACCGCGCTCTATCTTTACTCTTCGTATTGCTTGCCTCTTCTTCAGGCAGCTGCAATACACTTTCATTTCCAATTCACTTTCCGCAGTGCAATTTCGATTGGGTGGTGTACCACACTCGAGATTGTATTGTACATCTGCTGTTTCTTTATTGAGATTTTTGGAATTCTCATAACCTCCACGTGGTCGCCAAATACCACGTGTCGAGAGAGATTCTTCTAAAATCTGACACTCAATAAAGAACTCACGACACTCTACACCAGTTGGGAATCAAAAATCGCCACACGCCCAACTGAGGACACGATCAATACGATACAACCATCACCACACTAACGGAGTGAACGGCCACTTCGTTATATACGTCACGAGCGTAGGTAATCTATCATTACTCAGTGTATAAGAGTACGATAGCATCGGTTACCGACAGCACAAAATACCAATGCAAAGTGACAACACCGACCTACAAACGGAACGAGTCTCATCATACTGGAACCGAAAAGTATAGCCCAGAGTGTACTCGAGAACCCTCGGAGCTGTACACACCGACTTGGACTTCATCGGACTCGTTTGGCACCTCACATCAACATTACACAAGCCACATCATTAATCATGGCTGCCTCACACGACAATACGAAGTCCCTGCCTGATCACCAGGGTTCACACGAAAATTCGTTGGACGTACCCATCAATGATGTGACACCACCACCGCGGCCGACTGGGGCCGAGTTCGACCACCTATCACAACAGGTGGCCGCACTATCAACTCGCATGTCCCAGCTCATAGACGACCGATTCACACCGAATCGACCGACTACACCACGGCGGACAACACGCACATACCGACGTCGTGACGATGACTCGGACGCCTCTTCAGCTCCCTATGTTGGCTACAGAGAGCGTCACTATCGTTACGACAGACACTACACACCGCACACACGTCATCTACCGCGTAACCCTGACTGGCCCCATCAAGAGCAGTCAGATAATCCGCGTCACAGAGATGAGCGTGCGGAAATACCGATAATGACACGTGCTGATTCTCCTCACTCGCTTGTCCGGGTTGCACGTAGTGGTCGCCGCTCGGCACCCCCGGAACAACAGCCGCACCAAGGAGCGACACAAGGCACTTCAGTCTACGCACCACGTTTTCCACCGCAAGGGGTAGGTCTGATGCCGGCTGGAATGTCAAACGTCCAGGATGGCATCTATCGACCAATCCCCAGAGGACCCTCCGTGGAAGAATTCAATAAAAAAATATAACGGTCGCCACCCTGCCGATTCAATCCAAAAGTTATATGGATTGACAGGTTTCCGTCTCTTCCTGGTAGAATTCGAGGAAGTGGCCCACCTGTACGGCTGGAAAGACCATCACAAGGAGGAATACATCACGGGGTGTTTCACTGGGGCAGCCCGCACGTGGTTGAGTAAACTGAGGTATGAGCTTCAGGACATTCCTTGGCCAGCCCTGAGAGTACAGATGGTAGATACGTTCGGGAAGCCGAACGAACTGGCCATCTTGGAGAAAAAGTACACAGAGATGCTCCAGAAGGAAGACGAGAGTACACAAGCTTTCATCTGGGAGTTTGTGATACTCGGCGACCGAGTTTACCCACAACTTGATGATCAGCTGCGTATAAGTCAGTTGTGCCGCGCTCTGCATCCCACCATACAGAACGCCGCGCATCACACATCTACGACGTCGTTCAAGGACTTCGCAAACGCCGTCCTCAATATGGAGGTGGTCCTGCTGTCCTTGAATAAATGGCCGACGGAACCAAAACCCGCAGCTGATCCACAGTCGGGTAAAGGAGCATCGAAGACCGACCAGGAGCCGGCGGCAGCCGCCAGCCCTAAAGACAAACCACACCGGTCTAGGCACGATAAAAAGCCTAGTCAGACTGCTGCCACCAATTCAACCCGACACTCTGCAACGGACCCCCAACCAGAAACCACTCGAACGTTCGACAAGAGCAAGTCGACGTGCTATAATTGTGGGAAATTGGGGCATTTCGTCCGTGAGTATCGGCAACCAAAGAAGAAGGTTGCAATCAAGCAGTTTGGGGAGCCGGTTACCGACTACGACATCAAAGGAGAGGCACCCGAAACGGATATCATCACCGAAGACGGCATTGAGTTTGCTCTGATACGAGTGGCGGGACAAATCCGCCGGATTCCTCTTCCAGCAGCAGACTCAGCCGCCGGAGCACCTACTCCTGATAAACCCGACAACGACAGTTCTGACGACTCTTAGGACATACCAGTCAAGGTGCTCGACCGGGCTCCTGCACATAAATGGACCCCGGACGAGCTAATCGTTTGGCAGGACACGCTCGACGTCCTTACACAGTCCATACAAGAGGTTGGGTGCCGCAAAAATAAAACAATAGCCATCATGGCTCCCGGAACCCAATCGCCGATGAAGGGCCACTCTTGCTGCCGAAGACTAATGACGACGGTGTATGAGCAGCTGGTAGACAGCTGTTCACCTCAAGAAGTCGGAGACTACGATGCCAGCGACAAGAACCCGCGCATCGCCGTCACGATCAACGGGAAAATTATACGGATGCTCGCGGACACCGGAGCTATGGGCAGCGTTATCACTGCTGAACTCGCACAGGAACACAAGTTCGAAATCGAGCCTGTGTTAATCCCACCCAACATTCAGGGTGTGGGAGGCCAACGGATCACTGTGGTGGGACGACTCGCCACGACGGTCCAGCTGGGCCCCCACGCTGTGCGAGGGCACTTACTAGTGATTACCGGCAGGCACGAAGCCATCTTATTCCGAGATCTAGGCCGGGCTCTGCACTTAGCTGTGTCCATGACAACGAACAAAGTATACGTGGAGGACGACCTCTTCGAGTCCACACTCCGACAAAAATGCATTGAAGCACACATCGGATGGGCTCTGGGAGAGACTTCCTTAGAGGCCCCTGGCAAATCTGCCGATGCCTCTGGGGGGAACCTCGAAACTCCACCCTGTAAGTGACGACGAACGCAACGGCCACCCACGCTGTCAGGAAACCAAACGCGACGAAAATAACACAATAATTCACTAGTGTTTATTCTATGACTATGAAAATAAACACTACAAATCATCAAATAACAACAATAGAAGAGAAAGAGGAATTTGAGAGGACAACTGAGGACAGTTGTCGAAAGATGGGGAAGGGGGTAAAAGGAGCCCCCCAATGAATAAACAACCCCACAGCATCAACAACCCCTCTAAACACTCTCAAATAACTCCTAAAACTCTACAAAATTTACACAACTTTAATTTTTGAAACAACTCTAAACTTTTCAACATGGCCGCCAATATTTACATATTGGCAACCATTTCAACCATTACAATAACCTGACCGGAACCACGTGGCCTTCACAAACAACTGTCAACCACGTGGTACACCTGAGATAAACGCCGAAGGCCAGTCAAGGACGTTCAGAAAAAAATAAGAAAAGCAAAAGCCATAAAAGGGTCAGCAAAAGAAAACACCGTGCTCCCCTTTATTATGGGTGAACGTCATTGACTATGCTGTTGACAGTAGGAAGACAGAAAAACTTCAAAGAGACAATTGCTCTGGGGGCCAGACCAATACACTGAGACTTCAAAGAAAAAAAAACAAACAACGAAAAACTGCAGGCCATAAATGGATAAAAAGAAAAAAAAACAGTTTTGAAGATTTTGTGAGAACGGACACCTTCAATTAAATAATAAAATTGAAGAACCTGTCACCCTCTCAATTAAAATCGAATTTCTGGGAAATCAACTCCCACCCCAAGAAACAATAACAAACAGCAAGGTGCATTTGTAACCTTGCTGACCCATCTACACTGCCTTTTCAAAAGACATTAAGGAAAAGAAGGGGAGAAAGTTAATGGGCAACTTCACACCTCGGTGTGAAATAAAATAACAGCCCTTCTCCCTCGAGGTTCCTTAGTCCTTTTGTTTATCTAAAAATAATAAACAGGACCGACTCTGATAAGAATTAGATCAACACCTCTCACATCCAATATCGGTGGAACAACCCCCACCCCCAATAAATAAAGTCGCGAGGAAACCAATTAGAGTAAGGTGTCTTATTCTAAAAGGCGCCAGCCCTTCTAACTTTTAACTAAATAGAAATATATGCAAGTGAATAAACCTGGTCAATTACCACTCGATTTGCTCTCCTCAAAGTAGCATTCGTTTTTGTTCATCTCTTTATGCTCAATCTTCTTCAACCATCAAATCTTCAATCTACTTCTGTGCCAAGTTCCAAATTATAATTTCGAACTTCTTCAGTTTTCGTTGTTAATCAAAAGCTTGAGTGCCACCTTCAAGCCTTTGAACTCACGTGCAGTGCATCAAGCCTTCAGAACTTTTTGGACCTCTTGAAATAGTAACAGAGTGATCGGGGACCGATTTCTGTTATTATTTGGAAGTGAACACCAGAAGCGGGACTTTCGAAAAAAGTAAGAACTTTCAAACTCTTAAAAACATGCCAGGTAGAGGCTCATGGAGAGGAGGCAGAATGATGTCTGCCTCTTCTAGTGAAGATGAGACGGAGAGTGGAACGACGGGGACCGCTGGACCCCTCTCTCAATCTACCTGCCAACTACCAAGGGCGGGCACCGCCAGTGCACCCACAACAAGAAGAGAGTCACCAAACATAATAGATAGGCGTCGCACCTCCTCTGAACCGGAGAATTTTCACCGGCGTGGGGAGAAGTGCCTAAAAGCAAGCTTCAAGTGACCTGCCAATGTCGGACGCGAAGGGAAGCCTGCTGCTCCAAGCAGCATCGTCCCCTTCGACGTCACGACATCGAAACACTATTGGGAGGAGCGGGAAGACCGCATCGATATCAACACCATGGCATGGGGGGTTAACCAGGCGTTCCGCGATAGCATCGTGCCTGGCCAACCCATTCCTGGCGGAGCTGCAGCTAGAGGGAGGTGGGTCTGTGCCCTCCCCTCTCAAAAACCTCCAGCTGGAGCTACAGAAGGAGGCTGCCCTTTGCCAAGCAGCCAAAGACAAGAAGGAAGGGGAGGCCAACCTTGCGTACCTCCGCGCGGTTTGTGTTCGTCTCATCGAGCTGGGTCTGCCTTGTATGGCGCAACTCCCGAAGGAGGAGCTCCTGCAAATTGAGGCCCGACTCCAGGAGGCCGCCCGAGTTACGTCGTCGGCCACGTCATCGCCGCCACCCTTAAACTCCCCGGCGACCGTGTCGACTAGCCTCTCTACATCTCCTTCTCCATCTGCAATGCCACCGGAGCCATTTCAACATCATTCACCGGTGCCGTCTATCTCTCCGCCACCTCCTCCTCATACACCATTATCATCACCAACAACCTCCCGATGTGCCATGCCTCCACACAGCGAGGCCCCACACCGACTCCGATTCCAAAATTATCTTCCAGAGTGGTGGTCCCCCAACCTGTTCATGTTCAGGTTCCCACTGAGGCTCGCCCCAAGGAGCCTCAACAGTCTTACAGGGGCCACCACTCTTCTCGAGACTCTCTTCAACGGCCACAGCCACGTCGCTCATCGCCTCGTGGTTCCCATTTTTCGCCCCGACGCCGACCCGACGGAAGAAGTCAGCAGGGACAACATGGTTCCTCTGGGCGCGGCCTTCTGCCGCGTGATGACTTCGACCCAAGGGCCAGGCAAGATGTACAGGATCCCCGTGTCCAACTGGACCGCGACCGTCGCTACGAAACTCGGGGCCCACCTAATCGGGTCCCGCACCGCTCTCCGCCTCCGCCACCTCCAGGCCGCCCTCCTGTACAACCTACGCCCACGCCTTTAATGCCGCCACCTTCTGCCGAGCGTGCCGCCTTTTTGAAAAAACAGAAGGCCATCACAGACCTTCTGCAGGGCGTCAAGCAAAAGGGAGGTGACCCGATGGAAGCGCTGGGCCGTCCGCCAGGAAGTGCCAAGCCATTCGAGGCGCTGAGTAAGAAATCAGCGTCGAAGCGACTACGTCAGCGGGCCCGCGATATGGCCCGGTCCGCCCTGTGCCAAGCCAGGCCTATCGCAGGCGCATCAGTTCCCCTGTAACCTGCGGCTCCAACACCAGCCCGACCAGCCGCACCGCCCACTGTACCCTCTGCATGGGCTACTCTTGGGCGTTACCACTGGATCATCCGTTCCGTGCAGCCACCTCCGGCGAGAGGTTACTCAACAATCGGTGGGTCACTTGGCAGCGCGAAGTGCGCTCTGCCAATACCCTCTACATAGGCCACTTTTCTTTAGAGGAAGGGTTCCCTCGTCTAAACCTCCCCCTCCGGGAGCGATACGTCGTGGGACTCTCGCCTGACAAGTGTCCTCATCACCACCGTCTTCCCAAGAAGACGAATTGTTGAGACTATCAGTTTCACCAGAGGTGTCGACAATGGAACCACGGAGGCCCTTCTAGGGGCTTTCGTCAACTCCGTCTTTGGAACGCCAGCTGGACAGACATTCCGCACCAGTCGTCGCTACATCCCGGAACCGGATCCCCGTTACCAAATCGCCGTCTTGTGGGACGCCGCTTGGGCTACATTGTACAACAAGCGGTCCTCCCGCCAGATCATCGGGGATCGGGACATCTTTAACATCTTCCACCGGGATCTCCCCGACGACCAGGGTCAATGGCTGTCTGCCGCATCCAGTTACCGATGAGGTCAGTTCCGGCGGGATTACCCCCCCTTCGGTTCATGGACTCAGGATCCTCCCCACCCTCCGCAGCAGGGATAGCTGTACACCACATGTACTCATGGGGTTGCCACCCATCTGGGTGGCAGTATTGAAAAATTCATAAAAAATAAAATACGTTACAACTGTTCGTTCTTTTAGATTTCAATAGCGGCTCACCACTCAGCGAGCATTAATCATCTTTTTTATGTTTTCAGCCTTTTTCACTTTCAAAGGGCGCTGACACTTCGGTGCCAGTGCCTTTCCGTAACTACCTCTGTACACGGTGAGTCCTCAGCCACCCATGTCCCCCCGTTATGTAACTTGAAAACCTTCCACCCTTGGCTGGAGTACGAGGACGTACTCCAAGCAAAGTTGGAGGGTATGTAACACCCTGTAAATTGTGATCCCGCCAAAACCATAGCCCGGGGGATAAACAACTCTTAACCGTCCCTCCCTCCTCTCTGACTCACCTTTCTGACTCATGCCCAAGCGGCGGATTGATACATAAAGGACCATCACTTGGACCTGGTTACACCTCGCAGGTGTACACAGGTCCAAGGTATAAAAGGACCGTGTTCCTCTTTGTTCCTCAGTTCTTTCCTTTGCCTGTTTTTGAGATATTATTCCAAATCATGGGCCTGAGGATTCACAGTTAGTATTATTAATATTCACCCTTGTATTCTGTACTTCTTACAAGAAATGAATAAAAGTGTTGTAACAAGAAGTAGCGTTGTCTCTATGTCTTTATGTAAATAACTTCTCTTCAGAGGCCGGAGGTTTCATAGGGCAGGAGCTATACGATTCTCAGCAGCTACAACATCTTCTCTTGTCGGTATACCGATGGAGAAGATGTATATCAGCATCAACCGGAAGAGAGAGAGATGGCCGCCACTCTCCTGCATCGATTTCACCCCCATGCAGAAGAGTGACTACAATCTGTCTCCATCCAGCTTTCTCTACAGCTCGGATCTTCTCTGTGCAGGTGTCATACTGCTCAGAGAAGAAACGAAACGTGAAAAATGTCATCTAAAGGTTGGTAATAGAATTGGGTTGATGTCAAAAGCTCACAACAGTTACAAAACATTACATTAAAATAGTTGACCACTGTAATGTGAGCACAGACGATTCTTGACTATTTCTGTCGCTCGTTTCTTCCTCTATCACGTGGTAGTCCCACAAAGAAGATTGGAGCGACGCAAATAGGCAGATGATGGCGACCATCCTTTTCTGATCGTTGACATTTGCCAAGAGGTTTGTAAGCCCTCTTGCCCTATGGTGTCTCCAACTTGTTCAAAGATAGGTTAGTTTCCAAATGAGGCGACCACGTAGTTTATAATAATAAACACTTTATTCATTCTTGCGGCAAAACAACATTAAAGACATACAAGAATGAATTGAACAAAGGGAAACGCGGTCTTTTTATACACTTGGACCCATGTACACCTTTACACCGTGTGACCTTTAAAACATTACCAAACCCCAAGGTTGATAGGTAACAGGTATGCTACTCAATTTTCAACCAATGGGAGCCCTTCATTTGTAAATGCATCACTAACGAGTCAAACTCAGACTACCATTGTATAGGGTAGTACACACTAGCATACTTTCTTGCAATACAATATTTTGGGTCTGAATTGTGGCTGAATCGTGTCAGTTGCGATTCAGACCCGGACAATGTTAAAATGTTTTGGGGGCTGAGTCGCGTCAGTCAGTCTAACTAGGGTAAAATAACAGACCTTCTTTACATTTTCTTTACAATGTTTAAGGGTGCGTAGGACAAACCGCAGCCTTTGATTAGCTTTGGCAACTGCTTTGGTTATATGATCTTTCCAAAGCATGTCCTTGGACAAGGTTAAGCCAAGATATTTGATGGTATCAACATGGGTTAGCTTAACATCTCCCATTGTGTAATCTGCCATGCAAGATTCTTGCTTTCGGGAAACTCGCATAACATTGCATTTACTCCTATTCAGTTGTAAATGCCACTCAGAGCACCACTCTGCAACACTGTCCTCATTATCCCTATCCTCATTATCCCTAATCCTCCTGTAAACAACATCATCATCTGCAAATAAACGCATCGTACTGTTGCATCTGTCTGCCAGATTATTTATGAACAGAAGGAAAAGCAGTGGTCCAAGAATGCTACCCTGAGGTACACCAGATGTTACTTTAGCCCAGTCTGACACAGCACCATCAATTTGGACTCGCTGTTGTCTATTTGATAAAAATGATGATGTCCATGAAATTTCTTGTTTATTTAGGTTAACAATCATCATTCTATTAATTAGTGGTGAATGCTTCACTGTATCAAATGCTTTTGCAAAATCTAAAAATACCAAGTCAAATTCGCCCTTACTATCCAAGCCAGATTGTATGTCTTGAATGAATAGTGCTAGCTGGGTATCACATGATCTGCCTTTTCGAAAACCATGCTGGTTTTCATGAATTAATTTATGGTTTTTTAAATGCCTGATTGTATTAGAATAAATTATATGCTCGAGAGTTTTACAAACAATGGAGGTGAGAGAAATGGGTCTGTAGTTCTTTGGACAATTTTTATCTTTTGTTTTAAGAATTGGGCAGATATTTGCTTGCCTCCATGCCATAGGCAGTATACCACTATCAAGAGAATCTTGGAAAAGTTTACTTAAAAAAGGTCTAACTTCCGTGGCCAGATCCTTTAGCAATCTTGACGAGATTTCATCTGGACCAGCTAATTTATTAACATCTAGATTACAAAGCAAATTTTGTAATCCAGTGGAGTTTATGATTATATCAGGCATGACATGAGATAAGGTGCCAAGTTGTGGTTCATCATTGCCATCATTAGCATGAAAGACACTGGAAATAATTGTTAAGTGTGCTTGCAATAACCTGTTTGTCAGTACAGAAATCACCAAGTGGTGTTATAATTGAAGTTATATTATTTTGAATTTTGTTGAGATTTTAGATATTAGTAAAGTTTAAGTGTTCTTTTTTAAGCAAGCTTTTCACAAGACATCACTGGGAATTAAACTGCAATTTAATAGTATCATTCATGTTAATCTTCATTTTAGATCTAAATTTGCGTTGTTTACGAAAAGTGCGGCGTATCGCAGTGGTGTAACAAATTGGTTCCAAGCTTGATTTTACATTTTTGAATGGGATGATTTTATTTATGCCATTAGAAATGACACTGACAAACAATGACCACTGTCGGTTTATATCTTTTGATAGTCCACTTTTATTTTTATTTTTCAGTTCATTTGTTATAAAGAGCTTAAAATTAGCCCAATCAGCTTTATTGTACTGTAGGACTTTTTGGGGAGCTGATTGGAGTTTTTCGAAATGTGTGGCAAATTCTAAGTAAATCATTTTGTGATCGCTTATGCCATCAGCAATTTCAATTGACTTGCATTTTCTGGGGTGTTCGTAAAAACTAAATCTAAAATATTAGCTGTTGTATTGGTGCAGCATGTAGGGGTTTGCACTAGTTGATCCAGGGAATATGTGCATACACTATCAAGCAGTATATCTATTAATTTATTACTAGAGCACTGGGAGTCAACAGTATAATTTTTCCAATTTATTTCTGGAAGGTTAAAATCCCCACCAATGAGAACCGATGTATGTTTGTGGGTAGAAATTGAAGAATCTAAACATTTTCTAAATTGGAGCAATTCCTCCTCGTCACTTGAAGGTGGGCGATGAATGAAAATAAGAAAATTTTTCTCCCATTATGAAGTGAAATGCTACAACAAACTGCCTCACAATCACCTTCATAAGCGGGTTCTCTTTTTGATGTAAGGTTTTTATTGATAGCAAGAAATACACCTCCACCTTTGATTAAGTTCCGATCTTTTCGGAATATGTTAAATTGTTGGAGGAAAACCTCCGCGGATGAAACATCTTCAGTTAGCCATGATTCACTACCAAAGATAATGTCGGGATTATAGCTTTATATAGCTTCTTTAAACTGAATTACTTTATTATTTGTACTTCTGCAATTGATTATTAACATTTTTAAAGATTTATTTATAAGCTTTTATTTTTTGGTCAGAGGAACTCTCTTAGAAGAAATTTTTTTGTTAGAAAGTTGGGTTTATTTTTGGATAACTATTTTAGGTACAGTAACTAGTTTTGATTTCTTCCTAGAATCAGGGCATTTAGAGATTAGAAGTTTCCCTGGACTTGACTACAAATAGATTTTCAGAGAACAGAGCTCATTACATCCTTACCGGCTGCAGTCGTATCAGGTGCTTTAAGAAGCTCCCGAGAAGCATCTGCAAATGAATAACCAGCACTATGACAGAGAAGAGATAACTCTTGTGAAAACTGCTGAACTGCAGGGTTTGGATAAAAAGAATAACTAGCATCATGCTCAAACCATGGCAAGACAGTAGAAATCACAATCCTTGCAAGAGGCGTGATGCATTTTACCTCTAGAAAAGTGTTTAAGTCTCTCAGCTATCCCCTTTGGCACATCCATCTTGAGATTATTAGTGCCGGCATGCAGTACTACAACAGGGTTAAGGCAAGCTTTGTTCAGCACTGCCTTAACTTGAGTAGTTAAATGCTCAACATGTGTGCCTGGATAGCACCACGTAGTTGACTTCCCAGTTTTGCCGACCCTAACACCTCAAACGATACTGTCACCAATGAGGTGCACATCGATAGGCTTACCAGTTTGTGGGCTATAATTAGTGGATGTTGAGGCAGGAATATCCTTAACCTCAGACAGCACCCCAAATCGGTTACCACCCATGGTAGCAGAACTACCATTAGCCACGACACTAGCAAAGCTTTTTCTTTGTGGCCGAGATCCTTTGCCTTTGACCACCATCCATCCGTCTCCTGTCTGGGCTGCCTGATTCTTAACTACCAAGTCAGTCCCTACAGATACATTGGATGAAATGCCAGGCACAACATCATTCGTCTGGCATGCAATCTCATGAGTCACTGTAGGGTGAGCATTGCAATGCCAAAGAAACAATTCCTTCAACTCAGCAACCTCCTTCCGCAAACAGGCAATATCATGGGAGGCCTGCACTGAACGAGTGGAAGGAGCACCAGGTGGGGTCAAAGTCTAAAGAGGCATAGTTAAAACGATAATAAAGCAAGAAAGAGCCTAATAATTTTAGAGAAGAAAAAAGCGTGGACGTTAAGCGTTTTTTTTAAACTTTTTGAGCCTAAAGTGGCGTTTTGATTTGAAAATGCGATATCTCAAAAACTACAAGTCTGATTTTGATTCTGCTTTCATCAGCTTGTTAGGCACGCTGAGATCTACAATATTCCATAAGGAAATCAAGTAAAAAAAAACGCGCACAAACAAAGGAAACAAAGAAAAAGGAGACAAAGGCAGTAAAGTCCTAAACTAAAATCGCTCTAACTCAGAAAATACTTATCCAAATTGGAATCCGATTTCACCACTGTATTCAGGAGACAAAACACTATTAAAAACACCTTACGATACCCTCCGATGACAATTTTAAATTAGTAAAATAGCCAAAAAATCGGGAGACAAGAAAAAAACGTCCTTCTCCTTATGATGCTCATGATGCTTATCACTTGTACATCTTAATGTTTCTGGGGCAGGAATGAATAAGTGTTCATAATCAGAAGCTACGTGGCCTATTGTTTGGTAACTAACCCTTCTATGAACAGGTCGAAGGCACCATAGGGCAAGAGGACTATCGAACCCCTTTGGAGCAACGGTTGACGATCAGAAATGGGTGGTCAACATCCATCTGAAAGACTTCATCCCTACTAAGGAGGAAGTCTACCATCCATAACCATCTTCTATCGTGTGGTTACCACGCGATAGAAGAAACGAGCTATGAAAATAAGAGCCCAAAATTGTCGCTGCTCACAGCATGTACTCACGCATGCGTTCCACGATTTTGTTGTTGAAAGGGACATTAATTGCATGACACAATGTATATCGAAAATACTTAGGCCAGGGGTTCTCTAAACACATTTACAACTACATACTCCCAATAGATTACTGAATGTGTACCCTGAACTACAACTTTTATTTGGATATAACCTTAGAAGTTGCTTAATTATTGCTTCTACAGTATAGTGACAATTTTTTTAATAAATTATATTTCAATATGAATGTGATGCAAGCTTTTGTAATACTTTTATAAGTGGGACTTGAACTCTAGTATCTTTGCCACAAGCCTACATGGCTATTTACACAGTACTTTTTTCAAATTCGAAATTTAAAACATAACCTCGCTACCTAAGCCTATGTTGTTGATGTTTTTCAACGACACGTTGGAATCGCTATATTTTGCAATTGCCAGATCAAGATGGCAATAGAAATAAGGTTGTACTACAAAAGTAATTGTAGTGAATTTGAAACAACAGACTCCTCCTCCTGCACAATATCACAAAGTTGTTGGTATACTCAGGGCCGGCCCTGGGGGCGGGCGACCTGGGCAGTCGCCCAGGGCGCCGTTCCGAGGGTTTGCCGAAATCGAGCGCATGTCAAATAAAAAATCATGAGTTAATGACTTATCAAATCCCCAAATTTGAATCGGCAATATTGCTATATTTTCTCCATGGAGAGAATTCCATTGCCCATTCCCTGGACCTATCGGCTGCTGTGTCTGACTTTGCGAATGCCAAGGCTCGTAAAGTTCATTTTTAAAGGTGAATTACACAAGTTTTATTTTTATCAGTTTTGTTTCTAAAGCATTTGTTTGTTAAATTTTATACTTGTATTGGTGCATGGGGGGGGGGTGCGGATTGTCTGTTTCGCCCAGGGCGCCAAACCACCCAGGGCCGGCCCTGGGTATACTATAAATTCTGACGTTCACAAATGAATCTCTAGCATATTATTTTCCTTTTTTACTTGTTTTATGGCAGGAGTACGGAGCGCTGTAAAGGACACGCCAGATTTTTTTTAAAATCTCGACATGTCGACTTTATTCTGAAATGTTGACTTTAATCTCAACATGCCAACTTTTTCCAGAATATCGACATGTGAACTTTTTATAAAACTCGACACGTCGACTTTATTCTCCACATGTCAACTTTTTATAAAACTCGACATGTCGAGAATAACGTCGACATGTCGAGAATAACGTCGACATGTCGACTTTAATCTCTTTTAGTCGGCCATGTTAATTATGCCATGTTCTGTGCAACATACACTGTACTCTAATAATTAAACTACTGCTGCTACAAGAGGACGCTTACAATATTTTAATTATTCGAGTATGGTGCGCGTGCAACATGGCATAATTAAAATGGCCGAATAAACGAGATTAAAAGTCGACATGTCGAGATTAAAGTCGACATGTCAAGATTATAAATTTTTTTGCAAAATTATGGTGGGTTAGGTTATTTCAAACCTAGGTTTGAAATAAACTAACCAAGCTTCATTTTTACTGTATCTTCTGTTAACTAATGAATTGTTAAATTATTCCAATACCTGCAACCGGCAAGTAAAACCTGTCGATACATTTCGACAGATGATTTGCCTCCGAACTGTCGTCCAATCAGATACGTATTATGTGAGGAATTGATGTAATAGTGGGACAGAGGCTGGTCCATATCCTGATAAATGTCCAGTTTGTCTAAAAAAACAGGAGCGTTTTCATCTGACATCAAATAACGAATTAAACCATCTTTGCTCAATTGTCCTAATAACAAGAAAGAAGACTAGCTGTTAATCTGTATAACAAAATTGCTACATAAATCATAGAAATCAGTAAGCATAAAAACACATTAACCTTCCTTGACAAGGTCGCTGTTTGTTTCGTAAGTTGCTATGATTTGACGGGCCCTTTTGTTGTCATACAATGGATATAATATTTCGTTCAACCTCGGATCACGCTGTTTCTGTATAAAACAACAATAAAACGCATTCATTGAGTAAGCATACCGGTACATAATTTCTTCCTGAAATCAACTTTTAATTATTAATAGTAATAGGCTTGCCTCATTCAAAAATTCAATGAACTGAGTCACGCTAATGTAATCTGCTTTGCCTTCGGTTCTGCAACGAATTCAAACATATAAGGAGTTGATTAATTAGAAAACTGATTAAATTCAGAAGTACAAGTTGAAGCAAAGCCATAACTAGGGCAATGCGAGGCACCTGTCTCAATGCACTAATGTAATTGATGATTGTAATAAGCACAGGCACGTACTCATGGCTACAAAATTCTAAGTCGGCAATATCCTCTGCAGCGTCGCGCTTCGCCCCACCCCATATTATATTTTTTTCTATAAGTAGAGCTTTTAAACTTTTCGTAACCCTAAATTTACATTGCATAGTTATTAGAGGCTTTCTAGGGCCCCACTCACAGTTTTTGGATGCTTCAGACACTTCTTAGTTTTGAGAGGTTCCCCCGGGGCTACACAGTTTTAAGAGCCTGGATACACCTTCATCTTATTGTTTTGAGCAGACGACAACGAGACAAATGAGTGTTACTATATGGTGTTACTAAACTTGCAAGAAATAGTCTCACAATTGCTCAGTTAAAATAAAGTAAAGCGCAAATTGCAATAAAAAGTATTGTTCTTTAAGTGCACGCTTTATATAAATTTTGAAAAGGGCCGTCTAGTTCAAACTCGTTCGTTTTTTAACTCCATGTTAAATCCGAGAAATAGAAACGATTTAGAACTATAACAAAAAATTAACATGTGCTTTTGTGTATTGGCATCACGATGTTTCCTTTTTATAAATTTTGAAAAGGTCCTTCTATTTTTTTTAATAACGTTTAAAATCGTACGTTTTTTAACTCCATGTTAAATCCCATAGGATCAAAACACCGTCCAAAAACATTTTTAAATAAAAAACAATCGCAGCGCCTAAATTCGGAGAAATTTTGAATGAAACGCTGCATATCTAGGCTCTTAAGATGCTCATGGGCTCCTTCTACTTTAGAGAGGCTTCTGGGGACGTCACAGTCTTGAGAACGTCCTGACACCATCACAATTTCGAGAGGCTGCTACTGGCTTGTTTATCCAATAACTTTAATATTTTTAATTTTTAATTTGTTCACATAAATTTTTTATATTCTTAATAAAAAGTTTAAATTACAAAAGTGTAGCTGTTTTACTTTACAAATTAGGCCTACACATCCTTAAAAAAATGTAATGTAAAAAAACATGTGCACACTCGGGAGTACATAGAATTGAATGTTTGGTATACCAATCACATGAAAGGACCGGTGCAGGTGGCATTTGCCACAATAGCCAGTACGTGCCTGATTATGCAAATTATTGCTGAGGTATACCAGTGTTATTCTTGAATTAGTACAAAATTAGCTATAGTTACGGCTCTAAATTTAAACGTTAAAAGAATAAAAAGTTGGAAAATTTATTATGCTTCCTCTAGGTTAACATTCAAGTTTAACTGTAGTTTTTAGTTTCCTTTCGATTACATTTTTAAAGAAGAATCTGAAAATTCAAGAGATCCAAGGACTCCTTATATCTGGATTCACAGATTTTCCTATTTTTATGGAAGTAATATAATTACAGTGGAACCTCGAACTTCAAACACAATCCGTTCCAGAAGACGGTTTTGACTTTCAAGTTGTTTGACTTTTGTTTTAAATTTTCACATAAGAAATAATGTAAGTTGAATGAATCCGTTCCAGACTCCCGAAAATGTACCCAATATAAAACGTTTTAAGTGCATATTTCAAAAGATCATATTGGTAAATAATGATAAAAACAAGGACCACTTTCTCACTTAATGATAATTAAGTTCCTTTTTTAATTTCTATCATAGAAATTACGATTTTTCTTTTAGGCTTTTCACCTCTAGTAACTATATTTGGTGCCATTATCAATGGGTATTATAAAAGATAATATAAAAATTAATCCAAAGAAACAGAATGAATTTGCGAGATGCTCACTGAACTAATAACACGAGAACTGACACAGCAACTGCGCGTGCGACCAAACAGAGAGATAGAGAAGGCGACGTGATTCTTTGTTCGACTTTGGGGTTTTTGTTCGAGTTTCAAAACCGGATTTTCCTCGAATTTTTTGTTCCAGTTTCAAGTTGTTCACTTATCAAACCGTTCGAAGTTCGAGGGACCACTGCATATTAATAATTAACTTAATAGCTTTATAGATGAAAGAACACTTCCCACCATAAAACTCACATTGTTTGAAATAAATCCTCAATGTCATTCCGTGGACAAATCTTGTGATATATTTGATAAAATTTGTCGTAAGTAAAATCCTCAACTTCGATAGCATCATTCTAATACATTAGAATACAAATAAATAAATAAACAAGAGCAACTTTTGATATAGAAGAATACAATCCGGTATTTAAATAAGAATGAATGTTATATTTCCAATCACCTTGCCGCTTGGTAAATCAACTTCCAGTAAACTCTGATAAACTAACTTTTCAGTTTTACCAGAAGCAAACGTATTTGCAATCCTGCAGAAACCACACCAAGATTAAAAGTACTACCAATCACCAACAAAAAGTTTAAATTAAGGATTACCTTTTAACAGGTATTTTTCCTAGAGGATCAACCATAAAACCTAACCTCATCCAACTTTAAATAGAAATGGAATTATGTTATTAACAGAAAATTAAAACAAGTAAAAAAATTAATTGGAGTGCTTTGTTTAAAAAAAAATTGTGTGTCACCACTGCCTAGTCATATATCTTCTGGCATAATACGAACGTATAACAGCTAAGGAGTGATGACAAGCATTATCAATAATTATTTCACAAAAGCCTGCTAAAATTACACACTCGAGAATCGTGAAAATTAACTAGTATACACATCTTTAGATGGGCTTCTTGGTAACCTACATTCGAATTTTCAATATTCCTCCGTTTACGGCGGTTTACCTCATTATTGTGAAAAATCATAAAATTTCACCAGAACCCCTGAAAAGTTAAAGTTGGCAGCTAGGTAAGCTTGCTTTATTGCATCATGCTTTTTTTTAAAAAAAAAATAAATTAACCCACGTGGATTATGGTAAAGGTCACCTTTGATCTCACAATTTACATTTGTAGCAAAATTGGTTATGTTTTTGACAGAGAAGTGCGAGGTCCTTGCAGTGATGTAGCCAAGCAGGGGGGAGGGGGTCTATGGGTCCGGACCCCCTTCACTAAAAGTGAAAAGTTCATTAGTGCATCTATAATTAAGAAATTGTCATTTTCCACATTTTAATTTTTTTAATTGTTAGATTTTTAAGAAAAAAATGTTCTGCCTAGCAAAAAATTTACAATATAAGATGCTCTCTTTTGTGAGCTTTTGGCGTCGACTTTATTTTTCTGACCAACTTGTAGATGATGTTTTCGGTAACTCGTAACTTCTCTGCATCGTGCGGTGCACGCACGGAGAAGATTCGAGCTACAGAAAGAGTTGGATGGCGATGGATTGCGATCGTCCTCCTGCATAGGGGTGAAATCTGTGCAGAAGGATGGTGGCCATCCTGTTCTCCGTCGACGCTGATAGACATCTCCTCCTGTTGATATTGACCATCAGTAGAAGATGTTGTAGCTGCATCAGGATCGGTATGCGCTCTTTTACCTTATGGTGTCTCCGGCCCCTGTAGAGAAGTTATTAGTTTCCAAACATAGAGACAACGCAGTTTCTTGTTGTAACACTTTTATTCATCTTTGCAAAGAAACAAAGATTACAAAGATGAATGTTGTTTATCAAAGGTGCGTCCTCATGCCCATGATGTGGTACGAAATAATCAACGTAATACAAATTTAGAGCAAAGACAAGGACGAAGAACAAAGAGGAACATGGTCCTTTTATACCATCGACCGGTGTACACCTACGAGGTGTAACCAGGTCCAAGTGACCATGGTCCTAAGTGTATCACTCCGCGCTTGGGTATGAGTCAGAGGTGTGAGTCAGAGGTGTGAGTCATAGAGGGGAAGGGGACGAGCAAGAGTTGTTTACCCCCCAGGCCATAGCTTTGGCGGGATCACAAGTTGCCGGGTGTTACACTTTATAATTGAAAAATTCAGGCGAATCAATCAATTGTAATTGGAGTTATAACCAATTTCTGGGTTGTGTCTATATACATTACATGTATATAAAACGCACTGTAGGGCCTACACTGTATAAGGCTATCACTATCAGAACCGTCGAAGACGGGTTTTCAGTCTAGTATTATTATATATATAATATCCCAGGTCTGTGTGTGTGTGTGGAGTAACTGTACAAAACCATTGAAGCACGTCAGAATTTATATAAATTTGAATAAATGAACCGTTATTTTTTCTCAAGGTCAACTATATGTTGAACTCTTCTTTTCGAAAGTGTAGAAGGGGATAGAGAGAGAGAGAGAAAAGTGGGAGGGGGTGAGGGGAAAGTGTAGAAGGGGAGAGAGAGAGAGAAAAAAGTGGGAGGGGGTGAGGGGAAAAGGTTGGAAAGTGTAGAAGGGAGGGGGAGAGAGAAACGTGGAGGGTTGAAAAAAAGTGGGAGGGGTGGCTGAAATTGAAATGAAAGGAGTAAAAAAAAGGAACAAATGATGTGCATGAGCACACCAGGGAAAATGAAAATCTCATTTTCTCTTTCAAATATAAAAAAGGGGAGGGGATAATAGTAGCAACATTAAACTAGAATTTATCACAGGCAATTGTGCCCAGCATTGGAATTTCTTTTGCTCAGCCCTTTTATGAACGTCAAAACGGAAAAGAAATTATAATCCAGTGTACAATTGCCTGTGAATTTTGCTCCCGTCATTTATGACGGGCTACCCCACTAGTAATTACATAATATGCAATTTTGTGATGTCTACAGAAGCATATTCATCTTCAGAAAGTCAAGGAATTCACAGAGTGACAAAATTATATAGTCTTTTTAAACAGTACAGTTAAAATTTGAACTAGACCAGACAGAAATTTTTATTCTTCAATAATTTTTGGTACACACTTTAAACAAATTGGCTTCAAACCAGGTTCAAGTGAGACTAATCAAAACGGATTGTACAAAACCTTACAGTATTATGACGTCTTTCAACTATTTTCTGATAGTCAAACGCTGATTAGTTTGAAGATGAAAAGCCAAAAAGCTTTTTATTTTCAAGCATTTTGAGTGAATGGTTTTACTGTTACTTTCTTAAAATTTTCGAAAACCTTCTGATATAAAAAGGTTTCTTGCCTTGAAAACCACTGCTGAGTCATCATCATCATTTCCTACACTACTTCCTGCAATATGAAGGGTCAGCTTTATGGGTTCTAGCTCTCCACTCCTTTAAATTTTGTGCCAAACATCCACAGACCTTACATGCTCCCATATCCAATTTTACCACTATAGCTTGTTTGGGCCTTCCTCAACCACTTTTAACCCCCAGGTCCAAACTCATCACCAGTTCAACCTATATTGTCCTGCATCTTTTTCTACTATGCTTGCTACCTATACACTGCTTCTCATAGTCATTTCTGATCCAATAATTTCTTGTCACCTCACACAAACAGTAAATCTTAGCATTCACATTTCAGCCATCTGCAGTCAATCCTCTTGTGTCTTCTTGGCTTCCCAATATTTTGACCAATACAACATATCTGGTCTAACAACTGCCATATAAAACTTGCCTTTCAGTTATGCCAACCTACTGTGATCTTGTTTGTAATATCTAAACCTATGCCATGATCATCCTGTAGAACCAATCTTAAAAATATAGTCACTCCCCTGTTGTGTTACAATGTCCCAAGTGTAAACCCATCCTCTGACTAATCTTTCCCATCCCATGAAAAGTTCATGAATTCTCTTCTTGCCCTACTTATTTTTAACCCCCTGACTCCAAGGCCTTCCTGGCTTCCACTACCCTCATCTCTAAATCTGCTTTCCATTCACTAATATTATTTACAGCATACACAAAAAAGCAAAACAGCATACACCAAGGTGCCTCTTGACCTTCTCTAGCCAGTAATTCATCCAGGAACATGAACCTTAATGCACCCCAATTCTAACCCTAAAACTATTAGATGCCCCCAGACACCCTGCCAATATTATCCTTGATATCAAACACATTTTTAATATCTCTGCATTTCCTCTCCCATGCTGTAGCTATTCTGCATACTGTCATTTCCCCTTTTCTGGTACCTAACTTGTCATACATGCCTTCATACTCATGTTTTGCTAAAGCTACCCTCTTTTTAGACTCTACCTTAGCCAATTTGTATTCTATATGGGCCTCAATGCTCCCATTGTGCCACCAACTCTTGAATGCCTCCTTCTTTCACTTAACAGCCCCCTCCACTTGATCATCCCACCACCATTCTTCTCTGTCTAGTCTAGACTCCACTCCTTATACTGTTCCTAAATTCCTAATACATCCTTTCCACAATTCCTAATACATCCTTTCCACAATTCCTAATCTGCTGTGTAACCCTCATCCACAGCTCCTCTGCATTGCCATCCACATCCTACCCTATGCTGTCTACCACTTCTTAAACTCCTCCATGCTGTCTGGAAATTTCCAGGGGCCATATGCACTATTCTACCAGGGTCCATATGCACTGACCACATAGTTTTGCATCCCCATACTACTTTTAGCATTATTAACTTGATGTTTATTCACCTAACCTCTACCACACCATGTCGAAGCTTCTGATCTAAAACAATCCCCACACCATTTCTACAGTCCTTGCTATAGCAAGGACTGTAGAAATGGTATGGTATATATATACCTGCATAAATTAGTTTATAACCATCCCAGGGCTATGTCCTACTTTACCCTAAGGGGTGACCATTATGTTTTTACTTATAAGTTATAACTCATGCTCCTAGGGCGGAGCTACCATCGCTGCATGCAGTGGTGTAGCTAGGTTTGGTTGTGCCCCCTCACCACCTCATTTGCACCCCCAAAATGCGCCCTCCAAACCTCCTGTGCCCTTCACACAGTCACAGGGGCTGTGAATCCCCAGCTATGCCCATGGCTGCATTTCTTCACGTTGTCACGCCGATTGAGTTGTATGGTGAAAAAAGAGTTTATTGAAAACGTCGATTTTTTTTTAGTTATTTGCGTTTTAAACCTGTCATGAAACGGTTATTTTCAAACGGATCATCACAAAAAAAAGGGATGACTCACTTCATTAATTCATCAAGTTTAGCAAAGACAATGAGTTTGTTTAAAAAATGCTTTTAAAAACCTGCATACTTGTACAGGTAAATTCCCTTCTTGAACTTAGCCACGTCCATAGAGATCTAAAAAGTGGCACATGAATTCACTAACTCCATCTAGTGGCATCATTTGTAATTAATTTAATAAACACCTACTGGTCACATTAAATAACGATAATGTATTAATAAAATAAAAACATTGGCTAACTTGGCTTCTATTCCAAGTTGTTGATTCTTTTTGATAACACCTCATGAGTATAGTCCTATTGTTGAAAAATACTGCCATTAGAATATTGGGTATGTTAGTGTGTTACTTGAAAAAAACTAAACAAGATCAGTGGTGACACGTTCCTTTGCAATACAATGTTATGGCGCACAACTTCTACATGAAATCTTCAATTAAACAATGCAAGAAATAAAGACTATCAAAACACTCACTGTTTCTTGAGGCAAGTCACGGGACAAACATTATTAGCCTTAATGTTATGTGTGATGGCTCTCAATCCGCTCTGCCATGTCTAAAAAAATGACAATTGAAAAAAAAAATAGAGAAAATATTGTTTGCTTATACAAACAGAAAACCTTACGGAAAAACACAAATAAAATAGAGAACAAGGGAACCAAAGATGTTCTACTGTACAGAGTTGTAACAATAAAGAGCTCCTGTTACGGGGCTCAGGTGTAGACTCTCTTAGTTAGAGCGGATACCGCTTTTCACTGAGAAAGTTAGTGACATAAAACCTCAGTCTAACTGTTGCCGGGGTCGTTCTCTATGGTATTCCGTTGTTACGACGATGCTGGAGAAGACTGACCAGTATAAACAGGCAAGACGAATGCAGATTGTCGATATACGTAATTTAATGATCACAATCATTGAAGACACATTAAATCAGAGAAGAGTTGCGAAGTGTGGCATAGCTTAGCCACTGGATCATAGAATGGACCCAGAATATATCGAAACACGCCTTTTACACCTAGGGCCTGTGTACACCTTCACAGGTGCACCCATGCCCCAGGGACCGTGCATCGACGGGTATCCATCCGCTGATACGGGAACCAGGATATAATTTACAGCTTTAGTGTTTCCGAGAGGAAGGAAAGGAACGGAAGTATGTCACTTGGGTTCCAAGGGATCCCCAAGGCTATGGTAGCGTCAAAAGCGTAAAATACAGGGTGTCACAGAGTTGTGTTGTGTTCTTTAGGCTAATCATGCTAATGGCCTAATGATATTTTTTTAATTAATCGTATAAATTATGATCAAATAACTAATAGGGCTTGAGTCTCAACCAATATAAGAGAGACTGAGACACAATGGGTGATTTTTTAATATCTTGATTTTTTCCAACAAACTTCCGGGAAGACATCTGGACCGCACATCCAGATGCTCTTCATGTCGTAATGACCGATCAGGCTTTGCAGGGTAATTCGCAAGAAGTACAACTTCCGAACTCGTTACTCGAGGCATTGGCAAAGCTTCACGATTCTGTGGAGCCTCTGCTTCTCCCACTGTTCGGGATACCGGAAGGTATGCCTGCAGACCCTGGAATGGTGGATGGGCGGGTTGACATTGTGTTTCCTAAACTCGCAGAGACCTGTTTGCCAATTAGGAGCGGGGAAATTTGTTCCCTGCGACTATTGCAGACTGTATGGCTACCGGCTCATAAGCGGAAGATCATTTCCACGAGCTTGCTAGAGCATGCTGGCCCTGGACAGCTGCTTCTCATCGAGCCCCACCGTAAACCCTTAGGTGGTCATGGTCTGTTGGTGGTGGCAGGTATTGCCGAGGCCACAGACCAAGGCACTTACGAAATATGGCTCAAGAATGTTGCTGATGTTCCCATTGCCCTGGAAATAGGAGAGGGTGTCGTGGCAGCTCAAGCTGTGGAGGCAGCCATAGTGTTAGGACTGGATGGTCCATCTAAGTTGAGAGGGGGAAACCCACTCAAGGATATGGCAGCCAGGGGGCTTCCACCTAAGTTGAGAGGGGCGACTGAGGGCCGAAGAGGTGGCACAGCTGCGAGAGTTCCACAGAGTTTCCACAGAGTTACACAGAGCTGGGGAAACCCCGCTCTTTGAACACACGATTGATACCAGTGGGTTACCTCCACTGCGGAAGGGATTGCGAAGAACTGCTCCAGCAGCACGAGCAATCGAGAGAGAAGAGGTAGCGAAGATGTTGGATGCGGGGTAATCCAACCTTTGTGTAGTCCATACGCAAGCCCTATCTTACTTGTTCGCAAGCAGGATGGTGGCTTTCGTTATTGTGTGGACTAACGGAGACTGAACGCCCAAACCAAGGCGGCCAGTATCCGTTACTTCACATCGATGAAACCCTCGATTCGCTTGTCGGAGCGAAGTATTTTGCAACCCTGGACCTTGCTAGTGGTTACTAGCAGGTCTGGATGGTGGATGGAGACAGCATTTATTTGCTCTCAACGTTTGTTTGAGATTCGGAAAATGCCTTTTGGACTCTGCAATACTCCGGCCACTATGCAAAAAGCGCTTGATCTCTTGTTAGCGGGACATAAGTGTTCCTGGACTGCTTTGGTGTACCTGGATGATATTGTCGTCTTTGGGAACACCTTTGAGCAGTTTCTCGAAAGGCTATCCACTGTCCTTGGACTGCTACGAGGGGCGGAGCTGAAACTCTAGCCAAAAAAGTGTTTCTTCAGGTTTGACAAGGTCAAATATCTCGGTAACAACAGTGCCGAGAGAGTTGCTCCGGACCCAGGTCTCGTGAGAGCAGTTGAAGAGTTCAATGTCCCTAAAACAGTAACTGCCGTCCTAAGTTTTTTTGGAATGGCCGGCTACTACTGTAGGTTCATAAAAGACTTTGCTAAGGTCGCAAGGCCACTGCATGATCTGACCAGAAAGGATGCCTCCTTTGACTGGTCGGAGGAGTGTGATCAAGCATTCGAGCAGTTAAAGGCATGTTTAACTGAAGCACCAGTGCTCACCATGTATGATTCACGTGGTGAGGTGTTAATTCACACCGATGCGAGTGGGTATGGTTTAGGTGTTGTAGTATACCAGAAATTACCCGAGGAGTTAGCCATCTCATGAAGGGACCGGGGAAATGGTTTTCTGTCACCGAATAGGAATGCTTGGCGATCATGTTTGCCATGGGTAAATTCCGACTTTAGATCTTTAACCGGGACTTTGTGATCGTGACTGATCACCATGCGCTCTGTCATTTGCAGACTGCCAAAAACCTGCAGGGCAGGTTGGGATGTTGGCAAATGCAGTTGCAAGAGTACCGGTGTAAGATTCAGTATAAGAAGGGGAAACTTCATGAGGATGCTGACTGCTTGAGTCGGTATCTGGTAAGTGAAGTTGACAATCCTTCTTTGCCTGAACATGTCAAGGCAGACATGGGTGAGGTAATTTACTCGATCCGTTCCGAGATGGATTGGGTTATGGAACTGACCAATGACAATTGGTGCTCCAAGGTGAGGAATGAGCTTCACACCGACCCCAACTCGATCTTAAGGTTTAAGTTTGTGGTGGCTAACATGTTGCTGTATGCCATCAATCCATCCAGGATCGCACAAGAACTGTGTTGGTAGTGCCGAGCTTGTGTCAAGCCTTCTGCTTGCAGAAGTTGCACGATAGCTCCAAAGCTTATCACTACGGAGTGTACAAGGCATACCAACGGTTGCATACTCATTTCTGCTAGTTAGGTATGAAACATGACACGGTGAAGTATGTTAAGTCATGCTTAGTGTGTCAAAGAGTATGACAGTTCACAAGAGCAACTGATAGTTCCAGATTACCCAGTTCTTGCCTGGGGAATGGGCTTCATTGGGCCGTTTCCTGCATCCGTCGGTGGAGTCACCTGTCTTGATCATGGTGGACTACTTCAAACAGTACGGCATGGCGAAGGCAGTACGAAGGACTACGGCCGCTTGTGTTGTCAAGTTTCTGAAAGATGAGATCTTGTCGGTGTATGGCACACCGACTACTCTCATCTCGGATCATGAGTCCCAGTTCTGTAGCAAGATCTTGCGAAAGTTCCGGGAGCGCTATAATATAGCACAACACTTCACGATGGCATACCATCTGCAAGCTAATGGGGTTACGGTGCGTACGAATATGACCGTAATGGAAACTATTAAGCATTACCTTGATCCCCTCAAAGAGCGACGCGATTGGTGGAATAAGTTACGGCCCGCCTTGTGGACCTACAACACTGTGGTGCAGGAGAGCACAGAAGTGTCTCCATACCAATTGTTTTTTTTTTGTAAACAGCCCAGGTTGGAGATTGATAATTCCTTCCTGACGGTCCGGTCCACGAGTTGCCTGACCAACAAGCCGTGGAACAGCATGCTCGTCAAAATTTGGTGGCCACTCAGGCACAACAGAAACCAGTATGACACCGGCCGGGGAAGCCACCCCTGTACCAGCCTGGTATGAAGGTCTGGATGAGGGATATGGCTGGTAAGCTCAGCCAAGCCAAAAAATAGAATTGGGCCTATAAGGCTGAGCTGGATACGGTGGTCCGGCAAGTTTCCGACCTGGTCTACTAGGTGGAATTCGTAGATGGGTATGGTCAAAAAGTGCAGGACCGGTTTCATGTTGATAACTTGAAGCCGTACATTCCCACATGTGAAGTTTGAGAGGAAGACGGTAGGAGGTTCTGACTTCGGGACTTTTCAGTCAGCCTGTCTTGGCTGATGAGTCTACTGACTCTGAGGCAGAGGAATATAACCTCCGGTCGAAGAAACCAAAGGCTTTCGAGGTGTTACAGGCTTCCTCTGAGGCACCAGGACTCATCGGAGACTTTATGAGCCCCTGATCTGGTGGGAAAGCAGGCCAATCCCTGGAGTGGGATGATAGCTTGGTCCAAAAAAACAAAATTGGACCCCTGGATGGGACTCTGCCTGTCTGTCACGGACAGATGGCGGGCATCCAGAGAAAATTGGGTGGAGGAATCCATAAAACCCGGCTGTGTACTTAAGATTGGTGGAGGTGCCGGGTAACGATCCCGGTACCTCTCCAGAAGTAATTTTGAACTGAGATCTCTCTCCGGAGTCTTTTCCCATGGATTCCAACCGTGTATCTGCCCCTAAAAAGGCAGACGATGGTGGGGTTTCCATAGAAACAGTGGTGGAGGTGGCTAATGGTGTTTTGGCCACCGCTGCTAGCCGATTTACCGGTGAAAATCTCGGCTAAGCGCCATCTTGTTTATTCTTATAAACAAAGACGGACGCCGGTCGTTAATTTACGGAAAAAACGTGTTTTCCACCAGCAGAATCGAAAAAATAAAGGAAAAGACCGGCAGTTACTGAATGCCAGTATAGGGGATTCTTTCTTTTCTGCCTGTTGGCAGTTTATTTAAACTGTGAATTGGTGGTATGCATGGAGGCACTGCCATGATGGTTGTCATGGTGATGCTACCTCGTTAAGGTCTGCCCAAATCACGATAGTTGACCAACCGAGCACTGTGGAACTTGTTGACAACCAAGTTCTACAGGGTTTGGACAGTCATTTTGTGATTTTCGAAGGTTCTGGCCATGAAGACACCGTTGAATACAGTTTATACCGTGGTTCACGGTGTTTGAGCACCAGAAAGTGATTTTGCACGGTGAAAGTCCGTGGCGATCACTCTCCTCTGAAACTGAACAGGGGTTACGGGGTTTGGACGGTCCAAACAGTAGTTTGGCCGGTTCCAACCATGCGGCTCCCGGGAGAAGCGGTTTTGACCATGATTCTCGGGGTTTGCCCCGATGGAACGCGATTTCACACAGTGAAAACTCGTGGAAATCAACGCCCATCGTAACCCACCAAAAATCACAAGTGTTTGGATGGGTCAAACCATGTTTTTGGCCATTTCAGACCATGCGGATGCCATTAGGGACAGTTCTGACCGTGTTCTATGGTATTTGTGCTGATGGAAAGTGATTTTGCACAGTGAAAGTCAGTGGAAATCGCTTCCTACCGTGTTAGAACATTGTCTTATGGTATTTTTGGTTTCTTACAGATTACCATGGCGGAGAAAGAGGAAATTGGTGGTGGGAACTGCAGTTCTTCCGCTTCTCTCAGTCTGTTGCATATGGGGGATGCTGGACTGTTGGAGTCGAATACTTATGTGCTCCCTGGACTCTATTGGGCAGGCCATAGCGGACCTGGCCGACGGTGGACCTTTGGGTTTACTTATGGCATTGGGACGCTGTGGTGGCTCAGGTGTCCCCGCGGACTCCACTTTATTTTGGTTCCATGTGGGGACGGTTGACACCGACTCTCACCGTGGAGTCACCGAGGGCGACCATTCAGTAGGAAACCATGGTGATTCTACAGTTGGGGAGCAGGTGGGCTCTGGTACACTCATCGGAGAGGTGGCCACCGGTGTGGAGGCTGCCTCAATGGCAAAACTTGAGGCTCCGGTGAACAAAGGCTGGCTAGAATTGGATAGACTGGCTAAGGAAAGCAGGGATACCTTCTTGGGAGGCTCCCTTGTCATTGACACGGAGGCAGAGATGGACACCACTGAGGATTCAGTGATGCCCGTCTCTAGGCAGTGGAGAGGCCAGATCATCCTCTCTTCAGATGACTCTTCGGAGTCTGAAAGGAGAGGAAAGGCCTCCCCGGGTAAACGGTCAGGGACCGGATCCCGGGAGGGTACTCCCACTGCTCAAGGGAGTCCTATAGAAGTAGACCTTTCGGCTGGACGAAAGTCGCAAGTACCAAACACTGTCAGAAGAATTTCTGATGGCGGATGGGAAGCAATACTACATCGGCGAGTTCCCTACCCAGCAGTACCATAAAGAAGGCTCGAAATCCAAAAAGAAGTCCACTGCTGTGAGGTATGCTGCAAGGTTGAAAGCCCTTGCTGTGAGAAAGGCCCAGTTGAAGGCAAAGGAAGCTGCCATGGCAGTTTATGCCGGCAGTCGGACTTATGCCCGAGTCTTTTACTCATCCTGTGGGAGCCCCAGGGGCTGCCGGGCCTGATACCCTCCCACCTGTCACTGGTTTGCCTGTGGCAGTGGCTGGGTCTTCCGGTTGGCAGTCAGGGACCCCTAAGAGGAACCAAAGAGCGGAAAAGAAGGCCAATTAGCCTTCTCCCGCTCCTAGGAAGAGCACTCCAGCACGTGGTAGTGGTAGTCAGGGACAGAAATGTCCCCGTCCCTTTATGTCACCAGTGGCCAGTAATCCGGTGGGTAAAAAGGCGAAGACCTCTCGTGGAGGTCCACCTGGCTTCCCCAAAAAACGATGGAGCCAGGAGGACCACTCGCAATACCACCAGGCTCAAGCGGCTAGGTGCGAGGCCCTTGTCCAGAGGGATAAAAAGGCCGCACACCAATGAGAGTTTGAGCTTCAGGACTCTCAGTTTCCGCCCCTGTAGAAAGTTGATGCCCCGAATCCACTTGTAACAGGTAAAATCCAATTCTGAGTGCCTCCACCACCGCTGGCCAACAGCATATTGCCCAAAGGGGGAAATACAAACTGCCAAAGCACCCACCCAAGGTGCAGCAGCTAAAACTGTTGGTGGCAAGGGTCAGCCAACCCTTGTACCGGGAAAAAAAGACATTTCCCCGGGATGGTTGCGGATGGTTTGTAGCAATACAACCGGACGCAACCATCAGTTTGGTTATTTGTGCCACCTCGGAGGCGAGTACAGCTACGGCTGGAAAGTCTTCGGCTGGCAAGTCCAGTCAGTCTAAGGGTGCTAACCACCCTTCAATGTCTGACCGGCCTGGTAAGTTTTCGGGCTCAGGTGTGTCCAGCTCGAAGCACGGTCAACCTTCTTCTCACAAGAAAAGAAAAAGGACAAAAAGAAGTCCCGAAGTGAGAAGAAGGGAGATCCGCAACCTTCCGCTTAAGGGTCCCAGGGGACTGGTGGTGGAAGGGTCGGAGCGGATGAGGAGCTCCGACATGGTTAGCGTGTTGGCCAAGAACCAACCATACCATACCCATCAAGTAATGACAGCGTGGATGGATGGGAGGTCAACACGAGATGTTCTTGGCATGCCTCGATCCTCCCCGCAGGTAGTCCTGGTACCGAACCTGTTCGTTCGGTCGGTTGGAACTCTCCACCGGGTCAGCTCGCCTTTACCTAACGGCGGGAGCAGCCCGGCAGGGACAAGTAGTGTTTCGACCAAACGTGATCTCGTGCTTTCCGTAGAAAGGACACCCTTCTCCCTGAGTTCAGATGATAGGGTTTTTGAATCCCTAGGACCGGAAAAACAATCCAGGTCTCCCCAGCCTGAGGGCGAGGGTAGACGCTTTGGAGCCAGTCCTCTCTATTCAGAAGGAGAGGTCTTTCTGAATAACCAACTTGGTCTATGGCAGGACCAGCTGGGAATGAAGGGGTTCCAATACAATGGATATTACTGTTTGAGAGTGCCACTCCCGGTACCATGGATGCTGTCGTTGCTGTCGTGTTTGCTTTTGGCGGTAGAGACTATCCGGTGTTGCTGGTTGTCAACCCGGTAAGGAGGTGCTATGCAGTTCTTGATGTGATGGGGACAGGAGACGGGGTAATTCGTTTATCCCACCTCGCAGCTTCATACATCCAGCGCCTCATTGGATGCGACTTAGAAGAGATGGTTTGGGAGTTTGTAACCAAATCACTACAAGGTTGCACGTCTGATCCCACAGCCGCCCTCGTAGATCTTCTAACCAGTCGGACTCTTCATACGGGTCCGCAGCTTGCCAATCTTGCCATTGATGAATTTCGATGGCAGGAGGAAGCAAGGCTCAGGGGATGGATTTCAATCTCGGACACAGGTGGAGGAACACCCGGATGTGCCTACATGGTGGGTATGTCGGTGGATGTCAGAGTGGATGGGCACTCTGGTAATTCCACCACCGACAAAATCCTCCCAGTAACTTGAGTGGGGTACACAGGAGCAATCCTTGCTGGTTCAACCGACCTGATCCCGGGGCAGATCAGGGAAGTTGAGAGGATTGTCATGACCCAGTTTTGCTCCTTTAATTAAGAGCAAGACTGAATCCTAATATTGTCTGCTAGGCTGCTATAGTAGGCAGCACGGCAGATGACATGAACTCCAGGTAGGGTCACTGTCAACCCCCAGGTGGAGCAGCCTGGGGGTACTTAATGGCAAGGAAGCCATTAAGGAGTAAGTGTAGTGAAGACCCTGGAAGTGCTTACTTCAAGAAATGAGTGTTGCTGTTTGTGGAGGCCAAAATGGCCTCCATGTGTTTCATCTTCTTTGTTCTTGGGAGTGTGCTTTCTGTTTCTGATACTTATATCAAATCTACACTGGTTGTCACATGTCAATTAATCTGGGGAAGTATCTGTGGGGAGGGTGGGGTTATGTCAGTGGGATCATGCTGGCGTCCTGTTTCTGTCC
Source organism: Brachycybe producta (assembly GCA_036925085.1). Taxonomy (NCBI): domain Eukaryota; kingdom Metazoa; phylum Arthropoda; class Diplopoda; order Playtdesmida; family Andrognathidae; genus Brachycybe; species Brachycybe producta. The sequence continues at coordinate 244,722 of JAUPFP010000086.1, forward strand.
TGTGCGGCCGGTACTTCGCGCAGAATTTCACGGTGAAATCCATCGGCAATTCACCGTGGATTCCCCGTCTTGGTCGCCGGCAGACCACTGTCGACTTGTGGCGAAGACGACTCTCGACCGTAGCTACCCAGAGACACCGTAGAAGCAAGAGGGCAGCTATTGCTGCAATCCCAGCTCCCAAGGGAGTCAGGATACCGGTGAGATGGGGCAGTTTTACCGGGGGTATTGTAACGGAGCCCAGTCAGGTTGTTACAACTGTATTGTCCCGCCGGACCGTTACAATACCCGGTAGGTTAAAAACAAAACTTACTGCGAACCCGCTCCTTCACAAGGACGGGACCACACCCGTAGCCACCTCTCCCATGGTGAACCTTGGGATGTGTTGGCTCCAAGGAGCCACCCACGACGAACATGACGAAAGACCACGCCACCATGCCGAGAATATCACGGTAGAACCGCTGTTCTACCGTGAGCCGACACGTGCTACCGGCCGAAATAGGATGGTGATGGATGGTGGAGTTTACCCCAAACCGGAAACCCACTCTCCCGCAGTAATACCACAAATAAAACACGACACACAAAGTAAGATGAATAAAAAAGTGTATTACACTTAAGACGGTATACGGTGGCAATGGTTATTTACACGTTTGGCTGGTCAATTTCGACCAGCCAAACACCGTAAAACAAAACAAAGGCCAACAGGCCAAAATGGCAAAAGAAGAACAGATCACAATGGAGGCCTCCTTGGCCTCCAGCACATGTCAAGTCAGGTTCCCTGCCCACAACACACTGCACAGATCCTGTGGCTGACGAGGCCACAGGAAACCTCCAGGCAACTCTCTGACCTCTCACCCATTGACTTAATGGTGAGAGGTCTGCTGGCACCAAAATGGCATCCATCCCTACAGCCTACTGTAGCTGTCAGGCAGACCACCATAGGGAATTCGTCTGCTCAATCAAAAATTTGAAATTGAGCAGACCAGGTTGCCACACATCATTCTACTTGTGGGGCACAAGTGGAAAATGTGCTTAGTATATCTGGACAATATCATCGTCTTTGGCTGCATGTTCGCGTTCTTAGAGAGATTAAGGAGTCTTGGGACTACTGAGGGATGCCAACCTCAAATTAAACCCCAAGAAATGCTTCTTTGGGCATAAATAAGTCAATTATCTGGGACAACTAAGGTGTGCTCCCATATCAAGCAAAAGTAGAAGCACTAGAGAACTTCAACGGGAAATAAGGAGCTTCTTAGGACTAACAGGATAATATAGACATATCCCTCGCTTTGCATTGATTTCCAAACTGTTGACAGAGTTGACGAAGAAAGAGGCTGAATTTATTTGGACGGTAGGGTGCGAGGATGCTTACCTGGAGCTTAAGAAGAAACTGTCCACAGCACCGATCGTATCAGTGTACGATCCAACAGCAGAAATCTTCATGCACACTGATGCATGCAGATACAGAGTCGGCATAATGTTGTACCAATGACCCATACAAGAAAAAGAAAGAAATCATCAGTAGTGCCTTGCGAGTCCTTCGCTTCACAGAGCTAAATTACAGCATAACCGACAAAGAATGCCTAGTGGTAGTGTACAGAGTCACTAAGTTTCGACCCTACATCTTCAATAAGCACTTACAGGTTGTAACGGACCATCATGCACTCTGTTACATGCACACAGCACCAAAACTACAAGGTAGACTGGGTCGCTGGCAGATGTTAATGCAAGAATACAACTACATGATTCAATATAAGGAAAGAAAGCTACACGTGGAAGAAGATTGTCTCTCACAGTACCCAGTAGACATTCCTTGTAATTGGAAGGCAAAGCCCGAAGAGATGGATTTAGACGATTCAGTCATCTTTCCCGTCACCCAGCCATGGGATTGGAAGGATGAGCAGCATGAAGACCCAGAGCTCAACGTAATCTACAATATGTTACGAGAAGATCCCGGCTGTGCATACAGCAAGTTATTCTGCATTGTCAGTGGTAAACTTGCTTGTGTATACTATGGCAGCTTGGTTTCCAAGTTGGTGAATGCCATGCCCAAGCTATTGATAGTAACAGTCCTGAATCTATGTCATGACAATCCTGAGTCCGGTCACGGAGGTCAAACGAAGACCTGAGAGCATGTCTGATGGAAATTCTATTGGGATGCAATGAAGACAGACACAGTAGACTATGTGAGGTTGTGTACAGTGTGTCAGGTGAACAAAAAGGCGAATGACACTCTGGAAGGTCTTCTTCAGGAGATGCCAACAGGAGAGCCGTGTGAGAACTAGGGAATGGACTTTATAGGTCCCCTTGTTCCTTCCACAAGATGTGTGCAGTTCATTATATTAGCAGTCCACTACGCTATGCGGTTTTGCATTGCAAAAGCTACCAAGTCGCAGATGGCAAAAGTTGTGCAAAATTTCATGAAGATTGAGCTGTTTGCAGTCACTATGCCGAAGATCTTGATCACCAATAGTGGAACTCCTTTCATGGCAGAGTCCAAGCAGAAATTTTTGATAGAATTCGAGATAGAACATCGGAGAACAATGGCCTACCATCCACAGAGACAGACTAGCCGAGAGAACCAACCAGACAATAATGCAGATGGTTAAGAAGTACCTTACGCCTGGTAAGAACCAGAAAGATTGGGCCTGTCATCTAGACGATGCAGTGAGTTCTTACAATAACTCAGTCCATGGTTCGACGAAGTTTACACCATACCGCCTAATGTATGGGAGAAAAAACGTACCAAAGTCAACAATAAGGTACGAGAGGAGGAAAAAGTATTTTGACCAACATCATCGAGCTCCGCACGAGTATCAGATAGGTGATAGTGATGGTTAAGGGCATGAGATTTAGACCTGGACAATCTAAGAAGTTCCTTTCAGCATGGAGGCTAGGCTACACGGTAGTCGACAAGTTCTCGGACGTGTTCCGCCAAGGATTTCAAAACCATCACGGAAAATACGTCAAAGACTGTGAACGTGGTAAACATGAAGCAGCAAGTAGAATCACACCTGAGGACAGGTGACAAGAGACAAAGGGGGGAGTTAATGAGACAAAGGTCATCGTGCAAATAGACTCCCAAGGAATACTTCCTATCTGCCAAGAGATGAAGACAGCCTCGAGAGTAGAACCCCATATGAAGGGCTTTGGATTGGGACAGTTCCAGTCCAATAACGCATTAGATTATGCACAAGAAGAAGTCACTAATGTCACAGAGATGGGAGAAAATCATACAAACATAGTTTCCTTACCAGAGTTGGCAATTTACAGCGATGTCAATCCGTTATTTGGAGAGAATTCCGAGGATGATGACGCCTTCATAGGCTACGTGAATGAATTAGAAGCAGACAACGTTGGTGAAAAAGAGTTTCACCTTATTAAAAAAATAAAAGTCCCAAATGAAATAATAAGCATCCAAAAAAAGATAAAAGTCGTCCGAACACAAATAAAAACTTACCCAGTAGAAAGGAAAACAAAGAAATATGCATATAAACTGAAAAAGTTACCGACAAAACGAAGAAACCATGAAGCCACATAGAGAGAGTACAAAGAGAAACTCTGAGACACTGAGGCGCCACTGTACACTGTACGGGACGTCCCAGGCAACTGTAAGAGAGGTCAACCATCTCTTACGGAAAACGAAATAGGAGCAGATGACGGAAAAAAGAAAATAATAAAGTGCATCTAGTATCATCTCCAGGAGTGAAGGTGGTGTCAGAAAAAAGAAATTTGACCCGGCAAGGCTTCCTTCCTTAATGGATTTTTCTTTCTTTGCTCTAAGCTTGGCCTTATTTTTTTGTGTTTGTTTGTGACAACTTGTCAACAAGTGTTTTTGAGGTTTTTTTTAAGTTCTTTTTATAGTTTTTTTAAGGAGAAAAGTTTTATTTCGCGTGTTTTTAAGTGGGATCGTGTTGCTAACAGTGAACACAATGCAGATTTCGTTTTTTTTGTGTTCCTGAAACTAGTAAAAGGTTTTTGAGGGACTTTGGGGAGCAGTTCTCCATCAGGAAAGAAAAGAACAGTGACAGTTGAGACCCGTCAAGGGGTAGCTGGCGTGCCCACCAACAGGGGTTGGGGCCACGACCCCAGAGCTGCGTGTGTTGTCAATTGTGCCACTGGAGGGGCCTTCTACTATCCTTCTGGATGCAAAAAAGCACAAGTTTGAACGCCAACTCGCTGAAGGAGAGTGGGAAGTGGTAGAAGAATCCCCTCAGGAGCAGCGAAGCAAGCGCTATTGGCAGCACCTGGAAGCAAATCGCCATGCAGTCATCCCAGGCATAGCAGGTAAGGAAGCCTACTATGAAAGTATTCGGCAGGAGGCAGGTGGTTTTGTGCCCGGTGGAGCAGAGTGGTGGGGAAAAGGTTCTTCGAAGCGGAAGGCCATAACAGAGGACCACGAAGAAGTGACGAAAAGAAATCACCCTTCGGTGCCACACCGCAGCTTTCCCAACATTTCTTATGACCAGGGCAAGTGTGTGCCCCAGTCGGAGGCCCTTAGTGGAAGAACATCGGCTCCACCGAGTGGAATCGGAACCGGTACTGTGCCAACCCACTGCTCCACTGACACGCAATCTGCTAGAGACAGAGTCCTCTAGCAGCTTGCCAGAGTTCTCTGTCTCTAGTGGAGGACAAGACACCAACAAAGACAGAACCGCCTGCCGAAATTGAGGAAGTATCGGCCACATCAAAACCTCCTGCCACAGTAGAGACTGAGTCACTGGACCTGGAAATCACCGATAACTAGCCTTGACCTTCGCCATGCCCAGTGAAGCCGATGGAAGTCTCCGAGATGGAACCAGAAGAACAAGAGGAGCCATTGGACCTCAGCACGTCCACTAGAGGCGAGTTAGTGCCGCGGCCCATTCTGGAAGAGGAGCCCCAGTCAGGACCTACAGCAAAAACCAAGATCGACACCCCACATTCTCTGGGAGCATCTGGCAACTTGCTCGTGCTTGCCTCGGTAGCAGTGAGGTCCAAGGTCATTAAGCCAATGCCAGTGAGCATCCCGAAAGGCTACAAGCCGAGAGAACCGTCACCATTCGATCTTAGGACCTGACCAAGAAAAAGCGGAAGAGGATGACTGTGAAGAGGGCCAAGAGACAGAGAAGGCATCGTTTGCCCAGACTGATGGACTTTTCTTCTTCAGAAGATAACCGATCCATGAGTTCCGAGGACAAAGTGGTGGAACAGGGATGTCAAGAAAAGGCAAAATTCGTGCCCTTCCCTGTTCCACACATTCAGGAGACCTCTGGCCAGGAGGAAGCATCAGCCAGTGCCTCGCCATAGCAGCACAGTCAACAGCCAAACGGACCATGCAAGACATCTCTACAATTCCGCTACCTCCGAAAAAGACCGGGAAAAATATCGCCATCGTCAGCCCCAAAGCTAAACCCTATCTAGTCATGGGGCCCATTGGGAACAAAGAAAGTTCAACAAGAAAATACTGGCCCGGATCACCTAACGATACGAGATGTGAGGTCAGGATGTTCGTAACTTTGTTTACGACAGCAACAACGAGCAAGTGTTGGTCCTGGACCTCGCCACACTGGACAATCCACCAGTGCCTCCCCTGATGAACAAGGTGGGAGCTGCGGTGCCAGTGTATTACCGGAGCAGAACTGAGGAAATGGAACAAGGCAACTCCATGGGTACTGCAACCTCCCAAGATGTTATCAAAGGGACAGCTGACGCGACTGCAACACCTGGTCTGATGCTTTGCCATTCATGCCCCAGGGTCATCAAGCTCAACCCACTGGGGCCAGAGAGTCAATGTATGTCTCGATGTACTCATTGAGAGGGCCTATGGGTTGGCCCGAAATCCCCAGCGTGCCCTCATGAGTATGTAGGAACACAGCAAGAGAGTACCTAGGCTGCAGATCACCACAACAGGGGCTTTGAGGGAGGTGGTTCTGCCAAGAGAGGAGCCACCACCGCCATTGCCAAGAGTCAGCCCCTCCCCACCTCCGAGTAATCTTGGAAATAGAGAACTGGCAGAAGGAAGAGGGAGTTACCGGCAGCAGCGAGCTCCACAGCAGGGTATGAAGAGAAAAAGACTGGGGTTAAGCCAGCCAACTCCAGGATCATGTTTGTCAGTGCAGGGATACAATGCGTGACGTCACCAGCCGAGAATTGTCCGAAGGAGACTCCAGAACATTTCCAAGAGCGTCGGGAAAAGGAGGTGTCGAGATAATGGCTTCCACCACTGGAGGAACTCTGTAATATGCACCCTGCAGAGAGAAAGTACCCAAGGTCGCATTGGCTACGATCGAGACCACCATCGGGGAAAAGGTCTCAATCTGCTCAACAGTCTCTGCGTTGACTGGTACCTCAACCGGGCTCCAGCAACAACTAAATGCATGGGTTGTTACGACGTAGATGGGCCGAACCAACACATCCCAAGAAAGCAATGGTGTACAGACCTGGTCATTGGACTGGCGAAGCAAGACCGGGCGGCCATAGCCCACAACATCTTCCCCGATACCTGTAGTGTCATCTACATAGAGGAAGAATGGGAAGAGTGAATGGAAGAAGAGAGTTGATCAACTACTCACTCAGCCAGCTGACGACACATGAACATCCACTACGTGTCACTCTTAGCCATAGGTGACAGCAGAAACAGAGTGGCCCTCATCTTCAATGAGGTAACCTGCACAGTTGCGGATGAACACCCACTCTGGACCCTCAAAAGAACCAAGAAGACAGCCGAGAAGATTCTGAAGGACATCTACGCCTCCCCGGCTAGTCCCATTGAAAACCTGGTCGACGTCCGCGACCTGGATCTCCTCATGGGCAAAGTGGGCTGCTATCTAGTGGGATATACGACGAAGTGAAGGTACTCGCAAACTTTGCGTGTCTCCTCGAGGAAACCAGCGTACGAAACGTGCAAATCGAGTTCAGCAGCCCCTACGGGACAACCTTGTGTTCTTCTGGAGGTGAGACTCTGCTTGTAATAGACTGGAGGTGTACAGACCATCAGAGTGTATAAGTAATCATAATAATGTTCTCGTCTCACGTGATTACTTATTTCAAGTTTTAGATAATGCATGCTCAAAAGCGTATATTTCTAGTGTACCTGCATGTATATAGTGGATAGAGGTCATTCACCTCTCCAAGTGCCACATTTTGTAAAATTTTGCATGATCGTTTTAGTGTTTTTAAGTGTAAAAACCAGAGATTGAGTTTTATTTTTCTGTGTAATACTCATAAAAAGTATTATTTTTGTAATTCACTTTAGCAGCATATACCAAAGAGTAGCTTGTCGTAGCTTTTCATAGCTCCAGCCATATAGTCAAAATCGGTCGCATTTTGTGTAAGTCAATCAAAATCATTAGCATCTTGTAGAGTCATTCAAAATCAGTAGAATTTTGTATAGTTTAAAAGACATTTTGTTTTATGATGACTGTAAACAAATGTAGGTCGCACCAGAGCCGTTCTACAGTCTCATAGCAGATAAAAGGGAAAAAGAGGTCGTAGCTCTTTAGTAGAGAGGCCCAGGGTGGAGTTTCCCCCGAGATTTATCTCGACACAAAGGCCCAGGAATACGTCCGATCGAAGATCGATTAGAGGCTATAGTTGAGAGGTCCAGAAAGGCCCAGGAACAAACCCACTAGTGAGGAAAGGTTAGATGCCCAGGGATGTGCCTCCTGCAAAGAAGGGGGGTGTGACACCTTGCATCTGCAGACTTGTGGAACACCCCATAGAAATTCCCTTATTTCAGAATGGCACACAATTGAACACAGATGTCCAGAATTGTTGGCCCGAATTCTTAGCAATTCGAGGAACCAAGATGAACCGTGAGAATTTGGGAAGAGTCCCAAAAATGCCTTTCCTTAAAAGGTAATATTCTCAGCCTAGGGCAATGATTGGCCCAGTTGGCCTGTCATTGAGCCCTGAGGTGACAGTTGCCCCTCCCTTGAGACGGAACGAAAGTGCCGTGCCACTTATGCTTGAGGACAGTTCGAGTTTAGACAGTTCCAAATAGAGTTTGAATGAGTAAGTTTGATTATAGTTGTAGTATTTTGTGAACTTAGAGTGAATGTCATATTCACATATTTAGTAGAAATTGTATCGTCAATTACCAGTATTCACACAACAATGTAACAGTACAATGATTGTTTATAAAAAGAACCTTTTATATCTCATAAAAGTGTGCATGAGTTATTATTTTCTAATAGTGAAAATAATGATAGAAGAGACTTTAGCCTATATCTTCAGCACCACTTTCAGACCAGGCTAAAGAGGACCAGGATCATCTAAGTTTGTCATGCATCTATACCGAAGATTCCCAAGTCGAGACTGAGTGTGTTCCTACTCGAGAAGTGAGGAGGGCCACGTTCGGCCACGGCTAAAACAGAAAGGTCTTTTTGTGGGCCTTTTAAACGACTGTACGTGAGAGACTGCGTGCTCGGTAAAGTGCCTGAACTATCAGAATGTCGCGTATGGTTAAACCAGGGGCTGGTTCAGAGCCAGCACCATCACATAGTGGTGGTGCCAAAGGGCCAGCCTCGTCACATGTTGATTTCCCAGCCATCCCCGAACCTGATTACACCATCGGAAAAATGAATCGTGTGAGATTTAACTCAACAACTTTAACAGCATTTTTTGAAATGTTGGTCATCTCACATGTCTGCAACAACGCCGAAAATGGCTTCGACAACAACCAAATCTACAAATTGGAGATCTAGTTGAATTAAGAAGATAGACTTCCAACTCTCTACTGAGAGCAGGGCAATACAATTTGACTTATAATTTTATAAACGTGTAAAACCAAATAACTATTTATAAACTTGTAAAACCATATATTTCAAAAGATATTAACCATTTGAAAACTTACCTATTTAGCCTTTAGTCTGGTCTCCTAAACTCCACAGATAATAGGATTATGGTGCAAATATTTCTGGTAATACGCATAAGTACATAACAAAAATGTCCATCCGTGTATCACCAAATATCACCTCATGTACCACATCTGGAGTATGGTAATCAACAGCCTGTTTAAAAATAGTAATTGAGTAGCTTTTACCTTGGCAGTGTCTGGATCTGGAAATACAACATGGGTGTAGTTGACGTTAACCATATCACGTCCACTACAGATGGTCAGCGAGCGGTCGTCCAAGTTCCCCGACCTACCTAACGCAGAATTGAGACGCTGATCCTAAGGAATGTAAACAAAACCTAAAATAAGTTCAATGAGTCATGATATCCAAGATGACTGCAAATCTGCCATTCTGAAAATATTCTGTCTAAAGTAATATTACAACTTTTAAAGAGACCATTACCTCCTTAAATTTATTTTCAAAATATTGTCAAGACTTACCCAACGATTGTGAAAACGATTTTTAAATTTTAAAATAAGTCAATGAAACCATAAAAACTTAAAAATGAAGTGACCTTTAATGAGTCACCAAACGATGCCATTTACATTTCCAAAAACCAAAGTATCCCCAACTCCATTTTTGTAGCAAAGGTTGTCCCCTCACATTTCCAGAATTCCTTAATGAAATATAAGTCTTCCCTATTCATATTCAACTCAATACAACCTCCTTCCATGTGAAATAATTCAAATATTATATCCATGATACATTCAAATGAAAGTAATGTGAGAATTCGAGTAGAAAAGTATACTTTGGGGAGTTTGTTGCCAATGTCTGTTGTTTGGTGGCGCATCTATCTGATAAAGTTCATTTACATGAAGTCGACTGATTTTTAATTTTTTTAATTATAATAATCACTTATTTTAAATTTTAAAAATCGTTTTCGTAATCATTCAATAATTCTTGAAAATATTTTGAAAAGAAATTTCTGGAGGTAATGGTTTTTTTAAATAAACAGTATATTAATAAATTATATTATATTAGTTGTAGCTTACATGTTAAACACAACAAAAGATGTTTACATGCAGACATTTTTTTAGTCAAAACTGCTATATGATTACTGATCACATTAGTTATTTTGTCATATTTAAAAAAAAATAAACTTTCACAGTAATTTGGAAATCATCCATTTTTAAGATGTTTGTAAAATAAAAATGTAATTTTTCACATTTACAGAAAGATTTTAGTTCTTAACTACTCTGAATATTCTCTAATGCTTATCTTAAAAAAAGAAGCGGAACTTGTCAAAGGTGTGAGAGCAAATTTTACTATACTATAAAAACAATTTTTATTTTCAAATAATATTAATAACAAGTCAATCAAGTTGCACCCCCCAGAGTTGCAGGCCCAACCAAACCGACCCTATTTATTTCTGCTATGTGTGGCAAACTGGTTTGCTCAATCAAATTTTTTGATTGAGCAGACAAACTTCCTATGGTGGTCTGCCTGACAGCTTGCAGTAGGCTGTTGGGTCGGACGCCATTTTGGTGCCAGCAGACCTCTCACCATGAAGTCTATGGGTGAGAGGTCAGATGTGACCTCTGTCCCCCCAAATGATGGAGTTGCCTGGAGGTTTCCTGTGGCCTGGTCAGCCATAGGATCTGGGCAGTGTGTTGTTTGCAGCCTTGGAGACTAGACCTGTGGGTGGAGGTCAAGGAGACCTCCACTGTCCGGCATTTTGGGTCTTTGTTTTGCCTTTGGCCTTGTGGCCTTTTGTTTTGTATAGTGCCTGGCTGGAGAAATCTTCCAGCCAGCTCTGTAAATATTCACTGTCATCTTTTAATCATCGTTCATTGTAAGTGTACATTAAAACACTTTATTCGTAACTTACTTTGTGCCCGTGTGTTTTTCTTGGGGGTTTACCGCGGGAGAGTGGGTTGCCAGGTCGGGTTCAATGCCACCGTCCACTTCCATCCTCTTTCGGCCGGTAAATCGTGTCGGCTCGGCGAGGCGGCATGTTACTGTCGTGTGTCACCGTCGAGGGAAGCTCTGCGCCAACACCACCCGAGGGGTGCACCGTGGGAGAGGCGGCTGCGGGTACGGTCCCGTCCCCGTTGTCGGAGCTATGTCACTGTTAAGTAAGGGCATTTTGCGTTTTTATTTACCGTGCATTGTAACGGTCCGGCAGGACATTACACAAGTTCCGATTTTTTTATATTTTAATTGATCCCTCCGTATTGTTTTCTGTGTTCTTTGTTCTTCGGTTTCTTCTATCTCTCTTTTGCGTGTCTTCTTTTGAAGTCCATGAGGTGTGCATTGATTTAGCCCCCGGACATGGCATTCAATTTGAAGTTTACTTTTTTTATATTAACTGTCAGGGTCACTGACGTCCATCCATGATAGGGGAGCATGGTATATTTTTCATGTCCCTTCTGTTGTACTATTTTCGACGTCCTTGACTCATAGTGATGTTATTTCCTATTCACAATGTGGTTGACAGTTGTTTTGAGGGCCACGTGGTTTCGGTGTAGTTATTGCAGTGGTTGCCAATATGTAAACATTGGCAGCCATGATGAAAAATTGGAGTTGTGAGAATTTCTAAAGTTTGGGTGATATTTGAGTGTTTTTATGGGAGTTGTTGATGTGTGAGGTTATTTATTCGTTGGGGGGTTCCTTTTACCCCCTCCCCACCTCTTGACAACTGTCCTCAGTTGTTCTCTCAAATTCCTCCCGCTTTTCTATTGTTGATATGTGATGCTTGTAGTGTTTATAACTATGGTCATAGAATAAACACTAATGGATTATTGTTTTATTCGTCACGTTGGGTGTCTTGCTAGCGTTGGTGGCCAACTGCAGATCGACGTCACTTCCAGAGTAGAGGTTTAGACCACCCCAGAGGCGTTGTTGGTTTTATCAACAGCCTCTGATGAAGTCTCCCAGAGCCCATCCGATGTGTGCTTCGATGCATTTTTGTCGGAGTGTGGACTCGAAGAGGTCGTCCTCTAAGTATACTTTGTTTGTAGTCATGAACACGGCGAGGTGTAAAGCTCGACCCAGATCTAGGCATAGGATAGCCTCGGGCTGGCCGGTAATCACCGGCAGGTGCCCTTGCACAGTGTGGGTGCCCAGCTGAACCATTGCGGCGAGTCTTCCCACCACAGTGATCTTCAGGCCTCCCACACCCTGAATGTTGGGCGGGATTAACACAGGCTCGATTACAAACTTGTGCTTTTGTGCGAGTTCAACTGAGATAATGCTCCCCATAGCTCCGGTGTCCGCAAGCATACGTATAACTTTTCCATTGATGGTGACGGCGATGCGCAGATGTCTGTCGCTAGCATCGTATTCTCCGACTTCCTGAGGTGAACAGCTGTCTATCAGCTGGTGATATACCGTCTTCATAAGTTTTCAGCAGCAGGAGTGACCCTTCGTTGGCGGCTGGGTGCCGGTGGGCCATGACAGTTACCGTTTGATTTTCACTTCACCCTTCCGCCTCCACGGATGTGGAGAGGACGTCGAGCGTATCCTGCCACGTAATCAATTCGTATTCGTATTCCAATTCTGTATTGATTGAGCCCGTTCTTCTCTCGCTTTGTTCATCGCCCATAATCTGACGAACCAATTCATCCTGCTTTTCCTTTGACAGTTTACCAATGATGTCGGCAATGGCGGCATGTTCTGGCGTCTTGCTCCCATCATTGGACTGCACCTCAGGCTTGACAGCAACAGGAGTTGGTGGGAGTACTTCGGTTTCCTCCTTGGCCTCTTCCAGTTGAGTATGTTGCCTCTTCATGATCTTCTTCAACGCGGCAGTCTTCTTCTTTCGACGTCTTTCTTCCCTCAGTCTCTCAAGATCTCTCAAGTCCTTGAGTAGTTTCTGTAGACTGGTCATTTCTGATGTCGATGTTTTTCTCTGCTGCGTGCTGTTCAACAAGATCTTTGTAGCTTACATAGTAACAAGGTATTCAACTACCCGGCGCCTCCACCAAATTTGTAATGAACCATGTTCAGGGGTCTAATAGAATTATCAAAAAGTATCGTAGCGCTCTTTCGGGCGATCGGAAAGTGGTTGGCTAGGCCACTAATTCTATTATGGTTCGGGAGGAAGGGAACAAATTAGTCCCATACATTTCCTCACAAGTTCCTCTTTCAAGAACCTTTACAGTTTTAAGGATCTTTTGTTGTCTGCTACTCCCATGGCTTTCGCCCGTAAAAAGCTGGTTGATCGTGCTGTCTTCTGAAGTTGCATCTAGTGCTGGAGAACCAGGTTTACACCTGGGTGTGACAGTGCTAGATGACAAAATGTTGAAGTCCTTCGTTTCGTTTTAAAAGATAAAAATAACTTGACAACTGCTTTAAGTATAATAACAGTTTATTTACATTTCTCATTGAGGTCTATCCCAAATCGCGCATAGATTCTGTTTTCAGAATCTCTGAATTACATAAAAATACACGGCCTTTTATACCCAAAAAGAGGATACTGAGAACACTTTCTCAGTATTCTCTGATTGGGCAAAATCAAAATTAAAAACCAAACTGGCCAATCAATATCATTGACCAGTGGTCACCAAAATATAGAAATATGACTCATTCTATTTAGAGACCAATATTCCCAGAAAAATACAACCCCATTGAATTAATGCTGAGGCTTATCAAGTCGATCTCTTTGTATTAAGGGGTGGGACTGGGAGAAAAAGGGGACCCAAGACTCAAGACAGGATATTGGCATCATCATCAGCTGATGGAACTGGGTCAATCCTCTGTATGTGAGTACAAAGGGTTGACAAAGTTCCAGGCCACTCTGAAAATAAACAAACGATCCAAAAAAAAACGAAGCGAGCCAAGATCGCTCCTGGACGTATCGTTTCAATAGTAGCAAAATTAAACTAGAATTTATCACAGGCAATTGTGCCCAGCATTAGAATTTCTTTTGGTCAGACCTTTTATGAAAGTCATCAATTTCTAATTGGTTTGTTACTTGGTCTGACGTCATAAAAGGGCGGAAAAAAAGAAATTCTAATGCTGGGCACAATTGCCTGTAAATTTCGCTCCCGTCATTTATGACGGGTTACCCCACTAGTATTTTTATACTGACCCTTGCAATATTTGCAAGTCAGGAAGCACATGCAGTAATTATTTTGTAATTGAAATTTTCTAATGTTCATTTTTCTCGAGACATTTAATCTTTTTGTGCAATAAATGGTCATTTTTAATTTTTCACAGCATTGAATTCAAATTTCTTTTTATTTTAATTTTAGAGAAGTAATGGAGTGAGTAATGAAAAAAATATCGTTGTAAGGGCAATAGGGTTTACAACCATTGGCCCAATGTTGGAGACTGTATTTTTAATCGTTTGGCCAACATTGGCAATTTGTTCTCACATCTCACATTACCGGTACTAACACTGAAAGGAAATTTTGTTGCACGGAGGGTAAAATGTGTTTGTCAAAGAGATTTGCATGTATTTCAAGTGACAACACACATGTGTGTTCTCATTTAAAATACATTCATGACATACGTGATGACACCTCATTATGACATCCCTTGAAACAAATATTAATTAGGGATGTTATCATGTGTTGCCCAAGGTAGCACAAATTAGTTGCACCAACATTGAAGTACCATTGGTCCATTGTTGGCATAATTAGTTGAGCCAACATTGCCATAACTTGTTGGGCCAGCAGTGCACCAACTTTTTCATGCCATTGGGCCAATGTTGGCATAATTAGCTGGGCCAAAATTGGCATAATTAGTTGGGCCAATGTTGGGGTTGTCCAAGTCAACCAACATTGGCCCAACGTAGGCTAATTGTCGTTTACAACCACTAGCACAACGTTGGGCCAACGTCGGGCCAACAGTGTAAGTGACATTCAGCCAACGTTGGGCCACCATTAGCTGACTTAGACAACCCCAATGTTGGCCCAACTCACAGGGTCAACAATGGACCAACGATGCTCCAACGGTGTGCCAACAATGGCCCAAATGATTTGTGCTACCTGGGTAACCAGGACTAAGGAATAGGGTCAGTTTGGTTGGACCCTCAACTCTGAGGGTCCAACTTGATTGACCTATTAATAACTATGAAGCCCTGTAAAGAACTTTTATATTTTTTTTTAAATTTTGGCATGCCGTCTTTTAATCTCTACATGTCGACTTTTTATAAAACTCGACACGTGGACTTTATTCTCAACATGTCGACTTTTAATCTATTTTATTAGGCCATGTTAATTATGCCATGTTGTGCGCACCATACTCAATTAAATTATTACCAGCGTACTCTAGTAGCAGCAATAATTTAATTATTAAAGTATGGTGTGCACAACATGGCATAATTAACATGGCCGAATAAAAGATTAAACGTCGACATGTCGAGAGTAAAGTCGACATATCGAGATTCTGGAAAAAGTCGATATGTCAAGATTCTGAAAAAAGACGACATGTCGAGATTTTTAAAAAAAATCTCGCGCGCCCTTTACGACGGCAAGTGTGCTCAGCAAGAAGCAGTCGTTTGCCCCGCCTTTTTATGAGGAACGGCAACTTCTAGTTGGTTTATTTGGTCTGACGTCACATGCCCCGCCCTTTTCAATTTCTGATTGGTTGATATTTGGTCTGACGCTCATAGAAAATTGCGGGGCAAACGACTACATTTTGCCAAGCACACTTGCCTGTGTCCTTTGCAGGGCTTCCTAAATAACGCTTACTCAACAAACAGATCGTATAGATTAAAAGCCGTTTTTCATCTCTTTAATTTCTGAGCGAGATAAATAAGAAAATCGCCGGCTTACTATCAAAAGCTCTTAAGACCTAAGTCAATTTGATACGTGTTTACAGGATACAGAAAAAAAACATTTTATTTGGATTACAACTGAATTATAGGTTTGTTGTAGTAAAAGCCCTAGATGTCCACACAGTCGTGTTGGACTAAGGAGGTTTTAAAGTTTTATGTGTCAGTGTTTCATAAATCTAAATGACCAAAAAAAATCGTAAATCTCAAAATTAAGATTTAGAAGGTTTTCATATTAAGCTGACATAATGTTCAAATATAGTAAAACGGTGGAATAGGTGATCATTACAGCTACCAAACAATATCGTACTTTTTATCAATATGGTCACTACAGCTACTTGGGTCATTAAGTTTACTTTAGGGTTAAATTATTTCGGTTAGTTTAAGTTTCATTAGATTAGGTTAGGTCAGGTTCAGTTAGGTTAGGTTTCATTAATTTAGGTTCGGTAATGTTTGTTTAGGTTAGGTTAGGTTTCATTAAGTAAGGTTCGGTTAGGTTAGGGGGAGAGAGTTATCTTTGTTTCGTAGCTGTAGTGACCCTATTGATGAACAAAAGGTCTATATTTTTTGGTAGTTGTAGTGATCCAAGTAGCTGTTCTTCCCCTGGTAGCTGTTCTGAGCCTTGGTAGCTGTAGTGAACCACAACCAAAATTTATAAGGTAAGTAAAAGTAGATAAGTGGCCTTTGCTTTATCAGTGCTAATTTAGTGTGAAAAAGCATAGGCCTGTATTTTGATCAATTGACCTGTTATTACAACAGCTTGCTGCATTACCTTGGGAGTGCCTCCTACTCGAATATCATTCACTTGTGACAATTCCAGAACTTCGCCATCCTGAAACAATTAAAGAGATGTAAGTTTGCAAAAAAAACAAAACAAATGTATTTTGAATGTAAAATACAGTGAACACTGTTTAATGAAACAGAAAATAATATTTTAAGTCTTGTCCCTGCAATTACAGTTTGTATGTATTTTAATTTTAAGATGACATGAATAACACGAAAATACATGAAATTCTTTTTTTAACAGAAACAAAACATAAACCATCATTTTGTCAATTCACATTCAGTCATTTTTATAAAACACTTTTCATATGAGAAAAGAAGACTTAAAGAAACCATTACCTCCAGAAATGTCTTGTCAAAATATTGTTGTGGCAAAATGGTCTGCTCAATTAAAATTTTTTGATTGAACAGACTGATTGAACTCCCTATGGTGTTCTGCCTGACAGCATGCAGTAGGCTGTTGTGACAGACGCCATATTGGTGCCAGCAGACTGCTCACCATTGGAGTTAATGGGTGAGAGGTCAGAAGTGACCACTGTCCCTCCAGGTGGAGCAGCCTGGAGGTCTTATATGTTCTGGTCAGCCATTGAATGAGGGCAGTGTGTTGTGGTCAGAAGGCCAGGAAGGATCAACGATGGAGGCCAAGGAGGCCTCCAAGCTCATCTTCCTCTTTTGTTGTTTTGGCCATTAGGCTTTGTTTATATTGTGTTTCTTGGCTGGTCCGTTTGACCAGCCAAGAAACGACGGCAAATGACGGCCGAGAGGATTTGGTGCCTTTTCTCCGCAAGTTTGAAGCGAAAAACCCGGGCTCGGCACTGGACAGATGAGTCCAGGTGCAGTTTCTTTACGTTTCTGCTGGATGGCCCCGCAGAGGAGTATTACGCCTCTTTGGTGGAAACTTCCGGACCTCACCTGGGCTGAACTGAAAGACGCTATGTGTAGCCGATTCAGTTCGAGTAATCAGGCTCGGGTCTGCTTCTCGGAGCTTCTCCTTGAACTGTCAGATTGCGTGTCTCTGGGCAAAAAAGAGAGCTGTCGGCTCATTCGTTTCAAACGGAAGCTCCTGACGGCCATCACCGATCAAATGTTCGGTTACCAGGCCGAGACGGTCGAAGTATTTGAAGGGCATAGCTTGTTGAAGCCGATATGCTCACAGCAGGTAGATTACCTGCCCATGCTCAAGTGGTCCTAGGGGACCAGGCTAACGTCCAGTCCTCTGGTACCACGGCTAGCTCTGGGAGTTCTGCCAGGGCTTCTACCTCGAACCAGCCGTGGTGCGAAGGCTTCTGCACCGTTTAAGTCAGACAAAGCAGTGCCCAAGACCGGTGGTAAAAAGAGAAAGAAGCAGGCGAGTTCCAGTGCAGGACAACCGGCAGCAACACCTCGAAGTCCAGATCGTGGATCAGGAGGTTCACTCCGGCAAATAGGTCCGTGTTATGGGTGCAACCAAATGGGGCACCTGAAACAGGACTGTCCTAATGCTACGGCAAAGGGTCAAGTCACCAGAGTGACGCCTGGCACAAGACAGAAGCTCCAGCCAATGCCAGGCTTAGTCCCGGTATGACTGGAGGGTCGCAAGGACCTGGCCACCACCCACGATGGCCAGTTCTACCACTGACTCTTGGAGGTTGACGAAGAGATGTCTTCGTTAAACCACCGCCGGTTGCCACCGAACTGAGTGGTGAGCAACCGGTAATGCTTCAAAGCTCAGGTACCCAAAATTGTCGGTGCTCTAATCAAGGGGCAGTCTCCAAGTATGTGGATGTCCTTCAGAAGGCAGGGGTGCCTCTGGCGGGTCTGCGGACCTGGAAATTACCAGTTGGGTAATACCAAAGCCATGCTTCACATTGGAGGCCATGTGCACCCAGTTGCACAACTGGTTTGCCCCCTCACTCTATATGCCTAGTGGTGAAGTGTTGGATCGTGCAGTCATCGAGCAAGTGGGAGGAGTTGGCATGCCAATACCTTGCACCAGGCCTGGGAAGTCTCTTTTTAGAGAGGCTGGATCCCAGACTTCTGCATGTTTGGAATTACCCTCCAGTGTGGACAGGATGGTGAAAACCAAAAGGTTCCCATTCCTGAACTTCAGAGCTGGGTGTATGCCTGGGGATCACCAAGAGTGTGGGTGTCTATGGGTGATCATCTCTTAGAGATGATTGCAGACACCGGGGCCGATGTGTCGGTCCTAAGCATGAACATGGCACCAGGGATGGGGTTATTATAGAGGAACTGGTGGGTCCATCATGCCTACTCAGCATGGGTGGGCACTCCATCGAGGTAGTAGGGGTTACAAACGTGGACTTGACCATCCACAGAAAAACCATCAAGGTTGCTTTTTTGGTGAAAGGAGAGTGCAATGCATTGGGAAACCTGGGGAGGTAGAATCAGTTTCACTGCGAATATCTGAGGTTCTGCCTAAGGGACGGCAGCTCCCCGAGGACCCACCAGCACTCAAGCAGGTTGATGGGTGGGTGAATGTTGTTTTACCAGAGCTGCCAAAGACCAGGGTTCTTATCAAGAGCAGGGAAGTTTGTTCCCTGTGACTGACTACCAGCCCACGTATGATGTTTCGTATCAGTGTCGCTGGTAGAGCATGCCAGCCCTGGCTAGCTGCTTCTCGTGGAGACACCGCAAAGCCTTGGGTGGATGTGGTGTGTTGGCTGTGGCAGGAATTGTCAAAGGCAACTGGTTGGGCTGGTACGATATCTTGCTCGAGAATGTGGGAGATGCACCCATTGCCCTGAAGAAAGGGGAGGGTGTGGCCATGGCTCAAGCTGTTGAGGCTGCCCTTGTGGTAGGGCTGGAAGAGCCATCTGAGTTGAGAGGGAGAGGCCCCACTCATGCGACGATTCGACCAGGGGCGGCAACATCAAAGTTGAGAAGGGCATCTGGAAACAGATGCCGAGTCCTCAACATAATGATGGCTAATTCCCTCGAAGAATGTCTTAAGATTGGTCCCAATCTGAAGCCTGATGAGGCGAGACAGCTTCTGGAGTTCCTACTGGAGTGCCAGGATCACTTTGCATTCGACTATATGGAGTTGGGTGAAACCTCTCTTGTCGAACATACAATTGATACTGGTGGGCAACCTCCGGTGCGAGAAGAATTGTGTCGAACCGCTCCAGTGGCCAGAGCGATCGAGAGACGAGAAAGCAAAAATGTTATATGCAGGGGTTATCCGACCTTCGCGTAGTCTGTACGCGAGCCCTACCACCACGGAGTTTGGATGGTCGGAAAGTGATTTACACGGTGGAAAGCCGTAGGAATCACTTCCCTCGCTGTTTAACCTGTTTTTATGGCAGATGGCCCGTTCAAAAAGGTTTTTGGCCGGTTCCAACTGTGGGAAGGGAAGTGAATACGGTTTTGTCTGTGGTTCATGGTGGCTCCACGGTGGTAATGCGATTTTACACAGTGAAAACCCGTGGAAATCGTTCTCCATCGCTGATAAACAAAAACTGACCGTAGTTTTTGCTTATTTGCAGGTAGCCACAGCAGAGAAGGAGGATATCGGCGGTGGGAGCAGCAGTTTTTCCTCCTCCCTCAGTTCCTGTATGACTGTTGGAGTCGAATCCTGCAGGCTCCACGGACTCTATGGGGTAGGCCAAGGCAGACCTGACCGACAGTGGACCGTTGGGTCTCCTGTTGGTAGAGGATGCTGTGGTGGCAATTGACACCGACTCCCACTGTGGAATCACTGAGGGCGACAATTCAGTTGGGAGCCATGGTTATTCCTACAGTTGGGGAGCCAGAGTGTGAATACACCCATTGGAGAGGTGGCCACTGGTGTGGAGGCCACCTCAACGGCAAAACTTGTAGCTCCGGTGGACCAAAGCCAGCTAGAATTGGCTAGCGTGGCTGAGGAAAGCAGGGATACCTCCTTGGGAGGTACCCTTGTTATTGACATGAAGGCAGGGATGGACACCACGGAGGATTCCGTGGTGCAAATCTCTCGGCAGTGAAGAGGTCAGCGAATCCTCTCTTCAGAGGACTCTTCAGAGTCTGAAGGGAGAGGACAGGCCTCCCCGGGTAAACGGCCCATGACCAGATCCTGAGAGGGTATTCCCAATGCTCAAGGGAGTCCTGTAGATGTTGACCCTTCGGGGAAGCTGAAGAGGACCAACTTGATTGGCTCGACGATAGTCGGAAGTACCAGACACAATCAGGAGGTTTTCTGATAGTGGATGGGAAACTACTACGTCGGGGAGTTCTTTACCCAGCAGTACCACAAGGACGGATCAAAATCCAAGAAGAAGTCCAGTGCTGCTAGGTATACTACCAGGATTAAAGCCCTTGCCGCGAGAGGCTCAGCTCAAGGTGAACGAAGCTGCCATGGCGAAGTTTACACTGGCAGTTGGACGTTTGTCAGTCTCTGGCTCATCCTGAGAGAGCCCCAGGGGCTGCCTGGCCTGAAGCCCAAAATCCTGCCATGGGTTCGCCCATAGCAGTGGCTGGTTTTTCGGGTTGGCAGTCAGGGACTCCCAAGAGGGACCAAAAAGCAGAAAAGAAAGCCAATCAGCCTTTTCCTCCCACTCCTAGGAAGTGCACTCCGGCAAGTGGTGGTGGTGGTCAGGGACCGAAACATCCCCCTTCACCCCACTGTTTATAGTAATCCGGTGAGGGAAAAGGCTACGACCTCTCATGGAGGTTCAGCCGGCTTCCCCAAAGGAAAGTGGAGCCAGGAGGACTGCTTGCGGTACCACCAGGCTCAAGGGACGAGTTGTGAGGCCCTTGTCCAGAGGGACAAGAAGGCTGCATACCGACGGGAGTTCGAGCTCCAGGCCACTCAGTTTCCACCCCTGCAGGAAACTGATGCCCAGAATCCGCTCATAACAGGAGAACCGCCTGTCGTGTGTGGAGTCACTCCAGTTCCGAGTGCCTCCACCGCCACTGGCCAACAGCACATTGCCTATAGGGGGCGATGCAGGCTCCCAAGACACCCACCCAAGATGCAGGCCTTAAAACTGTTGGTGGCAAGGGTCAGCCAACCCTTACACCGGAGAAAAAGAATCTTCACAGGAATGATAGAGGGCATTTCGTGGTTACACGGCCGTTCTCGAACGTGGATTCAGCTATGGGAGCCAGTTTGGAGGCGAGTACAGCTTCGGCTGGAAAAACCGGTTGGGAAGTACAGTCAGTCTAAAGGGGCTAACCACCCCTCGAAGTCTAACCGGCACGGTAAGTCTTTGAGCTCAATGTGTCCGGCTCAAAGCACGATAAACCTTCCCATAAGAAAAAGAAAAAGGACAAGAAAAAGTCCAAACATGAGAAGGGTGTCCCAGGGGACTGGGGCGGAAGTGTCAGGATGGATGAGGAGTCCCGACACGTGGTTGGCATGTCGGCCGGGAACCAGCTGGACCATACCCATCAGGTATTGACGGCGCGGATGACTGGTAGGTCCATGCGAGATGTTGTTCTTGGCATGGCTCCATCCTCCCCGAAGGTGGTCGCGGCATCAAACCTGTTGGTTCGGTCAGTTGAAACTCTCCACCGGGTCAGCTCACCTTTACCTAGAGGCGAGGGCAGCCCGGCAGAGAAAAGTAGTGTTCCAACCAAACGTGGTCCCGTGCCTTCCGTAGGAAAGACACCCTTCTCTCCAGTGTCTGACGATGGTTTTTTTTAACCCCTATGACCGGAAGAGGTATCCAGGTCTTCCCAGCATGAGGGCAAGGGGCGATGCTTTCGAGCCATTCCATAATCAGAAGGAGAGGTCTTTCTGAATAACCGACTTGGTCTGTGGCAAGACCAGCCGGAGATGGAGGGGTTCCAAAACTATGGGTATTAGCATGCGATATGTGCTTGCTTTGGCGGTAGAGACTATCCGGTGTTGCTGGTTGTCAACCCATTAAGGAGATGCTTTGCAATTTTGGACGTGGTGGGGAGAGGAGCTGGATTAGTTCATCTAGTCCAGCTCATGGCACCATACATCCAGCGTCTTCTTGGATGCGACTTGGAAAACATGGTTGGGGAATTCGTTACCGAACCGCTACGTGGGAGCATGTCTGATCCCGCAGCCACCCTCATAGATCTTCTGACAAGTCGGACCCTACATGAGGGTCTGCAGCTTGCCACTCTCGCCATCGATGTATTTCGACGACAGGAGGAGGCTCAGTTCAGGAGGACTGACTTCGATATTGGAGTCGGGTGGCATAACACCCGGATGTGCCTGTGGTCTGTGGATGTCGGAGTGGATGGGCACTCCAGTGGTTTCACCACCGACAAAGTCAGACTGAAACTGAGTGGGGGTTACAGGAGCAATCCTTGCTGGCTTGGCCGACCTGATCCCGGGGCACATCAGGAAAGTTGAGAGGATTGGGACGACCCAGTTATGCTCATTCTTTAATTAGAAGGAGCAATCCTCAATACTGATGTCGTCTGCTAGGATGCTGTAGTAGGCAGCCCGGCAGACGAAATGAACTTCAGGTAGGGTCACTGTCAACTCCCAGGTGGAGCAGCCTGGGGGTACTTAATGGCAAGGTGGCCATTAAGGAGGGGCAGTGAGTGTAGACCCTGAAAGGAGAGTGGCTGTGTTTTGCTGTTTTGTGGGTGGCCAAGTTGGCCACCATTTGTGCATCTTCTTTGTTCTCTTTGGCTGTGGTTGTGATTTTGGTTATCTCCTCTGCTAGCTGGAGTAGCTAACAGATATTACTTTAATTCATAGTAAGTGTTGATTTATTTGTTGTTGAATAAATTATATATATTTATTTACCTGTACACACTGTGTTCATGTCAACTTTATTCTGGGGAAGTATCTGCGGGGAGGATGGAGGTTTCTGTGTGGATTGCACCGGACCATCACCGTCCTGTTTCCATCGTGTTCGGCTGGTACTTCGCGTCGGGTGCCACGGTGAGATCCATCGGAGATTCACCATGGGTTCTTTGTCATGTTGGCGGAAAGTCACCATCGACTTGCGGCAAGGGAGACTCCAGACCATCGCCACCCAGGGACCGGACGGAGCAAAAGGGCAGTCCACGTTACTATCCCGGCCCCTGAGTTAGGATCTAGTAAGATGGGGAATTGTCGCCAGGGTATTGTATTGGACCCAAGTCGGGTCGTTACACTGGTCGACTTCCTCACCTGTCATGTCTCGCACTGTGACTAGGCGGACATTGATACAATGAGGAGAATGGGCTCTGAAACATTAAGTTTGATCTGGGATACTGGTGGCAAAACACTGGAGTCCATGCTGTGAACATGCCAGTGTGCTACTTTGCTGGTGGGTCTCGTGAGCACCCGAAAACCGGATCCTCTCAAGTATGATGCCGCAGTGACAAGGCAAAACCCAAGGATTGACTGAATAGACTCATTCCTGAACAGAATGGAGAAGTTGAGTTGTGCTGATTGTTGTGGCTAGCCAGGCAACCCCATCTTGTTTCCAATCCAGCAGGGACATATACGTGTATTGTGTCTATAAATGAGGGGTAGTTTCAGGTGGCAATACAGGGGACGCCACGCCTTGCCAGGATATAAAGGTGCATACCCTGAACTGTCTGTGGATATAGCTGCTGCATGGCTGGAGGCTCTGCTCTGGTCTCTGTTCACGAAGTGTGTGCTTTGTTGGCCAGAGTGGCCACTTTACTTTGGATAAATTGCTACATTTTAGCTGGCCAGAGTTTGGCCAGCCTTACTGTACATAACTGCCTTTAAGTTCTTTAATAAGTGACATAAATTTTAATAAGGTGTGACATTTGCCCTATAGACACTTGCCCTAAAAATGTTTGCACTAGACACTTTCCCTAAAGAGACATTTGACCTAAAACAATGTGCCCTAGAGACATTTCATCTAAAACCACTTGCCATAAAGGGATGTTTGCCCTAATTAGCTGTCTTAACGTCATTTAGCTTTTTGTGCTCTTGGGGTGTGCAGAACCTATTTAACGTACTCGAACGTATTCAAACGTAATGTATTCAAAGACATCACCAACATGCTGCCAGACTGATTTAAACTTGAAGAAAATTTCATTCAATTTAACCCCAAATTAAGTTCGAATTTTTTGCCCCCAATCATGTCCCAATCAAGAAAAAATTGGTCTAACTTTCTAATTTATGTCAGTCTGTAGCTGGCGCCATCATGCTGTCAGACCATGTCAAAGTGCAAATATTATGACATTTACATGTCAAACAACTTGTTATAAGTGTATTGTGATTGTTTACATTTAGGGGAACAGTTCACTATTCATAATGGGTGTAATAGTCTATAGTTAATACAAATTTTAATGATAAGTACAAATTGCAAACTAAGCAAATGTTAAGAATGTTCATATCAAGAAAAAAATGGTCTAGCAGTCAATAGCTGACAGAATCATGCCACTAGATCATTTCAAAGTGCAAATATTTAGCATGTGAAGAATGTTACTGACACCCTGACACTACTAGGAGTGTTTCTGAGCCTATCGGCATGTTTCTGACTCAAGAAGTGTTCCTGATAGAGACCAAAAGTAGTAACAAATGTTGGTCCCATTCCATCTTATTAGGGCTTCATCACATCCTAACTCATTCCATCTTATTAGGGCATCATCACATCCTAACACATTCCATCAGTCCCACAGGTCCCATCAGTCTCACATGGGATGGGAATTGCTCATTTATGGTAGCCCATTATTGTAGAACTAGGAGTATTTCTGACATTTTAGCTGTGTTTCCAGTCCTCTAGAAGCATTTCTGGTCCTCTAGGTGTGTCTCTGAGCCACTAGAATGTTTATGAAGTTCTAATAATATTTCTAGGCTGTTTTAATAAATATTTAATACATGTATTTTTAACACAATTGTTTTATACTGTGAACTTTGGCAACCTCTCAGTGTTCTTGCATCATCCACATAAATGCATTACATGTTGTACACGAAAAAGTAATTTAATCAAAGTAATTCATTACTCATAAGCATATATAGATAAATATCAACCAAACCCAATCCGAATTCTCCTAACTTTCCAATCTTGTATTGCACACAGGAAATGCAGACATTATTGTCTTGCAAAATGAAATGTTGATATATCCCCTAGTGCTTTGCAACACAACATTTACATAATTCGGCAATGCTTGACATTTCAGATAGTTGTCATGAAGTTTGAAAGTTGATTAAACTTATCTTAATTGTTTTTTCAACACACAAAAAAAAGAAACAATACCCTTTAGTGAGACAAACTCTTTCCTCACATGCATGATTAATAACATAACAGTTTTATATACCTACCCTTTCATCACTTTTCCAATATATGAAAAAGCCATATTGATCTACTTTCAGGAGGCAACCAGGTTCATAACCCACTTGATCTTTCTCCTGAAATATATACAAAACATTTTTATGAAATTATTAGTAATATTCTAAATGTCCTGATTCTAGGCAGAAATCAAATCTAGTTACTGTACCTAAAATAGTTATTCAAAAAGAAACCCAACTTTCTAACAAAAAACTTTCTTCTAAGACAGTTTCTCTGACCAACAAAAAAAACAAGCTTATAAATAAATCTTTAAAAATGTTAATAATCAATTGCAGAAGTATAAAAAATAAAGTAATTCAGTTCCGAGTAGCTATTGAAAGCTACAACCCCGACATTATCTTAGGTAGTGAATCATGACTAACTGAAGATGTTTCATCTGCGGAAGTTTTACCCCAACAGTTTAACATATTCCGAAAAGATCGGAACTTAATCAAAGGTGGAGGTGTATTTCTTGCTATCAATAAAAACCTTATATCAAAAAGAGAACCCCTTATGAAGGTGATTGTGAGGCAGTTTGTTGTAGCATTTCACTTTATAATGGGAGAAAAATGTTCTTATTTTTTATATTTATTTATTTTTTTATTATTTATTTTTTTTAATTTATTATTTTTCTTATTTATTACTCCAATTTAGAAAATGTAGAGTTTCCTTATTTTCTACCCACAAACATGTATTAGTTCTCATTGGTGGAGATTTTAACCTTCCAGAAATAATTTGGAAAAATTATACTGTTGACTCCCAGTGCTCTAGTAATAAATTAATAGATATACTGCTTGATAGTGTACCCACAAACATGCATTAGTTCTCATTGGTGGGGATTTTAACCTTCCAGAAATAAATTGGAAAAATTATACTGTTGACTCCCAGTGCTCTAGTAATAAATTAATAGATATACTGCTTGATAGTGTATGCACATATTCCTTGGATCAACTCATGCAAACCAATTTACGCTGCACCAATACAACAGCTAATAATCTAGATTTAGTTTTTACGAACACGTCGAACACCCCAGAAAATGCCAAATCAATTGAAATTGCTGATGGCATAAGTGATCACAAAATGATTTACTTAGAATTTGCCACCCAATTCGAAAAACTCCAATCAGCTCCCAGAAAAGTCCTACAGTACAATAAAGCTGATTGGGCTAATTTTAAGCTCTATGTAAGAAATGAACTGAAAAATAAAAATATGTGGGCATTGTTTGTCAGTGTCATTTCTAAAGGCATAAATAAATTCATCCCATTCAAAAATGTAAAATCAAGCTTGGAACCAATTTGGTACACCACTGAGATATGCCTCGCTCTTCGTAAACAACCCAAATTTAGATCTAAAATGAAGATTAACATGAATGATACTATTAAATTGCAGTTTAATTCCCAGCAATGTCTTGTGAAAAGTTTCCTTAAAAAAGAACACTTGAACTTTACTAATAATGTCTTAGGGGCATCACTCCATAAAAATCCCAAGTTGTTCTGGAAATATGTAAAAAATCTCAACAAATGAAAATAATATAACTTCAATTATAACACAACTTCGTAATGTCTGTACTGACAAACAGGTTATTGCAAGCAAACTCCAGTGTCTTTCATGCTAATGATGGCAATGAGGAACCACAACTTGGCACCTTATCTCATGTCATGCCTGATATAATTATAAACTCCACTGGATTACAAAATTTGCTTTGTAATCTGGATGTTAATAAATCACCTGGTCCAGATGAAATCTTGCCAAGATTGCTACAGATGCTGGCCACAGAAGTTAGCCCATTTTTAAGTAAAGGTTTCCAAGATTCCCTTGATAGTGGTATACTTCCTATGGCATGAAGGCAAGCAAATATCTGCCCAATTCTTAAAACAGGAGATAAAAATTGTCCAAAAAACTATAGACCCATTTCTCTGACCTCCATTGTTTGTAAGACTCTCAAGCATATGATTTATTCTAATACAATCAAGCATTTAAAAAACAATAAATTAATTCATGAAAACCAGCATGGTTTTCGAAAAGGCAGATCATGTGATACCCAGCTAACACTATTAATCCAAGACATACAATCTGGTTTGGATATTAAGGGCGAATTTGACTTGGTATTTTTAGATTTTGCAAAAGCAGTTCATGCAGTGAAGCATTCACTACTAATTAAAAGAATGATGACTTTTAATTTAAATAAACAAGTAATTTTGTGGACATCATCATTCTTATCAAATAGATAACAGCGAGTCCAAATTGATGGTGCTGTGTTAGACTGGGCTGAATCTGAATAAATACTCTGCAAGGAGCTCAATTGGCATGTGGCATAGGAACTTCATAGTCCAAATGCAGCATAATAATGCATTGTCAATAATCCTAACCAGATTTTATGTCACGCCCACCTAACTTTCTAAAACATCTATAATTCCCCATGCACAACATCCTCTGGAAGCAAATTCCATTGTCGAATGACCCGTGGAACAAAAGACCAATAATATGAGTCTGTACAAGCAAAAATCTCCCTAATCTTCTGAGAGTGGTCACCCCTTCCCAAATAATTAGCCTTGCTCAAAGAACTCAACACAGGTTTAGGACAACAACCCAGTAACATTTTTTCAACATATTGATGCTGAGGTCAGACCTTCTAACTGTAACTGATCCCATCCCAGTTCCACAAAAATAACAGTCACACTTGCTAGTGGATCATATTTTCCAAAAACAAACCTTGATGCTCTGCATTGTACCATCTCAATCGCATGAATTAGATCAGCAGTATGGGGACTCCACACAGTACTGCAGTACTCAAAATGTGGGCACACCAATGATTTATAGGCTATACATTTTACGTTACTGGGACACCCTTTTAAAACCCTCTGACTGAAACATAGCATCCGCATAGCTTTTGAAACTACCTGCTCAATGTAGGGTCTCCAAGATGACTTACTATTAAGCCTTATACCCAAATAATTGTATGAATCCACAGAAGGAAGCAGATTAGACCTGATACTGTATTAATAAACTAGTGGATCCCTGCTTCGAGAAAATCTGATAACGCAACACTTATCATTGTTAAGCTGTAGTTGCCATTTTTCACACCAGGAATCTACAGTTCTCAAATCCTTCTCAATGATACTACAGTCCTGATTGGAAGACACCTCCCTGTAGATTATAGTATCATCTGCAAAAAGCCTACAATCACTCCCCAACTCATCACTAAGATCATTAATAAATATAAGAAATAGTAATGGACCAAGAACACTACCCTGTGGAACCCCTGATGTAACCGCTACCCAGTCTGATGCAGCACCATACACAACAGCTCTTTGTTTTCTGTTGCTTAAGAAGAACCGAATCCTTTTACACACCTGGTCACCCAATCCATATCTAAAAACTTTTGACAATAACCTACTGTGGGGAACTGTATTGAATGCCTTACAGAAATCAAGGAATACTAAGTTGAAGTCATCGAAGTTATTGTGCAAGTGTAATTTGAAACATCCCAATTACAATTTCTATAAAGTTAAATAACCCTTCTTGTTCGTGATAATGATTTCACACGTGTGAACATCATATGTAACAATCTGATGATCACTAATGCCATCAATAACAGCAACATGTGATACTAAGTATGGGACATTAGTCAGGACGACATCAAGAATTCAACCATTTCTTGTTTGCTTATCCACTACCTGCTCTAATGAATAAGTATTTAAACACTCAAAAAAGAAATTAGCTAACTGACCATCATTGCCGCTGTCTACCGAATATAACTCCCAGTTAA
Source organism: Brachycybe producta (assembly GCA_036925085.1). Taxonomy (NCBI): domain Eukaryota; kingdom Metazoa; phylum Arthropoda; class Diplopoda; order Playtdesmida; family Andrognathidae; genus Brachycybe; species Brachycybe producta. The sequence goes on from JAUPFP010000086.1 coordinate 274,068, forward strand.
TATTTGGAAAATTAACATCACCCCATAATAACAGCTGGACTGCAATAATTACGGTGAAGAATGTCTAAGGAAATTTGCAAATTGTGAATATCAGCTAAGGTAGAACCTGGTGGTCGGTAAAAAGAATATAGAAATACCTTTTTACCATTATGAAGCACTAAATTACAACATACTATTTCATAGTCAGTTTCAAGATTTGGTTCCCTGCAACTAAGAAGGATTTGTGAAACAGCTATAAAAACTCCACCCCTGAATGAACTTCCCTGTCCCTACGATAAACTGTGAACCCAGGAGGAAACGCTTCACTGCTATTAACTGTGTCATCCAACCAGGACTCTGTCCCTAGAATAATATCACATCCAGATTCCTCTACCACTGCAATAAACTCTGGACCTTTATTGCGTATGCTCCAACAATTTACTACCATGACTTTTACATATGAAGATGATTCCATCCTTCCCTGGAGTCACAGCAATGATTCTTGAAAGAGAACTAATGCTCTCAGCATTTAGCTGTTGAGCAATGATATTAGTTTCAAACCCCAAGATGTTTCAGTCCTTAAATACCCAGAATTTACCCTAAAATGCTTCACAAACTCACCTAAATTTTTACCCACAACCTTACTAGCCTTATAACTAAAATGTACCCCATCTTTGTTCCACAAACCACTAAAAGTAAGCATAGCTGCCCTCCAATCAATAATCTGTGCCCCCACTTGACTACAAGCTGCAACTATCCTATCATTCACATAGCATGCCTTACAAGTAACTAATTTCCTCCTATCTGATCTCTCAGGAAGAATGCTAACCTTAACTGTAACCCCAGCCCTACAACTAATAGTATGCTCTGCTAACTAGTATGCAACTAACTCATCTAAAACTTCTCCAAACTTGCTACCCACATCATTCACCCCTACTTGATAAACAACTAAGACCTCCTCTGTGCTTTTCCCTCATACCTTTCTGCCAATACAGTCCTTTACATCTTTAATATGAGCCCCCGGTAGACAAGCTACACTAACTTTTTTCTCTATTCTCTGCAACAACCCACTTATCTAGCCTTTTACATTACTGTCACCTACAAAAATCACTGATCTACTCTTTTCCCCATTTAAAATAACCCTACTCTCTTGAGTTCTCTGATCTGCTCTAACATTTTTCTTCCCCTTCCCCTTCTTACCCTTCCCCTCTTCTTAGCTTCCTTACTCACATTGACACTAACAGCCTTACACTTCCCAGCCCCCTTGCCCCTCCACCCCAGTTTTACCCCTTTTCTACCACCAGAACAGATCCTCCAGATGATTATCTAAGAATATAAAAACCATTCCTAACTGGTGTACATTCAAAAACATTATCTGAAAAAGCTTTCCTCCCCTTTTTACCTAAAACAACCTCCCAGCCCACACCCCCTGATCTATGCATAAAGGGTGTAGCAACAGGCACAGGCTCATGGCCATGAGAAGAGCCTGGCTGTGACTCAAACACTGCCAGCTGCTCCCTCAGCCAAGCCACCTCTGTCTGAAGCCACAAAACCTTATCTCTCAACTCGTCCTCAACACTCACACCTACTACCACTTGCTTCCTAGCTAAAGATTTCTTCCCAGTCACCTGCTTCCCAGTCCCAACTACATTCCCAGCCCCCTGCTTCCCAGTCACCACTACTTTACCAGCTACTTGCTTCCCAGTCTCAACTACTTTCCCAGCCACCTGATTCCCAGACCTAGTGATAACCATTCTCAAATTACTAATTCTAAACTGAGCTTACAATAAAAAAGTAATAAGATAAGTTTACAAATATGATGGTTAGTACTTATCCTAACCTATCTTATTTTTTTTTTAAACGCTTGTATTTCCCAAACTACTGCTCTGATTTTCAATCTGATTTCACCAGTAAACTCAGCAGGCAAAAACTATAGTTAATCCCCTACGCAGTGCGAAAACCGCCAAGTGGCATCTACATCAGAGAACCAATATTAAACTTTTTTGTCCTTGTTTCAAAACAGAAAAAAAAGATAAAAAAAAAAAAAATCGTTTTTTTGAAAAACAGTAATAACTCAAAAAGTACTAATCTGATTCCAATTCTGATTTTACCAGCGTCTTCAGCAGACAAAGTTCTATCAGATTCAATAATAATATCACATCAAAACTATAGAAATATTTGTGAAACAAACAAAAAACGGAAAAAATGGCACCTTTTACAAGAAAAATACAAAAAGACAGAATCTAATTAAAAAGGTTATAGGATAAAAACTACTTATCCAAATTGAAATCCGATTCCAGAAACGTGTTCAGCAGGCCAAATACTATCAAGACCAGTGAAGATTTAACTTGGATGTCAGGAGTGAGTTAGTTTAAATGGCCAAAAACCGAAAGCAAAGATGGGAAAAAAACTAAAAACGCGGTTTCCAAGATGGCGGCAAACAAAGAAAATGTTCAAGGCTAAATGGCGTTTTTAGTAAAAACATTATAGCTTAAAACTACTTGACTAATTTTAAAATCGATTGCTGCAATGTGTTCAGCACACTTAGTTCTATTTAAATCACTTAAGATTAAACTTGACTGTAATTTTTAAATTAAGAAATGTGTGCATGTGTGCAATGTGTGCAATGTATGCATTTCTTGCCTAAATTAACATGTGGTGTACCTCAGGGTAGCATTCTTGGACCACTACTTTTCCTTCTTTTCATAAACGATCTGGCAGACAGATGCAACAGTACAATGCATTAGTTTGCAGATGATGCTGTTGTTTACAGGAGGATTAGGAATAATGAGGATAGTGAAGTCCTCCAAAGATCTAGACAATTTTGAAGAGTGGTGCTCTGAGTGGCATTTACAACTGAATAGGAGTAAATGCAATGTTAAGTGAGTTTCCCGAAAGCGAGAATGTTGCGGGGCAGATTACACAATGGGAAATGTTCAGATAACCCATGTTGATACCATTAAACATCTTGGCTTAGCCTTGTCCAAGCACAAGTTTTGGAAAAATTATACAACCAAAGACTGTGGTTTGTCCAATGCAACCTTAAACATTGTAAAGAAAAAGTAAGAAGGTCTCTTGTCTTAGAATATTGTTCCCCAATTTGGAACCCATTTAGAAATAACCTAAAACAAGAAATAAAAATGGTGCAGCATAGGGCTGCAAGAATTGTAAAGGGATGGTATGTGTATACTGACAGCGTATCGTCTATACTCCAAGAGCTAGAATGGGAATCATTAGCAGGGCGAAGAAATGAGCAAAGCCTAGCTCTTCTGGGACGTTTGCTGTCTTGTGATAACATTACTCTGATTAATGGTTTATTAACTAGAAATCCTTGCAAAGGTAGATTTGGGCATTCAAAGACTTTCAAAGAATTAATGGCTAGGATTGATGCATATTTTTTGGTCTTTTCTTCCTAATGTTATTCGACTATGGAATTCTCTTCCTGTGAATAGTTCTCCATTAGGACAATTTCAATTTCATGGTGATGTCTTATTTTTAAATAACTAGTGGGGTAACCCGTCATAAATGACGGGAGCCAAATTCACATGCAATTGTGCCCAGCATTAGAATTTCTTTTCCTCCACCCTTTTGGGGTTAATAGAATTGTTAGTTTAATTACTTTAATAATTATATTACATTAGTATTTGATCTTTGAATTAAAAAATTAAAATATGCACAATATGCAAAATGCAAAAATATACACTTCCCAGTGTGGCAGTGTCTTATAGTCAGTGTTGTAATGACCCGACCGGTCCGTCACAATACCTTGGGCAAATTTGACAAAAACTTACCTGGCTTCAGACTCCACACGGGGACGGGATCGCAACCGTAGTAGCCCTCTCCACGGTTGGTCTGGGTAGCGCCGACAACCCGGAGTCTCCCTCGCCGGACACGATTGTCGACCCGCCACCACAACGAGAATATCGCAGTGGAACCTCGTCCACCGCTAGCCAATGCAAGTACTGGCCGAAACATGCCAAAAACAGGACAGTGGAATCCGCTCAGATTCTTCCTTTCCACAGTACTCCCCAATAAATGACATGACACAGTAAGTAGGTAAAATATATGTTTATTCACTTACAGGTAAAAACGATATAGCAGTGGCTTCTTCTCCACACAACTTGGCTGGTGAATTCCACCAGCCAAGCCCCAATGGAAATGCACAGAGGCAAAACAAAAGCACAAACTCCAGACAAAAAAACAATGGAGGCCATCCTTTCCTCCAGCATGGATGTCTTCTTCAGTCACTTGCCCACAACACACTGCCCAGAACAAATGGCTGACTAGACCATTTATACCTCCAGGCAACTCCACCTGGAGGAGACAGTGGTCACTTCTGACCTCTCACCCATTGACTCCAATGGTTAGATGTCTGCTGGCACCAAAATGGCGTTCGTCCCAACAGCCTACTGCATGCTGTCAGGCAGATCACCATAGGGAGTTCGTCTGCTCAATCAAAAAAATTCAATTGAGCAGACCCGGTTGCCACAGTGTAGTAATTATTTTTTTTATAAAAAACAACATATTTTAGGTTTAAAAAACCATGTTAATTTGATTTAATGTTAATTTCTTCAAACTAAAAAAATCAGCTACCCTGTACTGAAAACACTAACTTTTTAAAATTTTAACTGTTAGCACACTTGAAACATTTTTTAAAAAGGGTTGAAGAATTATTTTTTACAGGTAAAATCAACCCAATGACATGTTTAAACTGAAAACAAGTAAATGTATTATAAAAAAAATACGTTTCTTGGTACACACTTTTATTTACACTAAGAAAAGAAAATGTTTTTGTTTTGGGGAATACAGAAGTTTAATTTCTTTATTTTGGTGTTTTTTCGTGAATTGGTGTGTGGCAAATAGCATCTATTTCATGTTGCTTTAATAACCATTTTCAGTAATTTTTTTTTTGCATAACCGTGCATGTTTTCAACCAAATATGCTTATTCAATGTAAATATCAATAATGATATTTTCGTGTTACAATTATCTATTTGAACAATATGTGCTTCTTGGTTGTTTATCATTTCATGCATTTCTCCATTTCATTATCTTAATATCTTATACAAAATATTATCTGCTGCATATGTAAAGCATCTTCATTCACAACTACAGTAATTACCATTAACCCTCACAATCATTCCAGTCTTTTATTGAATAAAGTAAGCAATTGGGGAGCTTATCAATGGACAGTTTGTCTTGCTAGTCTTCTAACTGTTCCAGTTGAAACCCAGCATTCCATGGAGATGTGTTGTTCTCTAGTGGTGGACGTCATAATCGATGCCAATAGGTAAACACTGTTGTGATGTTTGTACAACTTTTAGTTAAAATGAAAGAATTCAACATGAACAGTGCAAATTGCCTTTTGAATAGCTTTATTTATTTGTTGCACCAGTAAATTTACTATTAATGTATGATGAAATAATTCAAATGAATAGCTTTAGTTATTTCTAAAGCTATTATTCAGTTGAATTATTTCATTATACATTAAGAGGGTTTGAAAGTAAAGTAACATAAAAAAATTCCGATTTAGTTTTTGAAACACTCCAATAGATGGCGCTGTTGCGAATGCCATAAGAGTCCTGCAAAAAAAAATTCAGAATTTGTTTCTATCAAACCCCAATAGATGGCGCCATACATTTTCTTTTTTCTAACATTTTTGGAAAAAATATTTTGAAAATATTTTCTAAATACAAATACATGGTTTAATAAAATATAGAGTGAGCTAAGTTTTGTTACATATTTCTCAATTCTGAAAATTTTGTATTATTAACAATACATAGAGGATGGTACTGAAGCTTTTTCAAATATTTTTTACCATTATTTCTATTTTTTGTATAATTATAAAGTGACCCCTTTTGCCATGTTAAATTACATATGAATACAGTATGTATACAGTAGGTATACACTATATCTATAGGTTAAGCTATAATTGTGACGTCATGTCCATAATTATCTATGTATATGACTTCACATCCATTGTTATCTACACATATATTTATAAAATAATTTATGACGTCATGTCCATGCTAGTCTATGGCTATGATGTCATATGCATTATTACCTATATTTTTAGTGTCATACAATGGCAAATGGGCTGAAAAAATTTATGAAATATTTCTAAAGATTGTAAGGTTGTTAGCATATATAAGCTATTTTGTAAGAGTTGCAATCATATGCAAGCCTTTCTGTGAGAATTGCAAGGAATTTAAAGTTATTTTATAAGGTTTGCAAGCATCTACAAGTTTTTTCTGTAAGGGTTACAAGGCTTTTCCGTAAAAGTTGTAAGGTTTTCAGAAGAGTTCGCAAGCCATTCTGTAAGGTTTGCAAGCCATTCTGTAAGGTTTGCAAGCCTTTCCGCAAGGTTTGCAAGCCTTTCCGTAAGGTTTGCAAGCCTTTCCGTAAGGTTTGCAAGCCTTTCCGTAAGGTTTGCAAGCCTTTCCGTAAGGTTTGCAAGCCATTACGCAAGGTTTGGAAGACATTCTGCAAGGTTTGCAAGCCATTCCGCAAGGTTTGCAAGCTATTCTGCAAGGTTTGCAAGCCTTTCTGTAAGGTTTGCAAGCTTTTCCGTAAGGTTTGCAAGCCTTTCCGTAAGGTTTGCAAGCCATTACGCAAGGTTTGGAAGACATTCTGCAAGGTTTGCAAGCCATTCCGCAAGGTTTGCAAGCTATTCCGCAAGGTTTGCAAGCCTTTCTGTAAGGTTTGCAAGCTTTTCCGTAAGGTTTGCATGCCTTTCCGTAAGGTTTGCATGCCTTTCCGTAAGGTTTGCATGCCTTTCTGTAAGGTTTGCATGCCTTTCTGTAAGGTTTGCAAGCCTTTCCATAAGGTTTACAAGCCTTTCCGTAACATTTGCAAGCCTTTCCGTAAGGTTTGCAAGCCTTTCCGTAAGGTTTGCAAGCCAACTCGAAATGTTAGCAAGCTTCTCCACAAGGTTCGCAAGCTATTCTGTAAGATTTGCATGCCTTTCCATAAGGTTTGCAAGCCATTACGCAAGGTTTGCAAGCCATTGCGCAAGGTTTGCAAGCCATTGCACAAGGTTTGCAAGCCATTATGTAAGGTTTGCAAGCCTTTCTGTAAGGTTTGCAAGCCTTTCTGTAAGGTTTGCAAGCCTTTCCATAAAGTTTGCAAGCCATTTTGTAAGGTTTAATGCCTTTCCATAAGGTTTGCAAGCCATTTTGTAAGGTTTAATGCCTTTCTGTAAGGTTTGCAAGCCATTTTGTAAGGTTTAATGCCTTTCTGTAAGGTTTGCAAGCCATTTTGTAAGGTTTGCATGCCTTTCCGTAAGGTTTGCAAGCCTTTCCGTAACATTTGCAAGCCTTTCCATAAGGTTTGCAAGCCTTTCTGTAAGGATTGCATGCCTTTCTGTAAGGTTTGCAAGCCTTTCCATAAGGTTTGCAAGCCTTTCTGTAAGGTTTTCATGCCTTTTCATAAGGTTTGCATGCCTTTCCGTAAGGTTTGCAAGCCTTTCCATAAGGTTTGCAAGCCTTTCCGTAAGGTTTGCAGGCCATTTTGTACGGTTTGCATGCCTTTCCATAAGATTCTCAAGCCATCCCATAAAGTTTGCAAGAAAGAATGCATGAAAGTAGAGTAAATGAATTTTTAGACATCACTTACACCAACCAAAAACAAATATGGTGGTCAACATTTTCTACCTAAAACATACACAGTTTACACAATAGATTATAAGAGTTTCTATAGTATTATATAGACCTGTGCGCCGCCGGGCGAAACTGCCGCCGCCGGTGTTTTTGAAGCAAAAAACGCTGCCGCTCGCCGCTTGTACTTTTTTTAAAAACCCGCCGCCGGTGTATGACTGGCGGCCGCCGAATTCAAATTTGTTTTGGTTGGTTTTGTTTCAAAAATTGCCATAGGAATGAAATGATACCATATTCGATATTTATCGATATATATATCGATAATTACCACATTCAATATATCAATAAATCGATATATTTGTTCGATACGTTCAATTCCAGACGCCGGTAGTCGCCACCGCCGCTGCTCGTATTTACCCTCGCCCGCCGCCGCCGATCAATATGCTACGGCGCACCGGTCTAGTATTATATAGTAAATTTCATATTTTTGGAATTTACTACAACACCATCTAGGCAGGAAAATTATGAAACAATTATCTTTAAAACTCTCTTAATAATAAATTTATATTTAAATAAACTCTTTTACTTAAATCTACATCAGTCTTGAGTTCTTACTTGGGGGATTGTGTGATTGGTAAGCACGAGACTCCGCTCGGCTGAATACTGTAGTTAGCCGAACAGGTGCCATGATGGGTCTAGCCATGCCTCTTATCATAAAGTTCTATGGGTGAACGATTAAGTGGAGCCACTGTCCACCCCAAAGAGAAGTCACCTGAATTATATATATAGAATGGCCAGGCCAGTCATTAATCTGGGCAGTTGGTTAAGGATCTGAAGGAGTAATCTCAGTCCTGCTGTACATAGGCCAAGTCGGACCTCCAGCCATGTGGTCTTTTGGTTGTATTTGTAAATGCATCTGTTTATTTTTTTGTATGTTATTAAACCTTGAATTTATATTCTTACCCTGCCTGTGTGTGTCTCCTTCATTTGCAGTTGTTGGGAGGGAATCAGCCCCAGGAGTAGGGTCATCATCTATTACTACCGTTTCGTGGCCCCTTCCTCCGTGTCAGTCCGCTGGCAGATCGGTATTGTTTCTGTCGGTTGTCTTGTTTTGTCTCGCAAATCTCAACCGTTGACTGCGTCTCACTCCACTTATGTTTTTGTTGGGTGTGTAGCGTCCCGCCTGGACCACTACAATGACACGGTAAAAACACTCACTTACCGGTAACCCAAGCTCCGACACGGGGACGGGACCATACCCGTAGCCGCCTCTCCCACGGTGAACCTCGGGTAGTGTCGGTGCGGAGCTCCCTCGACGGTGACACACAACGAAAACGCCGCCTAGTCAAGAATATCGCGGTGAAACGCCGGTTTCACCGCGAGCCAACACGATATACCGACCGTAAAAAGACGAAAGTGGATGGTGGTGTTTCCCAAACCGGCAACCCACCCTCCCGCGGTAAACCCCAAGAAAAGACACGACACAAGTATAAATAAAATATGAATAGTGTTTATTTACACTTACGACGAACGACGGAAAATATATATTGTGGCTGGTTTCGTGCAACCAGCCAGATACACGTTATACAAAAACAAAGGCCAAATGGCCAAGGCACAAAACGAAAAACCCCACGCCGGACAGTGGAGGTCTCCCTGACCTCCACCCATAGGTCTAGTCCCTTCGGCTGCCTACAACCAACTGCCCAGATCCTGTGGCTGACCAGGCCACAGGAAACCTCCAGGCAACTCCACATGGAGGAGACAGAGGTCACATCTGACCTCTCACCCATAGACTTCATGGTGAGAGGTCTGCTGGCACAAAAATGGCGTCCGTCCCAACAGCCTACTGTAGCTGTCAGGCAGACCATCATAGGGAATTCGTCTCCTCTTACAAAACTTTAAAAATAGAGCAGACCAGGTTGCCACAATCCTCTCAACTTCCCTGTTCTGTCCCGGGAACAGATCAGTCGAGCCAGCCAGGATTGCTAACTTGAACCTGACCTTAGGGACTGGACGGCTTCCCTGGCGGTGTCGAGAAAGTGGAGCCCATCCACTCCGCAGCCCACCGACGTGCCCACCACAGGCACATCTGGGTGTTATGCCACCCAGAACCAGGATCGAAGACCGTCCCCCTAAGACGGCTTTCCTCCAGGAATCGGAATTCCTCGAAAGGAATATCCTGGAGTTGCGGACGCGTGTGAAGCGTCTGACTTGTTAGGTCTACCAGGGTGACCTCGGGCTCGGTCTCGCATACCTCCTATCCCGGCATCTAGTCCCACCACATCCAGAATTGCGAACGTTTGCTAGACCGGGTTCACGAACATTACTACCGGAAAACCCCCACAAACAAACGTCACTACATGGTGCATGTTGTACGGCAGTAGCTTTGCTTTGCTACCCATGGCTCTGGAAGCGGCTCATCCAGACGGTAGTAGCCGTAGTACTGGCAACCCTACATTCCCGGCTGGTCCTGCCAAAGACCCAGTCGGTTATTCAGATACACCTCTGCAGCTGAATACAGGGGCAATGCACCAATACGCCGTCCCTCGGCCTCAGGCCTAGGGGAGGTTGACGTTTATGGTCCTAGGGTATCAAATACCCAACCGCTATGGACCGGAGGGGAACTGGGGAACTGGGGTGTCCTGGGGAACACTGACTCCTACCAACGAGGTTCCTTCGCTTTTAGGTGAGGGCAAAGTAACACGGTGTAGGGTTCCCACCGCTTGAGCCCGCAGGCTCGAGACTGCATCCACCTTCGGGGAGGATGGAGGCGTGCCGACCAAAACGTCGTGTATCGACCTACCATTCATCCGCACCACCTCAACGGGACGTGTATGGACCGGAATTCACCGGGACTCCTCCTTCTCCGCCACAACGCCTCCAGTTTTGGCTCCCTGGCGCCTACTACTGGAGGTTGTCGGACTCCTCTTCCTCTCACGCTTGGACTTTTTACGGTCCTTTTTCTTTTTCTTCCCATGAGGAAGGTTGACCATGCGTCGTGTCAGACTTAACTGACCCTGACGACTTATTGTGCCAGTCAGGCGTAGGCGGGTGGTTAGCCCCCTTCGCCCAATTGGACTTTTTCTTTGAAGGTTTTCTGGCCGGAGCCGTACACTTCTTCGCAGAAGCACCCTTAGCCGAAGTGACAGTCGAGGATGCTTGCCCAGAGACAAATCTTCCTCGACCATCCCGAAGCAGAGGCTTCTCCTTCGGTGCAAGAGTCGGTTGACTCTTGCCACCAGTAGCTTCGGCTTCCGCACCACGGGCTGGTGCACTAGAAGAATGCATTGCCTCCCTCTCGACGATTCGCTTCTGGCCAGCGACGGTCGTGGCACTCGCAATCGGCGGGACGCCACGACCGACAGGAGGTTCCCCTGTTTTGAGCGGACTCCGAGCGGGTATCCCCTGCAGGAGAGGGAACTCAGCAGCTCGGCGCTCAAACTCCAGTCGCTCACTTGCACTGACCGCACGGGCAATCTGTCGGTGCAAGCTCGCTGTCTTAGCTTGAAGCCGTTTGAGCTTGTCCTCCAAGCTCTCGGGCTTCCGAGGTTCGAAGGCCTTTCCTCGACCTGAGGACCTGGCCTTCTTGCCTCTTGAGCTTTCGGCAACTGGTGGGGTGTGAGGGCTGAACCTTTTTTGCCCCTTGCCACCACCACCACTCACAAATTTCCCCGGTTTACCGGGAGCGGGTACTGGAGGCTGAGCAGCCTTCTCCACTCGCCGGTCCCTCTTCGGCTTGTCTGAATGCCAGCCTGAGCTGCCAGCTACTGCCTCGGGCGGACCCGACACAGCAGCCGGCTTCTCAGGCCAGGCAGCTCCTGGACAACCGTCAGGGCGGGCGAGAGTTTCAGCTCGAAGCCCTAGAGCAGGCGTGAACTTCTTCAATGCCTCCTCTTGAGCCTTGAGCTTAGCCTCTCTCTCTGCGAGAGCCTTGGCCCGAGCAGTGATCCGTGCGGCTACGGACTTCTTCTTGTGTTTCTTTGCACCGTCCTTGTTCACCTGCATGGTGGGAATCTCCCCGATGAAGAATCGACGGTCCCCGAACAGGAAGCCACCTTCCTGGACCATGTCCCGTCTAACTTCATCTAACCGATCCAAGCGGCCTTCTTCTTCGGCCAAGGACTCAGCCACGGCCTCCAAAGACATTGGATCGGCGGGAAGAACTACGTGGGATCCCATACTCGACGGTTTACCCACGGAGGTCGAACTACTCCTGTCAGACTCCGAAGAGCCCTCTGAAGAGGAGTTGCGACTCCGCCACTGCTTTGAGGCATCAACCACCGAATCAACGGTGGTTTCGACCTCCATCTCCGCGTCAATGACTAACGACGCTAACAAGGAGACGTCCTCACTGTCCACCACCACCCTAGACCAATCTAGGAGGTCTAGAACAGCCGGAGACCCGGGTTCCGGGAGACTAGCGGTTAACTCACCGGTAGCCGCTTTCCCACCATATAAACCCGCTTCTGCAGTCTCTCCAACCGGAGGAACTACCGCCGCCACCGACTGAACGGTGGTAGCAGCCGTTTCCCTGGTAAAGGACTGCAGGTATCTGCCCCAGAAGGCCCCAACACCGGTCAGAGTCGACTGGGCAGACTACGGACCTTCCACAACCTCTGCCGCCGGGGAACCAACAGATTCCCCAGTGGTATCAGCAGTTGCCAGCCCGCCAGATGTTGGGAAACCCTCCGACCCCGACTAACAGCCTTGCATCCCCAGAATGCAGCGGGCTGACAGAGGCGGACCGTCGGCCGCTCCCATCATCTTCCTCCTTGCCCTTCTCCGTGGTGGACCTGAATAAAAGAGAACAAACTGTTAAAAATAAGTTTTTACCGCGGAAAAGTGAATTCCACGGACTTTCACCGTGCGAATTCCCGTTCTCACCGTCCAAACACGGTCAAGACCGTGTTTTACCGTCTTCGTGCGGTGGGAACCACTTTTCCCCCTTCCGGAACCGTCGGAAAGGGTATTCCACGGATTTTCACCGTGCGAATCGCAGTTTCCACCATCCAAAGTCGGTAAACCACAGTAAAAACTCAGGTTCACCACCTTCTGACGGTGAAAACAACCTTCCACCGAGTTCCTACCGTCGGAAAGGGCATTGCACGGACTTCTACCATGAAAAATGCCGTTATCACCGTCCGAAGTCGGCAATTCACGATCAAAACCGTGTTTTACTGCCTTCGGACGGCGGAAAACCACTTTTCTGGCGGGATTCTACCGTCCAAACACCGTCGAACTTGGGCCTTCTCAAGCGAAGTGGCGCTCGGACGGGCTGAACCGGGCCAAAAAAGTGCTTTCCGTAGAGGTTTGGCCACCATGACAACAGTGATGGCGGCGAAACCACTCCCACCACGTGTGTATACGGCCATTGACCGTAAAACACACTGTTAATACAGAAAAATAAACTGCCAACAGGCAGGAGAAGGAAATTCCCTTAGAGGGACTTAGAGGGACCTCTTTTTATAGGCTTGGCCAGCTGCTTTGATGGTGAATTTTGGGTTTTTTAACCCCAAGTGTGGCCGGCGTTGTTTTGTCCTGCTTGGTGACCGAATACCGTGTTTCCGCTCCTTTCATGAGTCGGCTTGCGTAGGCCAGAACTCGGAGGACACTGTCCTCCGGTAACGTCTGGTAGACTATGACTCCCAAGCCGTACCCACTAGCGTCGGTATGTATCATTATCCCACCACGAGGATCGTACATGGTGAGTACCGGCGCTTCGGTTAAAAATGCATTTAACCGAGCAAACGCTAGTTTGCACTGATCCGACCACTCGAAGGACGCATCCTTCTTCGTCAGATCATGCAAAGGCCTTGCCACCTTGGTGAAGTCCTTGATGAACCTTCGATAGTAACCGGCAAGTCCGCGAAAACTGCGGATGCCTGTCACCGTCGTCGGGACATCAAACTCCTAAACTGCCCGCACGAGATCCGGGTCCGGAGCAACTCCCTCGGCACTCACTACGTGACCGAGATAACGAACTTTGTCAAAGCCAAAGAAACATTTCTTTGGCTGGAGTTTCAGCTCCGCCCTTCGTAACAGTCCAAGGACAGTGGAGTCTCTCGAGAAACCGCTCGAAAGTGTTCCCAAAGACAATAATATCATCCAGGTAAACCAAACAAGTCTCCCACTTATGTCCTGCCAACAAGAGGTCTAGCGCTCTCTGCATGGTGGCTGGAGCATTACAGAGTCTGAAAGGCATTTTCCGGAACTCAAACAGACCTTGAGAGCAAATAAATGCCGTTTTCTCAATGTCTGGCTCAGCCATCCGAACCTGCCAGTAACCACTAGCCAGGTCCAAGGTAGCGAAGAACTTCGCACCGGCCAATGAATCGAGTGCATCATCGATGCGAGGCAACGGATACTGATCCAGCTTTGTCTGGGCATTCAGTTTCCGGTAGTCCACACAAAACGAAAGCCACCATCCTTCTTGCAAACAAGCAAAATAGGGCTCGCGTAGGGACTACGCGAATGTTAGATAACCCCTGCATCCAACATCTTCGCCACCTCTTCTTTCTCGACTGCCCTGGCCGCTGGAGCGGTTCGACGCAATCCTTCTCGCACTGGAGGTTGCCCACCGGTATCTATCGTATGTTCGACCAGAGAGGTTTCACCCAACTCCGTAAAGTCGAACGCAAAATGATCCCGGCGTGCCAGCAGGAACTCCCGAAGCTGTCTTGCCTCTTCAGGCTTCAGATTGGGGCCAATCTTAAGACACTCTTCGAGAGTTGAAGCCGTTGTCACATTGAGCACCTGGCATCCGTTTCCGGATGCCCCTCTCAACTTAGACGAGGCCTCCCCTGGTCGAACCGTCGCCTGAGTGGGGTCGCCCCGTCTCAACTTAGATGGCTCTTCCAGCCCTACCACAAGGGCAGCCTCCACAGCTTGAGCCGTGGCCACACCCTCTCCTGTTTCCAGGGCAATGGGTGCATTCCCCACGTTTTCAAGCCAGATATCGTATATGCCAAGCCGGTTAGCTGTAGCGATACATGCCACGGCTAACACTTCACGTCCACCTAAGGCTTTCCGGTGCTACTCCACAAAAAGCAGCTGGCTAGGGCCGGCATGCTCTTCCATTGTCACCGATACGACATGCCGTACGTGGGCTGGTAGAAAGACATTCTCCCTAAGTCGCAGAGAACAAACTTCTCCATGCCCGATAGAGGTTCTGGTCTCGAGCAGCTCCGGTGAAACAATGTTCACCCACCCATCAACCTTCTCGAGTGCAGGCGGAACCACTGGGAGTTGCCGTCCCGGAGGCAAAGCCCCTGATATCGGCGGTGGAATTGCTTCTACCTCCCTAGGTTCCTCAAGCGCTCGATCGGTGTATGCAGCTTAGAGGGCATCTGGATGTGCCGTCCAGACATCCTCCCGGAAGTAGACCTTCCGGTGCACGATATCTAATATCAAGCCGAAGCGTGAGGCATGATCAACGCCCAGCAACGCTTCGCCCTCTCCTTTCACCAAAAGGAGAGGCACCTGGATGGTTTTCTTGTGGATGGTCAATTCCACGTTTGTGAGCCCTACTACCTCGATGGAGTGCCCACCCATTCCAAGAAGGAATGAAGGAACCGCCAGTTCCTCTATAGGCAACTCCATCACTCGTGCTACCGCAATGCTTAGGACCGACACATCGGCCGCTGGTGTCTACGATCATCTCCAAGAGACGATCGCCTATCGACACCCACACCCGTGGTGAACCTACGTCGTAGGCCCGGCTCTGAAGCTCAGGAATGGGAACCCGTAAGTTCCCACAATCGACAATCTGCGTCCCAACCACCTTACCGTCTACACCGGACGGTAATCCCAGACATGCAGAAGACTGGGACACTGTCTCAGAAACCAGAGACTTCCCAGGCACAGCAGGAGGTATGGGCGCACCAACTCCTCTCGCCTGCTCGATGAGCTCACGATCCAGCACCTCACCACTAGGCATATAGGGTGAGGGGGCAAACCAGCAATCCAGCTGACTGCACACGGCCTCCAATGTGGAGCATGGCGATGGAAATACCCACTGGGTAATTTCCGGGTCCGCAGACCTCGCCAGAGGCACCCCTGCCTTACGCAGGACATCCACATACTTGGAGACCGCCCGGAGGTACGTCTTTCGTTCAGAACCCAGGCCCTGACAGGCACCTGAGTTTTGAAGCTTAACCGGTAGCCCACCACTCAGTTCGGTGGCAACCGGCAGCAGTTTACCGAAGATTTCTCTTCGTCCTCCACGAGTTGGTAGTAGAACTGACCATCATGAACAGTGGCCAGGTACTTATGACCCTCCAGCCAAACTGGCGCTATGCCAGCGGTTGGCTGGAGCATCTGACTTTTGCCAGGCATCACTCTGGCAAAATGTCCTTTGGCCGATGCCTTTGGACAATCCTTCTTCAGGTGACCCATCTGGTTACACAGCAAGGACCTAGTCACCAAAGTGAGTCGCCTGCACGGTCCGTACTTCGAGGCGTTACCTGCTTTGTCCGACTTGGACGGTGCAGCAGCCTTCGCACCCATTTGGCTTGAAGAGAAAGCCCAGGCAGAGCTCCCAGAGCTAGCCGTGGTTCCGGAGAACTGAGCGCTGGCCCTGTCCTGAGGAACCTCTCTAGTACGAGCGGGCAATTTACCCGTCAGAAGCAAATCAGCTTCCACCAGCCGACACCAGTCGACAGCTCTCGTCTTCGCCCCGGAGACACTCGGTCGGACAGTTCCAAGAACCGCCAGTAGAATGCCTGCACAGACTCAGTAGCCCCCTGTTTCATCGATTCATATTCGCCGAACATAGCATGAACATAGCCTGCACATAGCATCCTTCAGCTCAGTCCAGGTCAGGTCTGGAAGAGTTTCCACCAAAGTGGCGTAATATTCTTCCGCCAAACCGTCGAGCAGAAACGTAAAGAAACTGCATCGGGACTTGTCCGTCCAGCGCTGAGCTCGGGCTTTCGCTTCGAACTTGCAGAGAAAAGTCGCCAAATCTTCTCTGCCGTCGTAACGAGCAAATGAGTGGACCGGGTTAAAGAACCCGAATGCCTAAACCTCCGCTGGAACCACTGGAGCGGTCGTCCAAGCAGCGGCGCTAATCCTGCGAGGCTGCCTGCTCCTGTTCCCCGAAACGTCAGACTCAGACTCAGCTTCCGAAAGGTATCACCATGTGAACCCTCGGCTGCTGTCCGGGTGCGGGAAGGACGCCCCGGCTCATCCCCCAAGGAGATAGCCTGGGTGCTTCCCGCAGAGGTACCAGCCTGGCTTGCACCGGTGGGTCCTCCCTCCGTGTGCCTTCACGGACGGGCGACAGTGAAAACCGAGGATCCACCCTCGGCTCAATCGTCGATCAGGACAGCCGTCCTTCCAACCGAAGGACATCTATCCCGTAGGCAATCTCTATGAGTTGCTGTTCGGATAGCCCGGCCAAAAAGGCCCGGCCCTCACATGCAGTCTCATGGGGGATTTCCACCATGTCCCGAAGGAGTTGACCGCCACGTCCAACCGGACGGGCGGCGGTGGAAACTTGGACATTCACTGTCTTCTAACAGGTATTCTCGCGGAAGAATGTCACTGCGGCATTTCCGCACCGTGACCCATTCATCCGGGAAATCCCCGTCTACGCTACCGCCTTGTCCGCCTGTATCCAGGGGGACTCCGCCTTCCGCCCCAAGGAGACGGTCGACTATGCGGCTGCGTAACTCTAAACCCGCATCTGCTCCAATTTCCCAACCTTCCGTCGGTACTTTTGAGGTTGGTTCCATTTTTCACCGTAAATAAAAGGTAAAATCTGGACAAAACCACCAGATAGCGGATTTCCACCGTTGAAAACGGTAAACTCACGGAAAAAAGTCCGTAAAATACCGTAACGAACGGATGGGACCGTGCAAAACCGCGGTTTCACGGACAAAAGTCTGTGTCCCATAGTGAGGAACGGTCCGAGTTTACCCTACCGGTTTCTACCGCGGTATAACGGACAAAAGTCCGTTTCCCACGGTGTACTTCTCGGTAAAACACCGTACACCACCACAAACCACGGTACCACAGACCGTAGTCCGTGCCCCATGGTAGTTCGACGATAAATTTACCGTTAACCACGGTACAACGGACCGGAGTCCGTTCCCCACGGTAAATCACGGTAAAAATACGGTAAACTTTACCGTTAACCGCCTCACGGTAACCCAACGGTAAAGTGCGGTTAACGGTGGTTCCCGCCGCCGTTCCACGAACCACAGTCCGTGTACACTGGCGTAATCTCACCGTACGGTGATTCGACGGACTAAACGGTCGAACCCACGGTATTCAACCGTGCGAGGCGGGGTACAGGTACCCGGCACCTCCACCAATTGTAACGTCCCGCGGACCGCTACAATGTGCGGTAAATGAAAACTAAAACGCTCCCACTTACCGGTGACAGAGCTTTGACGACGGGGACGGGACAGTACCCGCAGCCCCCTCTCCCACAGTGCACCCCTCGGGTGGTGTCGGTGCGGAGCTTCCCTCGACGGTGACACAACGGTGACATGCCGCCTCGTCGAGAATATCGCGGTGATACCTCTGCTTCACCGCGAGCCGACACGATTTACTGGCCGAAAGAGGTCGGAAAGGACGGTGGAGTCAAACCCGAACCGGCAACCCACCCTCCCATGGTAAACCCCCCCAAAAAAAACACGACACAGCAAGTGATGAATAAAGTGTTTTAATTGACACGGTGAAAAACGAAGGTGGCAGTATTTACAGAACTGGCTGGACAATTCGTCCAGCCAGGCACTATACAAAACGAAAGCCCAACAGGCCAACAAGGCACAGAAGAGACCCAAACACCGGACAGTGGAGGTTTACTTGACCTCCACCCACAGGTCTAGTCACATCAGCTCCCTACAACACACTGCCCAGATCCTGTAGCTGACCAGGCCACAGGAAAAATCCAGGCAACTCCACCTGGAGGGGACAGAGGTCACATCTGACCTCTCACCCATAGACTTCATGGTGAGAGGCCTGCTGGCACCAAAATGGCGTCCGTCCTAACAGCCTACTGTAGCTGTCAGGCAGACCACCATAGGGAATTCGTCTGCTCAATGAAGTTGCCCATTCTGCCACTGTACCATTTGTTGAATTCCTCCACTGAAGACTATAGTATGGTCCATAAATTCCATCATGGACATTGGCCAGATAAGTTGAGTAGGTGTTGCCCTCTGGTGGTTGAGGCAATCTTGACGAATAAAATAGTGCAGAAACAAGAGTCATCAGGGCCCTATAACAACCTCTACAAGTTATTCAAGTCTACAACTTGTAGATGTTTAGCTTGTAGCTACAAGTTTCATAACGTCTTTTAACAATGCCTGCTTCTAAGACTTAAACCCCACCTGGTACTACTTCCACTCGTTCTGTTCAGGCATCTCGTGATGTTGCCTGTTTGAGGAAGGAGGTTGCTGAGTTGAAGGAGTTATTCCTTCAGCACTTCAATGTTCGCCCAACAGTAACTCATGAGGTTGGGTGCCAGACTTGTGATGTAGCATCCGGTTCGACATCCAATGCATCTGTTGGGACTGATCTTATGAATCGGGCAGCCCAGACAGATGATGGATGGACGGTGGTTAAAGGCAAAGGATCTCAGCCACAGAGAAAAAGCTTTGCCAGTGTCGTGGCTAGTGGTAGTCCTGCTACCATGGTTGGAAACCGATTTGGGTGTGTTGTCTGGGGTTTGGGATCCCCCTGCCTCTACCTCCACCAATGTTAGCCCGCAAACTGACAAGCCTATCGATGTGCACCTCATTGGTGACAGTTTCGTTCTAGGTGTTAGGTTTGCAAACCTGGAAAGTCAACTACGTGGTGTTATCCAGGCACATGTGTTGAGCAGTTAAACCACTCGAGTTGAGGCAGTGCTGAGTAAAGCAAGTCTTAACCTGGTGTGGTTGTGCATGCCGTCACTAACAATATCAAGATGGATGCACCAAAGGGAATAGCTGAGCAACTCAAACATCTTTCTAGAAAGGTAAAACGTGTTAGACCGCGTGCAAGGATTGTGATCTCCACTGTTCTGCCTCGGTTTGAGTGTGATACTAGGGGTTCATCTGAACCCTGCAGTCCTTCAGATCTCACGAGAGATTTCTCTTCTCTGTCGTAGTGCTGGTTACTCATATGCTGATGCTTCTCAGGAGCTTCTTAGGGCTCCTGAGCAGTGTTATCTACGAGATGGCCTTCACCTGACTGCAGCTGGTAAGGATCTCTTGAGCTCTGTTCTCTGGAAATCTGTCTGTAGTAATGTCCTGGGAAACCACTAATTGCTAAATGCCCTGCTTTTAGGAAGAAAGATTGTTCAGTTAATGCATGTAAATCAAATATCCAAAAAGAAACCCTTTCTAATAAAAAGCCTTCTATGAAAGATTCTCAGGACAACAAAGAAAATAATAAGCCTTCAAGTAATATACTAAAAACACTAATAGTGAATTGCCAAAGTATAAGAAATAAAGTAGTTCAGTTTAGAGAAGCAGTAGAAAGCTATATTCCTGATATTATCTTTGGTGGTGAATCATGGCTATCTGAAGATGTTCCCTCTGAAGAAGTGTTTCCCCAAGAATTTAGCATATTCCGTAAAGATAGGGAGAAAAAAAAGGGTGGTGGAGTATTTCTAGCTATCAACAAAAATCTTTTGTCAAATAGAGAGCCATTGTTTGAGGGAGACTGTGAGGCTGTTTGTTGTAGCATTTTGCTTAAAAATGGAAGAAAAATTTTCTTATTCTCATTCTATCGCCCACCATCAAATGACGAGGAGGACTTACTCCAATTTAGAAAATGTCTGGACTCCTTATTTTCTGTCCACAAATATGCATCAGTTCTCATTGGTGGTGATTTTAATCTTCCTGGAATAAATTGGAAAAAATTATGCTATAAATTCCCAGACCTCATGTCATAAATTAATAGATATACTGCTTGATTGTGTATACACGTATTCCCTGGATCAGCTTGTGCAAACCCCAACACGTCTCACCAATTCATCAGCTAATATTCTAGATTTAGTATTGACCACACAGAATCTGCAATCAATTGAAGTTGTCGATGGCATAAGTGATCACGGAATGATTTACTTGGAACTAGTTACCCAAGTTGAAAAAATCCAATCAGCTCCCAGAACTGTTCTTCAGTACAACAAAGCTGATTGGGCTAATTTTAAAATTTATGTGGCAAATGAATTGAATAACGATAATGTTAAATCAAATGATGCAAACCAACAGTGGGCATCATTTGTTAGAGTAATTTCAAATGGAATAAAGAAATTCATTCCACTCAAAAATTCTAAATCAAGCTCGGAGCCAATTTGGTACACAAATGAGATATGCCGGGCTCTTCGTAAGCAATGCCAAATTCGATCTAAAATGAAAAGAAATATTAATGCCACTACTAAATTACAATTCAGCTCCCAGCGATCTCATGTGAAAAGTTTACTTAAAAAGGAACACTTAAATTTTACAAATAATGTGTTGGGTGTCTCACTCCATAAAAACCCTAAATTATTCTGGAAATATGTAAAAAGTCTTAACAAAAGTCCAAATACCATAACTTCAATTATGACACCCCTAGGTGATGTCTGTTCTGACAAACAGGTTATTGCAAACACCCTTAATAACTATTTTCAAAGTGTCTTTCATTCTAATGATGGTAACAAGGTACAACCAATGGACACCTTACCTCAAGTTATGCCAGACATAGTCATAAACACCACTGGATTACAAACCCTTCTTTGTAATTTAGATACAAACCTAATCATCAGGCCCAGATGAAATTTCACCAAGATTACTAAAAGAGTTGGCTGCAGAAGTCAGTCCATTATTAAGTAAACTTTTTCAAGACTCCCTTCAGAGTGGAATATTGCCTTTAGCATGGAGGCAAGCGAACATTTGTCCAATTTTTAAAACGGGTGATAAACACCTTCTAAATAACTATAGACCAATTTCTTTAACATCCATTGTTTGTAAAACCCTTGAACACATCATTTATTCTTGTACAATCAAGCATTTAAAGATGCATAAACTAATTCATGAAAATCAGCATGGTTTTCGCAAAGGCAGAGCGTGTGATACCCAGTTGGCACTATTCATGCAAGACATAGTCTGGTTTGGACAGTAAGGCCTAGTTTGATTTGGTATTTCTGGATTTTGCAAAAGCATTTGATACAGTAAAATATTCATTACTAATTAAAAAAATGATAACATTTAATATAAATAACCAAGTAATTTTATGGATGTCATCTTTCTTATCCAATAGACAACAGCGTGTCCAAATTGATGGTGCCATGTCAGACTGGGCACAAGTAACATCTGGTGTACCTTAGGGTAGCATTCTTGGACCACTGCTTTTCCTTTTGTTCATAAATGATCTGGCAGATAGGTGCAGCAGTACGATGTGTTTATTTGCCGATGATGCTGTTGTGTACAGAAGGATTAGGAGTAATGAGGACATTGAAGCCCCCAAAGAGATCTAAATAGCATTGAAGAATGGTGTGCTGAGTGGCGTTTACTACTAAATAGTGTAATGAACTATCTTGTGGTGGATAAAATATACCAAAAAGCGGTTGGCTAAGCCGCTTATTTTATCCTGGTTCGGGAGGATGGGAACAAATTAATCTCTTTCCGATTCCTAACAAGTTCTTCCTTGTTGAACTTTTACAGAAAAAATGGATCTTTTAGCTGTCTGCTACTCCTCGGGCTTTCGCCCGTTAAAAGCCGGTTGATCGTGCTGTCCCTTGAAGTCTGATCTAAAAGTGGTGATCCGGGTTTTCACCCGGATTGGCAATTTGAGATGATGGCGATGTTAGAACTTTCGTTCTCTTCAATAAGTATAAGGAAATTAGACTTGGCAACTTTTTACTCTTCATAACAGTTTATTTCCATAATGTACAGAATTTGGCCACAATTGAGCATAATCTCAGTGTCAGAGTAACAATTAAAAAAGTGCTGCCTTAGTCTTCAAAAAAACTGTTCTTTAGTCTTCAAAAAGACTTCTCTCTGAACAAAATTGAGCATAGATTCGTTGTCTCAAGAGTGCTTGAAATACATAAAAATACACGGCCTTTTATACCCAAAAAGAGGATACTGAGGACACTTTCGCAGTATGCTCTGATTGGGTAAAATCGAAATCAAAAACCAAACTGGCCAATCAATGTGATTGACCAGTGGTCAGCAAAATATAGAAAAATGACTCATTCTAATTAAAGACCAATATTCAAAGAAAAATACAACCCCATTGACTTAATGCTACTGCTTATCAGTATGATCTTTTGTATTAAGGGGTGGGATTGGGAGGAGAGGACCCAAACAGGATATTGGCATCATCAGCTGTAGAGAACTGAGTCAACCTACTGTACGATAGTACAGAGGGGTGACAATATTCCATGCCATTCTAAAAACAAAAATAAACGATCCAGGAAAAATTAAGCGACCCAGGATCGCTCCTGGACTGATCGTTTCAATAGAACTAAATGCAACATTATGCGTGTTTCCCGAAAACATGAACCTTGCAGGGTACCTTACACTATGGGGGATGTTCAGCTAACCCATGTTGATAAAATCAATTATTTAGGCTTAACCTTTTCAAAATACATGCTATGGAAAGAACATATAACCAAAGCCGTTGGCAAAGCTTATCAAAGACTGCAATTTGTTCAATGCACCATTAAACATTGTAAACAAAATGTAAAAGAGGTATGTTACTTTAGCCTAGTTAGACCTATATTAGAATATTGTTCACCAATTTGGAATTCATTTAAAAGTAACTCAAAACATGAAATAGAAATGGTACAGCATAGGGCTGCAAGATTTGTGAAAGAAAGATATATGTATACCGACAGTGTATCGTCAATGCTCCAGGAACTACAATGGGAATCATTATCAGCCAGAAGAAATGAGCAAAGCCTTGCCCTATTCGGATGGTTGCTGACTGATGATAACATTGCTCTGCTCAATGGCTTATTAACTAGAAATCCTTGTAAGGGTAGACAAGGCCATTCAAAGGCCATCGAAGAATTAACTGCTAGAACTGATGCATATTTCTGGTCTTTTTTCCCAAATGTGAGAAATTCCCCTATGGAATTCTCTTCCAGGGACAATTTTAGGACAATTTCAATTTAACAATGATGTCCTATTCTGTTTAAATGACAGTAGTTTATGAATGGGAGCGATCCTCCCTGCCACATGGCTTTCGAGCTGATTGCAGGTGTACTGAGTTGAATTGAATTGAACACCAACTGAGCCACGAGACTTGTAAAAATAGATGTAAATTATACAATTGTAAATGAATTATACTAGACTTCTTATTACTATTGTAACAAGCTATTTTCTATTTTAGATTCCGGTTGTGTTATGTTTATTATTATTTTAAAATGGAAATTTAAAAAAAAATTGTATGGGTTAAGATGAGAATATTACTTGTTTTTTTATAACTTATGTTTAAGTTTTAAATTTAATTTTATGTTGGTCTTCTCCCAATCTGCAGTTTTTGTTCAGCTGCCAAACTGTAAATTATATTAGGTTCATTTTGAAGAGTTCCACTGATTTGGCCAAAACATTTGCTAAATGTAAAGTACTTAACCATAATTTTTCTTTAAATTCAAAGACATTTATTCGAACATAATTGTTTCTTGGCAGGTACCTGTATGGCTGTCGTATACCTACACTCCTACAGTACTACTCACCATCCACCAACAGCCACATTTTACAATCTTATACCATATACATGTTATGATTGCAAATACACATTGTGTTTTTGGTATTTTATTCTACTGACCCAATTCATCTTATACTGCAAATAACCACATAAGAGTTTTTTTTTAAATTGTTTGTATACTGCCCTACTTTTTACTAAAGATGATCAGGCACCTCCCCCACTCATTTTTTATTGTTAATGTTTTCTTTTTTTTTAGTGGGTACAAATTTTAAGCTCTAGTAGAGTACCAAAAACATTTTTTTGGAAAATTTTGAATGTTTTAACAAAAAACCCCAGACTTTTTTTTACATATTTAACAAAAAACCTATTAACCATTAGTAAGACAATATTTCACACTGTCAAAGACATATTAAAAGTACCCTAACCAGTGTTTTTATGCCATTATAAGTGTGATTTTTTTGTATCCTTAAAAATTGAGACAACATGATCCAGGCCCAAATTATAAAAGGGCTTCTTCCAAGAATCAAGCGGTTTGTCCTATCTAGGAATCCAAAAACACTAGATGAAACAATACGAGTTATTCATGCAGAAGAAAAAAACGAGAAACTAACCCAAACAAAATACGTCACCAATAGTTTGGAAAATGGAAAAAGTACCTTATCGAAGAGCTAAACAATAGAATGAAAATCTTAGAAGATGCTTTTCTAAACAAATATTAGCAATGGAAAAACTCATCAAACTGTTAAACAACACACAAAGGAAACCATGCACCAACAAAATATACGCTGCTTTAAATGTCAACAATTGGGTCATTTGGCAAATCAGTGTAAAATCAACAAAACGAAATACGTTTTAAAAACAGCAACGATGTTTCTTTGCAATAATGTGGGACACAAAGCAAACGAGTGCCGGAGAAGAACTATTCCAAACCCTCAAATACAATGTTGATATTGAAAAAAAACTGGGCACTCTATCGAACAGTGTAGAATCAGACCTCCAACCAATCATCGTCATCCGGAAAACTAAAAGCTCCTTTAAGAAGAAGTGCACATCAAAAAGGGGGACAGTACGAAATGTGCACCATACTAAATAACTTAAACAACAATGATGATACATGCCCTGTATTTTCTGCAACAGTTTTTGAAAGTAACTGAATATTCTTTATGACACTGGAGCTGCCATAGCTGTGATTTCAAGACCAATATTTGATGCTATCGAACACAAATATGGCAAGCAAATCAAAAGCATGAAATTAGATAACATTGAAATAATTGCTGCAAACGGGAAACCATTTCCCATACTAGGGTTGTATGAAATCCCAATAAACCTGCATAACTGGACTGAAAAAGTAGTCATTTATGTGAGTCAAAGGGATTTATCCCCATCATACCAGAATATCTTTGGAATAAACACTACCAAAAAATTGGGGTTGAAATATGGCAAAACATACATACCTATAAAAAAGTGGAACCCTTGAAAATCCTAAATTCTGTAGAAACCAAAAGAAGAAATCTAGAATGGATAGATCAAGTTTTGGACAAAACAGAAAGGGGTCATCAAAGGCAATTACAAAACCTTCTCCTAAAATATGCAGATATATTTGCATGTAGCCTCACTGATTTAAAACCCACTACTCGGGTGGAACAGGAAATCCACCTGACAGATCCCGCAGCAGTATACATTAGGCCATATAAGGTTCCACATCAACAGGAAACATTTTACAAGAAATGATTAATGAGCTACTTGAAGCAAAGATAATTAAACCCTCAGTTAGCCCTTCTTCAGCAGCATCATTTTTGGTCACCATTGAGGTTTCACCATCATCCGCCTTTTTAGGGGCGGCCGCACGGTGATTCTCCATGTTAGCAGACTGGCTTTGGAGAGTTTTCACGTTAACATTAATGTGCACGGAGATGGAGGTCTTCATGGACATCTTCTTCTGTTTAGGGTCTGCGGCAGCGCATCCCTTCTGTTCTTTTTGTCCTTTCTTGGGTTTGTTGTGGACAATGGGGCTGTTCCTTAGCTGGAACTTCGCTTCAATCCATCGCTTGTCTTTCTGGTGGTAGTCTATGAATCGATGGACTACCACACGTTCGGATTGTCATCCTCACAAGGCTGGCAATGCCGATTTTGTACACTCAACAAAATACTTTTAAGATCTAATTAAAAGAACAATGAACAAGGTGACGATATTTATCTGATTTCTCCCTCCATTGGAAAATACATTACTCTCCCTGTCATGGTCAGATGACCATTTTTGGGGGGTCCTGTTTCCATTTTAATTCTGTTTACATTAACAGAGATGTGACAACCCCGTTTCGCTCCTTTGTGAGCAGAACTAAATCTCCTGTTGTCGTCTGCTAGGCTGGCTAAAGTAGGCTGCCCGGCAGACAACAGAAAGGCCAGCAAGGGTCACTGCTAACCCCCAGGTGGAGCAGCCTTGAGGTATATAATGGTGGCAGCCATTATATACTGGGAAGTTTGAAACCCTTAAAGGAGTGAAGATGTGTCGTTCTCCGTGTGTGGGTGGCCAAGATGGCCACCATCATCATGATTCTTCCTTACGTGCTTTGTAGGTTGTATTTCTGCTGGTTGAGTTAACCAGCAGATATTGCCTTATTTAAATAGTAAGTGATTATCTTGTTTTATACTTGAATAAAGTATTCATTTATTCTTTTTACATACACACTGTGTCCGTGTTGTTATTTCTATTATAACTGGGGAAGTTACCATGGGGAGGGTGGGGGTTTCTGGTGGGGAAACACCGGCAACATCACCATCCTTTATCCATGTTTTGGGTTGTCAGCCGGTTCTTCATGTCGGATCCACGGTAAGATCCAACGGGAATTTACCGTTGATTCTCCGTCCTGTTCATCGGCCATTCGACCGTCGATCTATGGGGATCGACCTCCAACCGACGTCACCCAAGGACCATGGAAGGTACAAGTAGAGGGCTGGTCAGCACTTCAACCTGTCCCAAGAAGGTCAGCGGTTGGTAAGTTGGAGAAATCTTGCTAGGGTGTTGTGGCGACCAAGTCGGGTCATTAAAGAAACAAAGGATTGTTTTTCCTCCATCTTTACTACAATTGCAGATGTCTGAACTCCGACCTGTCTAATGGAATTTCGTCCTAAATCTTGGTTCCTATTGTCAGAAGGCGTCGATTGACTTCTAATTCTTGACTGTCCTCCCTGGGACGGTCTTTTGACGTTCCTCTTAGGAAGCTCTTCTTTGCCTTCACTACAAGTTGCAGTGGCTACTCTCTTTTGTGAATCAGCGTCGTACTGACTTCTGACCTCGTCTTGTATAACTTCTGTATACATTGTTGTTTTTGCCTCCTTGTGGGTGGGCTTTGTAAACTTTCTGTTTATTAAAACCGTTTCTCTTGTTTCAATTTTGCATTTGTGTGTTCTTCACAATTGATATCTTGGTGACTCATGAAAGAGCTGTGATCATAAGTTGGTTTGATAGATTTCTCTATGGTGTCGTCTACACCCTCTAAGTCGTTATCTATCTCCTCTTTGCTTATGTATCCTATGCTGTCATCGTCGTTTGTGAGGCCTCTGTCGAACAATGTCATTGTTCTCTTGTGTTGTAAGTTCAGGTAAGCTTACAAGCTCTCGTAGATGTCTTCGGTTTCCTCCTCTTCACCTTTGTGGATACCTCTCGATGGACATCTCTCTTGTTTTGGGTGGATGCCTCGGGCTGGACATCTCTCTTGTAGCTCTTAGATGATGTTTGCTGAACATCTCTTTCGACTGGTGAATCGACCTTACTCTTCTTCGAAGGTAATTTCTTCGTGAAGGGCGGTGGTCCCCTTTTCACTGCCACCTCAATTAGTTTAAATGTTGCTGTTGGTCTTCAACGGGGAAATAGGTCGTCTGCCCATTAACTAAAACAGCTATGTACTGTTTTCCATCGGGTCCTGTGGAAACAGTCATCTGGTTGCATGTTACATTGCCGACCATGGACGCCTTTCGTCAGTCGGGCAGTGGACAATTTCTGCCAAAGTGTCCTTTTTGGCGGCAGTTGTAGCACATAACCTCCTCTAGAGGTACTCTAAGCTTCTGCCCTACATTTCTCTGTTGTTTCTGGTCCTGCTTCTTCTTCTGAGACGGCTGTTGTTGGCCAGAACTTGGAGCATTGCTCTGTGCCACGATGGCGTATAGTCTGTCGTCATATGCTCCCTTCAATTGACTCTTTCTCTGGTTCTGCTGACCAGACTGCTGCTTGGGTTGGAAGGGTTGAAGCGCGCTCTGCTCCACTATCTCCCACTCTTCATCAATGATCAAAATCGATTCGACTCGATTTATGAACTGGACAAATTCATTAGTGTCCACAACTGGATACACCTTAGTGTGCTGTCGAATAATAGGATGCAGGGTCTTATGCAAATTCGACACGCTCACTGGCTCTGGGATGTTACGGCATAATAGGTAGGACATTCGCAAATAGTTACGCATGTAAACAGCGGAATTCTCACCCTTACGTTGCCTCATCCTCTCGTAGCCTCCTTGAATACGAACTGCATCATTGGCCTTTTCGAACTCATCAACTAGCGCTCGGCGAAGTTCGGTCCACGTTGGCTTCTTATGTTCTCTTGAGAAGCCGGCTAACCACTCCTGGGCGTAGCCTATCTCTTGACTAACTCTTGGCACGATGGTGCATCAGTGTCGTCCTCTAACATGATGGCTCTAATGTTCATGCTTGCTTGCTCTCGGTGTGGCGTGTCCCTAGCTCTTGGGTGCACCCCTCGAAATTCATCTTGAATATTGTAAACTGATGCGAACTCACTCGTTTGGGTTGAATCCGACTTGCAGGTGAATCCACATACATTTAGCATGGACTCCTTCTGCTTCTTTGTCCGGAAACTGGACAGGTACACTGTGGTGACTTGCCGCTTCATCTGTGCAGTCAGTTTAAGCACCTCTGCGGCCATCACTCTGGGCATCGTCTTTGCAGATCTCGGTGTAGTTGAAGCTCCCCCAGTAGCTTCCTCTTCTTCATCAGTGTTGTTAGTGGCACTGTACCCTGCACCTCCACCATTTTGTGATGTGGCTGGCCCTCTAGTGCCACCCGGTTGGGGTGGTGCGGGCTGCGGGCCAGCCACCGATTTCACTGGTCGCGACATTTCGAATTTAGTCCTTTTGCGATTGGTAAAACACTTCAAAAAGCCCACAAAAAGACTGCTCTCAGGAATCTTCGGTACAGTACATAACCACTCTAATGTCCTCTAGTATTGTTTGGCCTTGTTGAAGGCGATGAGCAGAGAGACTTGGAAAGTTTCCAAGTGCATCTGCCAGTGATGAGACTTGATGGCCAAAGCTCCTCGATTTCTTATTCCCTGTATAGAAAATTAAATTCACAAAACACACACAATCCTGAGGTAGCTTGAAACTTTACTTTTCGTTTACATTATCTCTCTTACAAAGTTGTGTGTATACAAAATATCATTTCTTTAATTTACTCAAACTCTAAACTTAAAACTCTATTTGAACTGTCTCGAACTAACTGTCCGATTGCTATTCTCTAACTGTCCTCACACATAAGTGGCACAGCGACTGTCACCTCAGGGCTCAATGATTGATCAACTGGGCCAATTATTGCCCCGGGCTGAAACTATTACCTTATAAGGAGGTATTTTTGGGACATTTTTCCCAATTTCTCACGGTTCCTCAAATTCACTAGAATTCGGACCACCCAAGTTTGGACATCTGTGCACCAAGGGGTGCCATACTGAAAGAAACAAATTTCTACGGAGTGTTTCACCATTCTGCTAATACAGGGTGTCAACTTGTTAGAAAGAGCTTAACGATCTAACTACAATGCAATTTTACACAAAAATACAAAATAATTCACATAATTAATTTTACGTGGAACACGTGTACGGCGAAAAATTCTAAAAAAAAATTAAAATTAAAATCAACTACATGTAGAATCTTATGAGTGGGGACCGGCCCTCTAAAATTAGGAGTACCTAGAACCTATGAAGGTCAGAACAGAAAACACGTGCAAAAGTTATAATTTACAATAGAGGTTTATGAGATTGTAACATGTTTGTGGCCAAACATAATCATTATTAAATAAAATCAAGTGATTTTTTACAGGCTAGGAGGGGCTGCGACCGCAGTAACTAACTCTATGTAACATAACCAAAGGTCTATTTTGTTGTCAGGGTGAGCTAGGTTGCTCACACTGACAACAAAATAGACTTTCGTGTAACTTTTGCATGCGTTTTCTGTATGTTTAAGAGGATTACAAAAGTGTCGGGTGTTTTTTGACAGACGACACTATGATCGCAGTGTCTGACGTCAGAGGCGCGACTTGTATTGAATTAGCATAGACATATGCTAATTTAAATTTCAAACATATACAGTTAGGTTTGGTATCCATTATCTGGAGACATATAAGTTTTTAAAATGTTATTAAAACTGTAATAAATATGAGATTGTTTAATGGAACTATTAAAAATTTTTCAGACTTTAAATCTGCCTTTAAATAATTTTTATTAAGTATTTAAAAAGGTGTTTTTTTTTTCTATGCAAAATCTCATAGGAAAAAAAAGCTACATATTCGGTATCCATTATCTTTTTTTATTACAAAGAAGATAATAGTAAAATAAAAAAATGTGGTGGTAGATTTATTTGTTTTCTATAAAACAAGTAAATTTCATTACCTAATTGCATGTGTATATTTTTATATTGAAGTACAAGTCGTAATGGGCCAATTTTTTCTGATCAATAAGAATCTGATTGAGTCAAGGCCGGGTTAGAGAGTGCATGACGTCACATTACACATAATATTCTATTATGTAAACTATGTGTTTGACCCACCATGTTTGTTTTTGCTGGGTGTAAGTGATGTCTAAAAATTCATTTACTCTACTTCCATGCATGCTAGAAGAAATTTGACGAATTCCTCTAAAATATCTGGTGGAGTTTTATAAACAAAATTTCATGCAGAAATATGTATTTATAACTTTAGATGATTACCTTGAAGTTCATGAAAAACCCCATCGGCATCGAATAATTACGGCTATGTCCTGTACTATAGAGCATAGCAAGGGCACCCAATTTCAAATTGTACAGTTACTATAGTTATTATGGAGTCTATAGTATCTCAATGGCAACTGTCAAATTTGAAATGGGTGTGCTCATTCTTCTAAAAGGTGGGATGGGTAAATTTAAAAATAAGAAAACAAGAGCAAGAAAAGAAGACATGGCATAAAAATTTAGATTGTGTTCCTCTCAACCATAGCCTCTATGGCACCTTATAGAAGGTTATGTCTAACCTAGGTGGTAGGTTGCCATGGAAACAGATAGCCTACATTTTATAAAAAAAAGGCATTACAACAAAAAAAACAAAAATAATGTATTTTCTATAGAGAAACCATCATACCATATGTATATATATGTATGTATATATATATATATATATATATATATATATATATATATATATACATATATATATATATATATATATATATATATATATATATATATATATATATATATATATATATGTATTAGGGTGGTCCTTATTTTTTAAGTTTTTAAAAGTCTTTGTCTGACCCTCCCATGTTGTTCTATTGTGTATAAAATTATGTTGTGCAAAGTTATATTACAGTCAAGCAATATTTAGGGGTAGCTCAATGAATATGAAATTCTTTATTTTTTATGATTTTTCTCTATTATTGCAGGTAAAGTGAAAAATTAATAGTTATGGCTACTGCAACCAGAAAAACCAATACTTTATGGCTTATTGGGCCAGAAGAGACCTCTATCAAGGGATCAAAGTTACCCTCTAATAAACAAGTGCTCAGTGTATTTTTTATCACCACCGAACCTTAAAAAAGACAATCCGTGAAAGTTCCCGTAGTGCTGTAAAAGAAGCTGCAGTATTTTTGGAAAAAGCCTGGATTCCCATAAGACATGAACAGGATTGTGTTAAGAAGACAGAACAGCTTCATGAGAAGTGGGTCAAACTGAAAAAAAATTGTAATAGGAAAAGTGCTGTTCAGCAAAGTCATGAGAGTCAGTTTAAAGATGACCTCGATAATTTATTTGACATTGCTCATAAGGATGCCCTCACAATGATTACTATTCTAGAAGACAAGTATTTTCTACTTGCACAGAGAGAAAAAGGTCGGCTTCCTGTGATTGTTTCAGGTTTTAGGTGTTAACCAGCTTCTAGGTGTGCCTAAGTTGCAGGCAGGCACTGGGGGTGTCAGGCAACTGCTGTTGCAGATTTCCTTAAAGAATGGGATGTTGTCGATCAAGTGAAAGCTATGTGCTTCGATACCACATTTAGCAACACAGGTCACAGAAATGGAACTTGTATTCTGTTAGAGCAGAAATTGCAGAAGGATCTTCTGTACTTTTCATGTCGTCACCATATCTTAGAACTTGTTCTTGCTAGTGCATTTAATGAAGCCATGGGTTGTACCTTTTCTGGCCCTGATGTAACCATATTCAAGCGATTCACGCAATTCTGGGTTAAAATAGATCAGTCATCTTACATGTCTTTAGACAGCAGTGAAACTGTACAGCTTGTGATGAAAGATGAAAAAGACAATTGCAAAAAGACTACATTAGCTACTTTGTAGTCATTACATGTTTGGTCCAATGTTAATAAAATCTGCATAAATTACATTGTTGTGTTTTAATTGTAACTTATGTATAACAAAATAGTTCATTCTAATTATTTCAATATTAGTGACACTAGATAAACAATGGTATATACATTTTAGGAGAATACATAATGATTACGCTATTACGAAAACTTTGAATTCATTGAGCTACCTCTAAATATCAATTAAAATTTATAAACTTTTATGTAGACTATTTTTTTGGTTGGGAGAACAATTCTGGGGGGGTCAGAACATGAAATATTTGCATTTAAACATTACCATATATATCAAGGGACCACCCTAATATGTATATATATGTATGTATATATATATATATATATATGGTATGATGGTTTCTCTATAGAAAATACATTATTTTTGTTTTTTTTGTTGTAATGCCTTTTTTTTATAAAATGTAGGCTATCTGTTTCCATGGCAACCTACCATCTAGGTTAGACATAACCTTCTATAAGGTGCCATAGGTGCCTATATATATATATATATATATATATATATATATATATATATATATATATATATGTATATATATATTTGTACACGTTACCACCTATGTATAAAATGCCTAGGCAATATGCAAAACCACACTTTTGCAAGTGTTTGCAATTGCAATTTGCAAAATCACTAACATTTCAGGCAATGTGCAAAATAACTAATTTCCTATGCAGTGCCAATTTTTTTAACTTTAAGGCAATGCGTTACTCGGGCAATAGACACAATTTAGGACGTTTTAGGCAATGTGCGAAATTGCTAACTTTTTTCAGAGAATATCTAAAATCACAAACTTTCCATGTAATGCACAAAATGACAACTTTTCAGGCAATTTGCAAATGGTTTCCGAACCTTACGGGATGGCTTGCGAACCTTACTGGAAGAATTGCGAACCTTACG
Organism: Brachycybe producta; assembly: GCA_036925085.1. Classification (NCBI taxonomy): domain Eukaryota; kingdom Metazoa; phylum Arthropoda; class Diplopoda; order Playtdesmida; family Andrognathidae; genus Brachycybe; species Brachycybe producta. Next base: position 307,812 of record JAUPFP010000086.1, read on the forward strand.
GGACGGATTGCGAACCTTACGGGACAGATTGCGATCCTTACCGGATGGCTTGCGAACCTCACGGGACAGATTGAAATCCTTACCGGCCGGCTTGCGAACCTTATGGGACGGATTGTGATCCTTACCGGATGGCTTGCGAACCTTATGGAATGGCTTGCGAACCTTACTGGACGGCTTGCTTGCAAACCTTATGGGACGCTTGCGAACCTTACGGGACGGCTTGTGAACCGCACGGGCCGGCTTTTGCGAACCGCAGGAAACGGCTTGTGAACCGCATGGGACGGCTTGCGAACCGCAGGAAACGGCTTGCGAACCGCACGGGACGGCTTGCGAACCGCAGGGAACGGCTTGCGAACTGCATGGGACGGCTTGCGAACTGCATGGGACGGCTTGCGAACCGCATGGGACGGCTTGCGAACCGCAGGGGCCGGCTTGCGAACCGCAGGGGCCAGCTTGCGAACCACACGGGACAGCTTGCGAACCTTACGGGACGGCTTGCGAACCTCATGAAAAGGCTTGTGAACCTCATGAAAAGGCTTGTGAACCTCGGGAAAAGGCTTGCAAACTTTACGGAAAGGCTTGCGAACCTCGCAAAAAGGCTTGCAAACTACAGAAAGGCTTGCAAACCTTACGGAAAGGCTTGCAAACCTTACGGAATGGCTTGGTGTTCGCAATGTGCAGTTTCCTCGTCATTGAAATCGGTTCCTCAGATGCTCACTAACATGAAGAGGGATAAAGAGCTCTTCATCGCACACATGACAGGTCATGACCGGTTCTGATGTCAAAGACGACCCTGCCGTTGATGGCCTTGCTCTTGTGTAGTCTGTTTTGGTGTTATTAGTAATTATTTGTAATAATCATTTTCTAAATATTTTACCATGAATTGAGGGTGCTTGGAAGTGAGGTTTGCAAGCCATTCCATAAGGTTTGCAAGCCATTCCATAAGGTTTGCAAGCCTTTCCATAAAGGTTTGCAAGCCTTTCCATAAAGGTTTGCAAGCCTTTCCGTAAGGTTTGCAAGCCTTTCCGTAAGGTTTGCAAGCCTTTCCGTAAGGTTTGCAACCCTTTCCGTAAAGTTCGCAAGCCATTCCGTAAGGTTCGCAAGCCATTCCGTAAAATTCGCAAGCCATTCCGTAATGTTCGCAAGCCATTCCGTAAGGTTCGCAAGCCATTCCGTAAGGTTCGCAAGCCATTCTGTAAGGTTCGCAAGCCTTTCCACAAGGTTCGCAAGCCTTTCCGCAAAGGTTCGCAAGCCATTTCGCAAAGGTTCGCAAGCCTTTCCGCAAAGGTTCGCAAGCCTTTCCGTAAGGTTTGCAACCCTTTCCGTAAAGTTCGCAAGCCATTCCGTAAGGTTCGCAAGCCATTCCGTAAAATTCGCAAGCCATTCCGTAATGTTCGCAAGCCATTCCGTAAGGTTCGCAAGCCATTCCGTAAGGTTCGCAAGCCTTTCCGCTAAAATTCGCAAGCCATTCCGTAAGGTTCGCAAGCCATTCCGTAAGGTTCGCAAGCCATTCCGTAAGGTTCGCAAGCCATTCCGTAAGGTTCGCAAGCCATTCCGTAAGGTTCGCAAGCCATTCTGTAAGGTTCGCAAGCCTTTCCACAAGGTTCGCAAGCCTTTCCGCAAAGGTTCGCAAGCCATTTCGCAAAGGTTCGCAAGCCTTTCCGCAAAGGTTCGCAAGCCTTTCCGCAAAGGTTCGCAAGCCTTTCCGCAAAGGTTCGCAAGCCTTTCCGCAAAGGTTCGCAAGCCTTTCCGCAAAGGTTTGCAAGCCTTTTCGCAAAGGTTTGCAAGCCATTCCGCAAAGATTCGCAAGCCATTCCGCAAAGGTTCGCAAGCCATTCCGCAAAGGTTCGCAAGCCATTCCTCAAAGGTTCGCAAGCCATTCTGCAAAGGTTCACAAGTCGTCCCGTAAGGTTTGCAGGCCTTTCCGTAATGTTTGCAAGCCTTTCCATAAGCCATCCTGAATTTTGTCTATTGCCTAGGAAATTCTGTATTTAACACATTGCCTGAAAAGTTAGTGATTTTGCAAAGTGCCTGAAGGTAGTCATTTTGAAGATTGCCTGGAAAGTTTGTGGTTTTAGACATTCCCTGAAAAGTTAACAATTTTGCTCATTGCCTGAAGTAGGAATTTTGCACATTGCCTAAAACACTGAATTTTGTCTATTGCCTGAGAAATTCTGGATTGAACACATTGCCTGAAAAGTTAAAAAAATGGCACACTGCCTAGAAAATTAATTTTGCACATTGCCTGAAAAGTTAGTGATTTTGCAAATTGCGTGAAAAGTTAGTCATTTTAAAGATTGCCTGGAAAGTTTGTGATTTTACACATTCCCTGAAAAGTTAACAATTTTGCTCATTGCCTGAAGTAGGAATTTTGCACATTGCCTAAAACACTGAATTTTGTCTATTGTCTGAGAAATTCTGGATTTAATACATTACACCTTTTTACAGAGCCCTGTTGAGGTCATTGAAATAAATAAATTTGACTCGGACTCTTTCAAAATCTCGACTTACTATCTCGAGATCTCGACTTACTATCTCGAGATCTCGACTTACTATCTCGAGATCTCGACTTACTATCTCGACTTACTATCTCGAGATCTCGACTTACTATCTCGAGATCTCGACTTACTATCTCGACTTACTATCTCGACTTACTATCTCGAGACCTCGACTTACTATCTCGACTTACTATCTCGAGACCTCGACTTACTATCTCGACTTACTATCTCGAGACCTCGACTTACTATCTCGAGATCTCGACTTACTATCTCGAGATCTCGACTTACTATCTCGAGATCTCGACTTACTATCTCGAGATCTCGACTTACTATCTCGAGATCTCGACTTACTATCTCGAGATCTCGACTTACTATCTCGAGATCTCGACTTACTATCTCGAGATCTCGACTTACTATCTCGAGATCTCGACTTACTATCTCGAGATCTCGACTTACTATCTCGAGATCTCGACTTACTATCTCGAGATCTCGACTTACTATCTCGAGATCTCGACTTACTATCTCGAGATCTCGACTTACTATCTCGAGATCTCGACTTACTATCTCGAGATCTCGACTTACTATCTCGAGATCTCGACTTACTATCTCGAGATCTCGACTTACTATCTCGAGATCTCGACTTACTATCTCGAGATCTCGACTTACTATCTCGAGATCTCGACTTACTATCTCGAGATCTCGACTTACTATCTCGAGATCTCGACTTACTATCTCGAGATCTCGACTTACTATCTCGAGATCTCGACTTATATTCTGGACTTACACTTCAAATCACTGTATACATCTGCAGAAGTTAAGTACCTAAGTAACCTAACCTAACCTAACCTAACAGTACTTAACTTCTGCAGATGTATGCAGTGATTTGAAGCGTATGTCTAGAATATAAGTCGAGATCTCGAGATAGTAAGTCGAGATCTCGAGATAGTAAGTCGAGATTTTGAAAGAGTCACAGTCAAATTTATTTATTTCAATGTCCTCAACAGGGCTCCATACTTTTTAGCAGAAAAAATTGCTCCAATTTTAAATTTGACATTTACTATTGCAATACTATAGACTATAGTAACTCTATAGCAAATGCCTACAACTTGAAATTTGATGCCACCGGTTTTTTTCATGAACTTCAAGGTAAGTTTCTAAGGTTATATATGAACTAGTGGGGTAACCCGTCATAAATGACGGGAGCAAAATTACAGGCAATTGTGTGCATGCGCATCGTTTTTTTTTCCTTTTTTTACTCCTTTCATTTCAAATTCAGTCACCCCCTCTCACTTTTCCCCCTCCACGTCTCTCTCTCTGTCTCTCTCTCTCTCTCTCTCTCTCTCTGTCTCTCTCTCTCTCTCTCCCTCTCCCCCTCTCCACTTTAATATCATGGGGTTCTTTTGTATGGGAAGGGTGCAACATATAGTTGACCTTGAGAAAAAAAAGCTGTTCATTTCTTCATTTATTTCAATTTATATAAATTCTAATGTGCTTCAATGGTTGTACAGCTTTACTTCACAGATAGATAGATAGACACACATACCTGGGATATTATATATATAATATTTCAGCATGAAATTTTTAGATATTTATAAAACTCCACCAGATCTTTTAGTTGGATTGAACAGATTTTTTCTAGCATGCATGGAAGTAGAGAAAATTAAGTTTTTGTCAGCACTTACACCCACCAAAAACAAACATGGCGGGTCAACATTTTGCAGGTAAAACATACAGTTTTCATAACAAAATATAATAAGAGAATATACTTCCATTGTAGCCTCTAACGCATCCCCCACAAAAAATTACCATATACACATAAGCTGTATATCATATTAGAGAATAACCATAACGTCCTATATACATGATAAACGATGCGAGCACCCTCTATGAATATTTTTCAGAAATTAACCTACTTAACAGGCCTCTTAATGCTACCGCTGACAAAATTACAGTTTTGTATTCATCTCAATAAGATATTTCCAAAGACATTTAGTTTATTAGGGTCGATCATATACTCAGATTACAACGAAGCCAAATTTGTTCACCAGGATTGCAATTATTCCTAAAATATTAATTAATATTCATAGGTTTAAAAACAATGATTACTGACCTCTTCCCATCTGTCTATGACACAACCCTGCAAAAGTGGCTCAGGAACAGATATCCTCCAATTGAATTCGTACTGTTTTGTCATGTTGATTCCATTGACTGTATGTGTTATCAGTTCAGATCAAAGTATGCATTGTGTTCACAGTTCTGTTTCTATGACGAGTCAGAAATACCACTGTAGATAACATGAGTTTCAACAATTAGTGTTTGCCAAATATAAGTATAAATGACAACATGACTGAATCAAAGAAATGAAATGTAGCTCGTTTCTCTTGTATTTGTCTAGTAAGACTTCAAAGTCATATGAACAGCACTTTACATTCAGCACATCATGTTATGAACTACCTTGATGTATTTACGTCCATTAGTTACAACCAATTTAAAATTAACCGTCACGACAGTAACATTGCAGTGCAATTTAATTATTTGTAGAAGTGCTTTCCAATTGGTCAATGTCACTTTAGGAAGAATTTTCACTACAAAAAACAACTTTTCGATTGATTGTGTGGCCAGATGTCGAAGATGGGTGACAGATGGTAGCAATTACTTTACTCAGTCATGTGCATATGACAATTCATCGTTTTTTCTGAAAGAAAAAAAAAGAAATGAAAAAAACACTGTTAATTTAGTTTAAAGCTTCGTTATCAATGCAAAGTATTCTTAAAGATTAACAGGAATTAAGTTACAAAAAAGTAAACATGCTAGAGAATTATATCGTGTGTTGTAAAGTAAGCAACAAACACGTACTGTAGAGGAAATGACAAATTAAAGCACGTAAAAAAACTTAAGTTTTCAGTGAATGTTAGTCATGGGCGATTTACACCGATTATCAACAAGGGCCCCAACCGCAACATCTCCGATGTTGGTACACATAATATGGACCATATACAACTGTTATGTATTAAATTTTAGCCTGGTAACCGCTGTAGTTTTTAAGATATGACTGTTTGAACTTTGCGAAAAACCTCAAAATTTGGCTAGGCGCTGTTCAGTGATTTTCAAAACTCTCCTGATATATGCTAGGTAGAATCAAGATGTTGGACTTTTGGAAAGCTAATTAAATAAGCTTTCCATCAATATATATAACATGCCTATACATGCAAACAATAGGTCAAAGTTCATCATATGTAAACTTTGAGCTCAAGTATCTAAAAAACCCATATTTTTTTTCTTCAAAAAATTATGTTTATTGTCCACTCTTACTGTAGAGGTTCACCAAGTGTCAAGTTGGAAAGCTGAAAACTCTCTAAGTTATAATTTTTTTAATTTAAAAGGAACATAGCATTTTAAACGATAAATTCCCAAGCAATACACCAAGCCACATTTTCTATTTATCTGATGGATCAGCTGCGCAGCACAAAAACAAGAAGAATTTTGTTAACATTACTAAACATATGGATGACTTTGGGGTTATCAGCAGAGTGGCACTTCTTTGCCACTTCACACGGGGAAAAGCCTTGTGATGGAATAGCAGAAACTGTAAAGACTTGCATCTCGTGCAAGTTTACAGTGGCCATATGATTCACAAATTATGACACCTAGACAGCTGTTTGGGTGGGCAAAACTAAATTGTAACACCCAGCAACTCCCGTTCCCGCCGAAACCATAGCCTGGGGGTAAACAGCTCCTGCTTGTCCCTCCCTCCTCTCCTAAATAATATTCTGACGGCAGATTAATACTCAAAGACCACGGTCACTTGGACCTGGTTACACCTTGTAGGTGTACACAGGTCCACGGTATAAAAGGATCGTGTTCAACTTTGCTCCTCGTCCTTGTATTTGCTCTCTTTTGTATTACGTTGATTATTCCATACCACATTTTAGGCACGAGGACGAACCTTTAATCTAAACAATTCATCTTTGTACTCTTGATCTTTCTGAGCAAAGATGAATAAGTGTTACAATGAGAAACTGTGTTGTCTTTATGTTTGGTAACTAATAACTTCTCTACAGAGGCCAGAGACACCATAGGGCAAGGAAGCATACAATCATGAAGCAGCTACAGCATCTTCAAAAATGGTAATTACCAGGAGGGAAGATGCATATCAGCGTCGATAGAGAGAAAGATGGCCACCATCCTTCTGCATCGATTTCACCCCCATGCAGGAGGTTGATCATAATCCAACTCCATCCAACTCTTTCTGTAGCTTGAATCTTCTCAGTGCGGGCACAGCGCGATACAGAGAAGAAACAAGCTATAGAAATCGTCATCATAAGTTGGGTAAATAATAAAGTCGACGTCAAAAGCTCACAAAATATAACAGCATGCACCTAGAGAAGCGTTTACAAACTGCACGTATTGTGAAAACAAAGTTGTAATCAAATTCTGAAACTTACACAGAATCGAATGTGTCACGAACGTTTGCATAGTTGGAACTAGACCCAATCCACGCTACCACATCACCATTTTGTGGAACGCCACTTGGGCGACCCTCTACAACAAACGGTCATCAATGAAGATTATCAGAGATCGGGACATCCACAACATTTTTCACCAGAACCTGCCTGACATCCAGGGTCAATGGCTCTCCACCACCATTAACTACCATTAGGACCAAGGACCAAAGCCTTCTTCCCCGCCCCTACCACAGCTCTGTATTGCTGTAAACCCACATGTACTTGTGTGGGTCACTACTCGTATGGGTGGTGGAATCGAAAAAAATTATAAAATACAAAATGTTATAAACACAATGTAAAATATTCGTTCTCGTTTTCAGTTGTATCACGTTTTTCTTTAATAGGTGCTCACCCACTTTTGGCAAACTTTATTCATAACCATTTCTGTTTTCAGCATTTTATACGTTGGGGACACACACTTGTGCTAGTGCCCTTCTAATATCTACCTCATGTAAAAGGTGCATGCACGTCACCATTTTCCCGGCCTTGCATGACTTAACCGGCTGCCCCTTGTCGTACTCCGGGCAAAGTTGGGGGCATGTAACACCCAGTGAGTCGTGATCCTCACGGAACACTAGCCTGAGGGTGCATGACTCATCTCTGTCCCTCTCTTCATCTATATTTAAAGTTAATCAGCAGATTGAAACCTTTAGGACCATGGTCACTTGAACCTGGTTACAACTTGCAATTTTACACAGGTCCAAGGTATAAGAGGACCATGTTCCTCTTTGTTCCTCGTCCACTCTTTCGCTCGACTTTTGTACTATGTCGATTCTATCCTTATCACATCATGGGTACATAGACGCACCTTTGATTCTAAGAATGTTCATTCCTGTAATGTTGATGTTTTGATACAAGAATGAATAGTGTTTATAATACGAACCACTGTGGGCAACCCTTCAAGTGAAGGAAATCCAGAAGGAACTTCAAAGGTAGAGAAAAAAGAAAAGACACACGGGATGGCCAACAATATCTTTAGGAAAAAGACATCAGCAGTCCCCCGTGTGCAATTAATTGATAACGAAAAACATCACTCAAAAATGGGGAGAGCAATATTTAGCGTTAAAACCATCTTGAATGATGAAATAACATCTGAATTAAATCCAGGAATGGCAAAAATTCAAATTTGCCGCTATATGGAGCGCCGCCTGGTGGGAGACAGAAAGATAAAAGTTTAACAAAAAGAGGCTCCTCCCACATCTGGCCGGAAATTGAAATTGAGAACCCCACAGGATCACGTGAAAAGCAACTGCTATTTTGAATGCCACTTCAAATTGTGATTCTACAAATGATAAACATGCTTTGTGTTTTAACAGAACAAAGGAAATGTCAGCATCCTAACGAAAAAACAATGTCGAAATCAAATGGGAGTGAACGATCTGAAGGTGAGAAGAAGTCTGAAGCAGAGCAAGACCAAGACACTGGCGAGATGACTCCGGAATGGTTGAGAATGCTGTTTGGAAATGAAGACAATGATGATGCCATTGCTGCGGAAATTCCATCCGGCAGTAATGCCGAGCATTTGCCGTCTCCCAGTCGAAAATCTACAGGGCATTCCACCCAAAGTAAAAAGAGGAAGATGCCGGAGGGTGAGTCTGCTAACTTTGTGCTTCTCATCTATACGCCTGGAGCAACGTAGAAGCATCAAACCATAGCCCGATGTCATCTACATTGGATCAGAGTGTAATCCTGAGTTGCAGTTCCCAAGACCACCTGAAGAGATTGATACTCTCCCAGGAAGTTTTCTAGATGGATGCTGCCAGCAGAGCTAGGAAGCTCCAATTGAAGAGGCAGAACAAAAGAAAAGCAAAATGCCGATAAAAAAAAAAGCCACGAGGAACTGGATAGCAAACCAGAATAGTTGTGGCTCAGGGACGATCCCTGATTTGTCTCAGAGGCTCTGCCCAAGAAGAAACCATCAAGGGAGGTCTCTCCCTCCAATTGTTGGGTCACCGTGAACCAGCTGATCATCAGAGGGTATGTTCATGAACCTCACAGATCCCTCACTTTGCCCACAGCCATGGAAAAGATGTCCATCACATCAAAAGTCATGGTTCCCGAGAAGGACATTTGCCAACCAGCGGCGAGCAATGGTGCTCAGCCTCTTTGAGAAAAATTCCCCAATGAGACCACGAGACCCCAGACGTCAAAAAGAAGTCCCTAAAGGTCGACCCCAGGATGGATGCTGAAGGGAACAGATGTATCAGCCACAGAGGACCGAAGCAGCAACATCACTACCCGTATGTACCTAGACAAGACCAAAAAAAAACAAGGTGCCAAGGACAGGAGGAAACAATGGTGTGATGTGATCTTCATGGGAAAATGTGGCCATCCAAGCTCGACATGCCGGATGGGAAGTTATCGAAGTTATCTAGTTTCATCTTCTGATGAACAGTTTGCTATCTTTTGGGCGGCACTGGGGAAGAACTGCCTTCCGTTATTTTGGTTTCTTCCTTAGCGACCAGAGGATCAGAAAAGAGACTCCGCGATAGGACCGGCTTTGGACGGCAGCCATCGATCATGTTTTGGAACACTGGCCAGTCGTCCGTCACAACAGCGCTGAGCCAGGGACTCTCCAGCTGATCGAACCGTAGCCTTTGGACAAAACCCTGAGCGAAATCCTGAAGGTGGTAATCTCATCAATGATGATGATGCTCATACCGAGTAGCAAGACCAACCGAAATGTGCTTCATTATCAACTAATGGAACAAGATGGGAATGCACACTTGGCCAAGCAACAGTTTGACTTTGTAGAGTCCTTGGTATTGCGAGCATCCCCGAGGTCCCAAGTCATCCTGTTACGGATGTTAGAAAACCTCACCATCCTTTACATGGAAGCAGAACCCGGAGTCAGGGACCCCAATGGGCATCTCGAATCTGACCCATAAGATGGAAGATCCAGAGGCAGAAAAGGATCGGTGCAGACCAGCTCCGTATTTTGTTGTAGCTTCTGGGCCAATCGGTACATAAGGTACCGATTGAACCAGATTCTATATTTATGTTGACATTATCGTTCTCCCCTCATGCCTATTGTTTTCCACTTGCACATAAGAGAATTTTATTTGTTCTAATTGAGTTGTTTACATTTTCTTCTCTTATCACTTATGTGTGATAAGAGACCATGAATCATCAGTTTGGCCAAGTAGACCAATTCTTTGATTGGCCTATTTGGGCCCAAACTTTTATTTGTCCAATCAGAGAAAAGTGCCCTGAGAATCTGACTTATGGATTATCAGGGTATATAAAGAAATGTTTTCACTGATTAATCAAGCTTTTTTTACCTTAGCAAACCTGTGACCAATTTTGACTAGGTTCTTGCATATTAATTCTGAAACATTATTTTTCTAAGTGTTGTGTAATCAAACCAAGTTATTTTCCATACGTTGTTATATTTGGAATAAATCCTCAACTTTCTATTTAAAACTACAGTGGTAATTTTTACTATTCGATTAATGCTAATCTGAGTGACTGTGCCATTCATCCTCTTGTTGCAGCTCTACATCTATTGGATACTTCAAGTCAACAACAGGTGCAAACCTGCAACGTCGAGTCACACTATCTTCAAGGGTAATTTATGGATGCAAGTCCGCTGAAGTACAAAGACAAAAGATCCTCAAGACTGTGAGTCTTTGCAAGAGACTGGCGAGGACAGTAAATAAACGTTATATTAGTCTAGTCCTAATTGTCCGATAGAATTAGTGACTTTGCCAATCACTATACATATGAGTGAAAACTCGCTCGTACTAGACCGTTCTATCAGGGAAAAAGGTCCGTCATAATATCCTGCATACATTTACATATACATGTATATGTATATATATGGATCCCTACTATATTGTGAAAGTTGGCTCACATTGTAGGTTATGTCTGGTCGTGTTCCACAGATAAATACATTAATGAGTCCATCATCTCCTGGTATTTCTGTTATTCTATTGATTTAGAATTTTGACTTTGGTCAAGATCTTGGTTTGAGTCTCCTAGATTTGAGTCTCAGGATTAGACACTGAAAGCCCAAAACAACGTAATATTGTCTTAATGTATCTTTGCTGGGATAATTGAAATCCCTGGTTTGTTTCTTCAATATCAATTCCAAGGAAAAAAATCTGCTCAATTGATTTCTTTAGAGTTGTCAGTACTTCATCAATTATTCTATCACTCGTTCCAGCTACAAACGTATCATCAACATAGACAACCATAAAGAATATTTCTCCATTCTTCTGGAATTTATAAAACATTTCGTCATTTTCCAACTTTTGTAGATTTCCTTTAGCTTGTACCTCATTCAGGTTCTTATTCCAGCATCATCCAAATTGTGGTAGCACATATAAACTTTTCTGAAGTACACAAACCTATCTTTGATTTGCTCTTTAATGAACCCTTCTGATTGTTCCATGTACATTACATGTTTTCCTTTAGTTCACCATAAACGTATTCTGTTTTACATCATACTGTTGGACCTTGAGTTTTAGCTGCAATTCGAGTGCAATTATAAGCCTCAGTGATTCAAATTTCATTACAGGTGCAAATGACTCCTGATAGTCTATTCCTCATCTATGCCCACATCCAACAGCAACTAGTCTTGCTTTCCTTTTATGAATACTCCCATCTGGGTTTTCCTTCAGCTAAAACACCCATTTGCTTCTGATGACCTTCATATTCCTGTTTCGTGGTACTAATTTCCACACTGAAGGTGATCCAAGTGATTCTATTTTCTCCTCCATTGCTGTCTGCCAACTATTTCCTTGTGGAATCCATAGCTTCCATGTAGTCCTTTGGGACATGTTTTTCATTCTATGTGTATACACAGGCATGGTGCCCACTTCCAAGTTTCTCAGATTGTCTTGCTCATTCAGCCACAATTTTTTCTTCTCGCTCCAGGAGTTGGATTTGGTGGCAAGCTCTTACCAGTATATTAGTATCACCTGGTTTTTGACCTGGCTTACTGCTCATTAGTTCCCGATGAATGTTAATCTCATCCCCTTCATCGTGTGAAGTTTGAGTTTAATGTTCCAATTCCAATTGCCCCTTTGTATGTTCATCAAATTTTTGCTGAACTTCATTTATTTCATTCCATTCTAGATCATAATTTCGGTATGGTACTCTGTTTTGTGAGTATCGAATGAAAATTCCCCTCCTAGCTTTTGGCTCCAGTTTGTTTCTTCCTGTTTTGGGGGTAAAATAGAAAGCCATGCTTCAGAATACCTTAAGGTGGAACACAGTGGGGTCCTCCCATTCCACCTTTCATTGGGTGTTTTGGATCCATCAACTTTAGTTGGAGTGCAGTTCTTTAAATATGCGGCCATATCCCCCCGTTTCAGCCCAAAATTCTATTGGCAATTGTGCATCAATAAGCATTGTCCTTATTTTGTCCAACAATGTTCTATTGGCTCTTTCTGCCACTCCATTACTTTGTGGATTATATGGAACAGTTCATTTATGTTGAATGCCCTCTCTCTTAAATAGTTCTTGAAACATATGGTTCACAAACTCAGTCCCATTGACTGGCATAACTAAATAAATTCTCAAATTTAACTCATTTTCCCGTCTATTCTTAAACTCATTAAAAGTCAAACGTTTCCTCCTTCATCTTTAAAAATGGATGGATATTCTCTGGCTGAAAGAATCAACCAGGACATACATATATCTCACCCAGAGTTCTTCGGCATCGGGCCACACAAGTCCATATGAATCAGTTCTAGTGGTCTTGTGGTTAACTCTATCAGTTTGTTTGAAAGGTTTTTGAGTCATTTTCCCAAGCACACAATTCACACAATTTTAGTTTACCAGGTTCAAATTCGAGCCCACTCACCATTTCATTTTGATGTAAGTGGTCCAAGTATTCCTCACCTAAGTGCCCGAATCGCTGGTGCCACAGCATCTTGTCAAGAACCTCTTGTTTGGCAGCCATGCAGTCTACACTCTCTTGTTCTTTAGAACTCCTAGGTTTTGTCTCTAAAATAAACATCTGACCCCTCTCTACTACTTCTCCAATTAGTTCAAATCCCTTGTTGAAAATCTTGGCCTTATCACTCTGACAATATTTAATATTAATCATCCAGTCCTTTCTAGGTGACATATGTGAAGTACACACAGAGTCTATTGTCCACAGTTCTGTCTCAACATTGGTATTTCTTTCATGGTGCTCTTGAAATTTGGTCACGGCATTCCAAGCATGCTCTACTGGGTCGCCCTTTGCAATACTTGCTTGTTTATGCCCAAATTTATTCCATTAATGGGTATGCCCTCCTCTGTTGCGAGTTGGTTCTGGTCCCCTCTTCTCTGCTTGCCCATCATCTTTGCGGTGCCAACATTCTTTTGCGATGTGGCCTGGTTTGTTGCACACATAGAATTTGTTCTCTGCATTGTGGTTTTGTTGTCCTCCATGTCCAACTTTGGCCTTAAATGCTCTCTCAGGATTTATGTAATAAATTTTATTACCTCCACTTTTACTGTTGAGTCTTGCTTCCTCCTCTCTTAGCACCTGCTGTATGTCTTCAATTGTGGCTGACCTCTGTGGTAGCACTGATGCAATGGCCTCCATTTTAGTGTGAAGTCCTCTGACCACATTGTAGACCACTTCTCTTGTTGGAATAATTCGCCTTAATGTTGCACATTGATTTGGAATAATTTGCCCTAATGTTGCACATCGAGTTGCAATGTTTCTTGCCCTGGTAATGTGTCCACAGACTCGTGGCTCCACATTTGAATATATTTTTAGTTCTAGTGCAGTGTCTATTCTACGGTCTTCGATGTTCCCAGCATGTATTCCTTTTAACTCATCTCAAACGACTTTAGCCTTTCACCGATGAATAGTCCAGCTTGTTCCAAAAGCTTCTTTATTTTTTTCTTGCCATGTGGCACATACACTTGCTTGACATGATCCCAGTTCTTCAGTCTCTGGATCTTCTATAACTTATTTAAAGTTTTCTGTTCCTTAAAACTGCACTCACTTTCATTGCCCATATGTGATCATTTTTCCCTGTTAGGAGGTCAACATTATTTAGAAAGATTGAATTGGAAGCCATATCTTCATCACTACACATGTGGTTGAAAATTCAATTGGTGGTTAGTCCAAAAATACTGTTTAGTGGCATAGAAAATGATAAAATGTTCCTCCAGTATGCACCAACAATGCTCTGCTACCATTTGTTAATGGTTTATTATTTGGATGTATAAAAATTCGTCAGGATTACATTGGATTAAAACTTTAAAATTATACATGTGGTCACACTACCATAAAGCACACACACCTTTACACATACATTATTAAAAAAAGCACAGCCTTACATTTAGTGTACAGGTAAAACCAGAATATCCCTCAACCAAAAAGACCCACAGACATCATCAATTAAAAAAGGTTTGGTCAAATTACTTATCAAGGCACGAGCATGCCCTAGTGTTCAACAGATATCATGATAATTGCATATTCACTTCTGTTTAATTCTCTAATAGCAAATACATTTTGAAACATTTTCATAAGTTGGTAAAAAATGTAATCAATCAATTTTGGTTTCCTCACTTGATGAATTTAAAAAATTGGGGAAAAAGTGCTAAATAGTTATGTAGTAAAAGAAAAGGAACACTCATACTCTGTGTCCCACATAAACTCACCACTGCAGTCATGAGTGTGAAAGCATTAGTTAAATGGACAGTTTCTTAAACAGTGAAAGTATTTCAATGGTAATTTGAATTTTCAAATTTGAATTTGAATTTGAAAAATTACTCTGCAAGCAGCCATAAAGGCCTATGACAGAGGGACAAGAGTCCAAGTGCAGCATAGAGAATGCAATGTCAAAACCAGAAAATATAAAACCCCATTGATATAAACCCAACAACAATTTCCAAAAAACAAAAAGATTTTTTTATTATGCTGCAAATATATGCATTGTCAAAACAAAACTAAATTATGACTCCCATAAAATATGTTTTCCCTGCACAAGATCCCCGGCAAGCAAGTTCCATTGTCGAATCGCCCTAGGAACAAATGACCAGTAATAAGAATCTGTTCGTGCAAAAATCTCTCCAACCTTGTTAGAGTGGTCACCCCTACCCAAATATAATGCCCTGCAAAGTTTACTAGAAGTAGGTTTAGGGCAAGAGCCTTCTAGCATTCGTTTAAAGATGTTTAGGCTAAAATCTGAAGGTCTTGCACGTAAACTATCCCAACCAAGCTCTGAAAGCATTTTAGTAACACTGTCAGCATATCCATATTTACCACAAACAAACCTAGCAGCCCTGTGTTGGACCATTTCTAGGGAGTAAGTTAAGTATGCAGTGTGGGGATTCCACACGGAGCTGCAGTATTCTAGATGGGGACATAAAAGTGATTGATATGCTATACATTTTACCTCAATGGGATGCCTTCTTAGAATGTGTTGACTAAACCTTAGCATCTGCATAGACTTGGAAATAATCTGTTCGACATGCAGCTTCCAAGAAAGTTTAGCTGTAATCCTTACCCCTAAATATTTATAAGAATATATGTTATTAAGTGGAATGGCCCCTATTCTATATAGAAATATTACTGGATTCCTTCGCCTAGCTACCCTCATTACACAACATTTTTCCTTATTAAGTTGAAGTTGCCATTTGTAACGTCCCGCCGGACCGTCACAATAACCCCAGTAAGTTCACCCCAAAAAGGACGTAAAAACTTACCGCACAACCGGCTCCTTACGGGGACGGGACCGTTCCCGTAGCCGTAGCCGTCTCCCACACGGTGCTCCTCGGGTTGTGTCGGCTCCTGGAGCCACCCACGACGGACACGACGAAAAACCACGCCGCCACGCCGAGAATATCGCGGTAGAACACCGGTTCTACCGCGAGCCGACACGAGTTCCGGCCGAAAGAGGACAGTAAAGGACGGTGAAGATTCCCCAACCGGTAATCCCACCCCCCTCGCGGTACTCCCCAAGAAATGACACGGACACACAAAGTAAAAGATGAAAAAGTGTTTAATTCACACTTACGATGTATGATGATAAGGCAGTAACAATATTTACACAACTTGGCTGGATACCTTATCCAGCCAAGCCCCCATAAATATACAAAAAGGCAAAGTAGCCAACAGGCCAAAGGCACAAAAGATGATTAGATGCTGGACAGTGGAGGTCCCCTTGACCTCCACCCACAGGTCTAGTCTTATCCAGAGCCTACAACCAACTGCCAAGATCCTGTGGTTGACTAGGCCACAGGAAACCTCCAGGCAACTCCACCTGGAGGGGACAGAGGTCACTTCTGACCTCTCACCCATAGACTTCATGGTGAGAGGTCTGCTGGCACCAAAATGGCGTCCGTCCCAACAGCCTACTGTAGCTGTCAGGCAGACCACCATAGGGAAATTCGTCTGCTCAATCAAATTAAAAATTGAGCAGACCAGGTTGCCACACATTTAGAACACCATGCCTCATGACTGCTGAGGTCATTGATATATAAAAAAAACAGAAGCGGACCCAACACACTACTCTGAGGAACCCCTGATGTAACCCCAATCCAATCAGATTCAGACCCACCTGCAACAACCCTTTGTTTCCTATCACTCAAAAAAGAATGCACCCATTTATACACCTGTTCACCCAATCCATACCCAATAATTTTTGTCATTACTTTTGAGTGAGAAACTGTGTCAAATGCCTTTGTAACACCCAGCAACCCCTGTCCCCGCCAAAACTATAGCCTGGGGGTAAACAACTCCTGTTTGTCCATCCCTCCTTTCCCAATTGTTATTCTGACGGCAGACTAATACATTTAGGACCTTGGTCACTTGGACCAGGGTGTACACAGGTCCAAGGTATAAAAGAACCGTGTTCCTCTTTGTTCGTCATCCTTATTCTTGCCTTTATCTTTGCATTACGTTGAATCAATTATGTGCCACATCATGGGCATGAGGACTCACCTTTGATCTAAAACGTTCATCTGTGAAATCTTGATGTTTCTTGACAAAGATGAATAAAAGTGTTACAATGAGAAACTGTGTTGTCTTTATGTTCGGTAACTAACAACTTCACTACAGAAGCCGGAGACACCATAAGACAGGAGACATAAGATCCTGATGCAGCTACAACATTCAGGAGATGTATATTAGCGTCAACAGAGAGCAGGATGGCCACCATCCTTCTGCATCGATTTCACCATCATGCAGGGGGATGATCGAAATCCAACTCCATTCAGCTACTTCTGTGACTCGGATCTTCCTCGTGCAGGCACCATGCGATTACAAGAAGAAACGAGTCGCAGAAAACACCATCTACAAGTTGGTAAAATTATAGTGTCGATGCCAAAAGCTGACATTTGGTGGAGGTGCAGGGTATGCCTCCATTTGCCTTCTCTGACCTTTCTACAGAAGCCGTCCTTTGTCCTAAGTATCATGATTGTGCCTCACAATCCTTCATCTGTCCTTTTTGTGTAGAAGCCACGTGTTGAGCAACCAGCGATTGCATCAAAAGTCGACCGCGTGGTGCCGAATCTGTGGAACCGCGTGTTGAAAGAGGCTGTGAATACACACATCACAGGTCGACCGCGCGATTCTGTGTCCTGTCCAGAAAGACACGTGGAGAAAGAACTTTTGTCTGCCATCCGCTTAGCACTCGGGGGAACACGGAGGCAATTGTTGTGGACACACGTGTTTTCGTCCATGTTTTTGTGTTGTATGTTTTATGTTCATCATTACCCACTGTTTTCTTAACTCTTACTTATATTTCGAAGTTAAACCCACTTGACCCTCCTCCGCATCACTGGTTGGCAGGTGGGCAACAATTCAATCTCCGAGAGGAGTTTGCTCAGCCGAAACTTCGTATCATTGTGAGGTAAGCAAACAAATCTCAGCTACTTGTCTTTACACCTATTAATAAGCCTTTGAAAGAAGTGTGTCTTTTAAAAATCCTATTACCTTCACCCTTTCTTTTAATTTTAAAGCAAGTTTCCATCTAACTCCATATCATTGTTAGATGATTACAAGCTTAAAACAAACTTTCACCTTGCCACGTGGGACTATCTTGTCCCGCTTTTTCTTTGTTCTTTTGTTCTCTCACTTGTTTCCCTTAGGATCTCTATATCCCAAGTCATAATTCTTCAAAACAACTCACCATCATCACCTCAATGAACACTCACATGAACTGTCTGCATTGGACACCATTGAAGCCGGCCGCCATCTTGGATCGACTGGAAGTTTCTTCCAAAAGTCGCCAACAGAGCAGTTTTTCACTCCATGTGAGTGCATTGTTGATTCTTCTCTTTTTTGTTCTCTTCTTTCTTTTCCTCTTACAAAGGGTCTTCACTTGCATTCCCCCTGGTGGAGTTTCTCTTTTGGAGAAAAATTCTCTTTTCTTTCTGAATTTTGTCTCTTTTTGTGTTCTTCCTCCTGGTGACTTCAAAGCACCACCTGGCAGATTTCTTCATTTTGAACAATGCAATAACTCTACAACCGGAAGTGGCCACACCAGCACCACCTACGAACTTCTTCTCTTCACTCAGCATAGTTCCTCATTTGCCACTGACTCTTTTCATCCAGAGCCATCCACTAGCAAGGACAACTAAATTCAACCATCTGAACATTTCTTCTTGTTCAATAAGCATTTTGCTTTGTTGAACAATCATAAATCTTCCATTTCTACACTGAATTGCTCTGCTTTTCAATAAATCAAATTCTGGGACATGTGGTCACCACACCAGAATTCACTACACGTTTGAGCAATTCCGCTTTCTTCATCACCTCTTTCCTAAAAAGTTCAGCCATCTTGGACTTTTATGTTTTCTTTACACACACACTCTTACTCCTTGTTTCAAAGTGAACCTTTGTGTGTAGGCACCGCACTCTAGCTTCACTTTTCCTATTTCTTGCTACTTTCTGCAGTACAATTTTTGATTGGGTGGTGTACCATGGGTATTGTATCTATATGTAACCATTAAAACCTATTGGTGGCATTTGCCACCATGTCATAACTTTCTTAATTATGGACTGATTTTAATGTAATTTTACTCAAAACTTATTTAAATAGTCCGTAACACAGATATGCAAAAAAAAAATTTTTCATACATCTCAAAATAAATCAGGACCGAAAGGGTTAATTAATGAAAATCTGTGTTGTCTCTATGTTTGGAAACTAATACTTCTCTACAACATCTTCAATTGGCAACAGACAAAGGAAGATGTATATCAGCGTCGACCAGGAGCGATGGCCACCATCCTTCTGCAAATAGTACACCCCTGCACAGAAGGATGCTCGCAATCGATCACCATTCAACTACTTTTGCAACTCGAATCTTCTTCGTGCGGTCACCGCGTGATCAGGAGAAGAAACGAGTTGCAGAAATCATCGTCATCAAGTTGGTATTTTTTTAAGGTCGACATCAAAAGCTCGCAATATATATATATATATATATATATATATATATATATACATAATATGTATATACAAAACTTCTGTTAATTTTTTGTGTTTATTTCTCAGTTAAAAACCAACTTCTTTAATTTACAAACCACACTGGTATTATACCCCAAAACGGATTTCCAAGAGGCCTTTTTAGAAACAACGTAGTTGGTTACCGGTATTTTACAAAACTAACACCAACTGGAGCAATCAAGAGATTAGCCAGTGGTCAACAAAAATATTAGGTATGAATCATTTTAGATATAAAGACAGACTATGAAAGAAAGATGGAACCCTAAAGACTTAATGTTACTGCTTATCAGGTAAATTTTTGTTTCAAGAAGTGGGACTGGGAGGCAAGGGCAAAGGTGCCGGCAAGATGCATGCTAACCAAAATAGAGGAGATTTGATACCCTTTTAGTATTATGAAAAAAATCGGCTGTGCGGAACTAGGTTAACTCTCTGTACAACGGTACAGAATGAGGACAATGTTCTGCACTGTACTCTAAAAAACCACACCAGGATTGCTCCTGCACTGATCGTTTCAATGGATAGAAAAAAATTTAATGCAAGTCAAACAAAACCATTGTTTTCAATAGGACAAAATCCAAGGAGGCAAAACCATATATACTGTAAATAGAAAAAGGGTTGGATTGTGATATAGGCAACATGGCAGCCTCTTCATAGCAATGGCTTGGCCGGGCCAATTCCTTAGTTACCAGAAAACCTGTTAATCTACAGACCTTGCTTTGATTCAACCCATGTGATTTTTGTAATCTCGCTTTTTTCAAATGGTGGATGATGCATACATGCTGTAGGTGGGGACTTTTAGTAAGATCTTCTGAATATCATACCAAAAGATTGACTTGGCTGTAACAGTCATGATGTTCGTGACATCAAAATCAATCTTTGATCCAAACATCACTTAATTGTAGGATACTGTAAATAGGGGTTTCAGAAGGTTGTTAAGGCATTTCAGTGAATTACATTTTTTATATATATATTTGCAATGCAGGTTATTTTTTGTACTTATTATATATTGACAATGGCATCTTGCAGCACTTGGATCTTAAGATCCCTCTGCCAAGGCCAAATGGCTGCTTGAAGAGTATTTTTTGTAATTGTAATGTAACATTCCACCTAAGGATATTGACATGGGTTCAGAAATTGCTTTAAACCTTGTCAAGCCAGATGAAAGTTATATAGATTTTAAGAAATAATATAATTGTGACAGACATTTTTCCCCGGATAGAATCTGCTCTTTTTAAATAGTACGAGCGAATTTTCACTCGTATTAAAAGGAATTGGCTAAGTCACTAATTCTATCGGCCCGGGAGGACTAGACCAATAAAACGTCTATTTAATGTCCTAACTAGTCTCTTATAAAGACTCACAGTTTTGAGGATCTTTTGTCTCTGTACTTCTCGAACTTGCATCCATAAATTTACCCTTGAAAATAGTGTGAATATACTCACGAACTCTATGTTGCAGGTTTGTACCTGTTTGTAGACTTGGAGTAACCAAATGGTGTAGAGATGCAACAAAATGATGAATTGCACAGTCAGAAAATAATTAAGTTTAGAATAATTAAACACCACTGTAGTTTTAAATATAAAGATTGAGGACTTATTCAACATATAAAAATAATGTGAAATGATAACTTGGTTTACCACACAACACTTGAAAATAATAACGTTCAAAAATAAGAATGTAAGAACCTAGCCAAAATTGGGCATAGGTTCGATCTTTAAAGAATGCTTCAAAAAATTATTTTTGCTTTTTAAACATAAAAACACGTCTCTAGTTATACCCTGGAAATCCAGAAGTCGGATTCTCAGGACACTTGTCTGTGATTGGACAAAATAAAGTTTGGGCCCAAATAGACCAATCAATGGATTGGTCTCTGGCCAAAACGATGACTCATCCCCTAATATGAGGGGAAATGAAAAACGAAAAATGTAAACAACTTAATCAAAAAGCAATAAAATCCACTCAAGTGGAAGTAGAAAACAATAGCATAAGAGGGGAGAATGATAAGGTGAAGTTAAAAATAGAATCTGGGTCAATCGGTAACTATGAGTACCGAGTGGCCCAGAAGCTAAAACAAATACAGAATACAAGGTGCAAACAAAGTTTCAAAACCCAAAACAAACGGCGCTAAATTAATAAAAAAGCGGCACGCCCCAAAATGTCTCATAATAGATTACATGTCTTGTTGAAAGGTACGTTATTTGGGATCATGTTAACGTGCTTTTAATTTATTGAGTATATTAAAAGTATTTTTAAAAATTAATTTTTCACAATACACTTTCTTAATGGGGAATCCCTATATTAAGTATGTGGTGCCATCTGAATGGGAAAATATAGAATGAAACATTTAAATAGCCACCTTAATTTGAAAAATGTCAAAGGCTAGGTCTGATTTTTTTTGGCTGAAGTTGCTTTAAAAACTAGGAACGTAATGTCAAACAAAAAAAAATGATCCCGTCCATCTATTTTATTTGCATCAATTAAATTATGACCAGAGCAGCACAGTTGGCAGCAACTGTAGACTATTTGCTGATGATACTCTAATTTACAAAGAGGTTGATGGTATCCAAAACTGTGAAACATTAGCTCTAGACTTGAAGGCAATTGAGAGATGGTGTAATACATGGCAACTTCAATTGAATGAGGGGAAGTGCAGTGTTATGAGGCTAACACAGGGTAGCAATCCAAATGTGTTCAATTATAGTATGAATGACGCTATTCTTTGCAGTGTCAAGTGTTATAAGTACTTGGGGGTTACAATGACAGATGACCTTTCTTGGAAAAAACACATTGATGGTGTTACTGGGAAAGCTCTACAAATGCTTCATTTTAGGCAAAGGACATTTTGCACCTGCAAAGCACAAGTTAAAACTATTGCCTATCAAGCATGAGTTCAGCTTCATCTTGAGTATTGCTGCAGTGTACGGAATCCTCACTCTGTCACACACACTCATTCAGTTGAAATGGTTCAGCGTAAGGCAGCTAGGTTTGTTTGTGGCAGGCACAAATTTACAGATAGTGTCACTGAGATGCTGTCAGTGCTACAATGGCATAGTTTGGCACATCACACGGCTGAGTTAAGTTTGAAATTGTTTGGAAAAATTACATGTGGTGATTGTACTAAACGGCAGTCCTGTGATATTCATAAAGCACTATATATGGGCAGGGCTGACCACTCTAAGAAAATTAGGGAGATTTTTTGCTAGGACAGATTCATATTATTGGTCTTTTTTCCTAGAGTCTTTTTTCCTAGAGACTCTTCCTGAGTCAGTGGTGAATGGGGATAATTTTGTTTTGTGGGATTGACATTTGTATATTCATTTTGTTTTTTTATACTGAAAGGGCATGTATATGTGCTTGACAATGCTTAATGCTGCATATGGACTTTTATGTCCCTCTGCCATAGGCCTATTTGGCTGCTAGCAGAGTACAAGTCGTAATTGTAATTATGCAATTTTAGAATTTGATGAAAAAGGACTTGGTTATTTAAAAAAAAACACCTAAAAGGCTAAAACATAACATCAAATTGAGCAAGGCGGCCATTTTGTTCACGAAATGTCTCCATTTTACAAAACACCACACCTAGACATTTTATGAAATGCCAAATCACACATGTTTACAAAATTTACAAAAAAAAATTAACTTTAGGAGACATCTTTTGCACAATTCAATTTCAATTAGGGCATATAGGATTTTTTTGACGCCCCTGATAAAAAAATCACAACTCAGGACACTAATAGATCTCATTAGTAAAAAAACAATATTATACATATTATACATATTATTTCGCCCAGTAGTTGTACATTAATCTAATCTGACATCAGCCACGTTTCCTGTGCAGTTTGCCAGAGAAGAGAGAGAGAGAGAGAGAAAAATAGAGAGAGAGCGAGAGAGAGAGAAAGATGGAACGAGAAGTAAGATTGAGAGGAAAGAGCAGAAAGACAGAGATGAAGAGAAAGATGGAAATACATAGAGAAAGAGGGAGCGTTAGAGATGAGAGAGGAATAGATGGACAGTGATATGGAGAGTGAGAGGAAGTAAGAATGAGAGGAAAGAAAAAAGAAAGACAAGAGATGGAGAGAGAGAAAGAGAGAGAGAAGACAGAGATGGAGATAGAGAAAGAAAGAGACAAGATATGGAGAGAAAGATGGAGATGGAGAAAGAAAGAGGGAGATGAGAGAGGAATAGATGAAGTGAGATGGAAATTGAGATCGATGGAGAGAGTGATAAATGGAGTGTGCTAGGAAGTAAGATTGAGAAGATGAGAATGGAGAGAAAGCTTGAGATAGAGATACCGGTATATATTAATAGATATATAAAAATGGAGACAGAATGAGAACGAGTGAGAAAAAGACAGTGAGAAAGAAAAAGAGAGCGAAAGAGAGAAAGAGAGAGAAAGAGAGAGAGAGAGAGAGAGAGAAAGAAGAGAGAGAGAGAGAGAGAGAGAGAGAGAAAGAAAGAGAGAGAGAGAGAGAGTGAAAGAGAGATAGAGAGAGAGAAGAGAGAGAGAGAGAAGAAAGAAAGAGAGAGAGAGAGAGAGAACGACTAGATATATCTAGTGAAATAAATATGCCGTTTACGAACTAAATATACAATTGTTCTTAATTTTTGATAATCTCTACGCTCTGTTCCGTTGACCAACCATCAACTTACCATCCTCTTCAAAGTGTTCACAGAAAAGATAAGAACAAATTTTCTTGAATGTACAGTATATTCCTGCGATTCCTCACTTCATGACAAGAAAATGGACGACCGAACAGCACGGAGAGAGATTCATATTGTATTTTATAATTTTATTTGACTTTAACCTCTTCACATTTTCAGTTCCATCCAAGCATCACTCTGTCATTAGAAGAATGTCCACGTAATCTTTCTAAAAAATATCTATCAATGAACGGTATTCAAAGTCACCACGGACGTCGCCATCGTCAATAGGAGAACGATCAATATATCAAAATCTCTCGACGCTCCATCCGGCGCTGCAGATGGAATCGGAGAAACAGGCAAGTAAAGACAGTAAGAAACAGTCGTTTTCCCTGCCCCTTTTACGAAAACCGTCAACTTCTAATAGGTTTGTTATGTAGGTCTGACGTCACATGCCCCGCCCTTTTCTATTTCCCATTGGTTGATATTTGCTGTGACGCTCATAAAAGGGCGGATACATGCCTGTATCAGATATCCCACTGGTGGTTCTAAACGAGCATTATGTCTCGTCTGCCAACAAACACGCCGGCAATTGTTAAATAGACAGCCACTTGAAGCAGCACCAATCAAGACCTCATACTCCTCTGTATGTTGTCGGTATTCTCCACCCCCTATAATACCATCTTGTATTCGTCCTTGTTTTTCGAAAATATGATTTCATCGTAGTTTTTTTTGTGTGTGCCTTGTGTCGTCAATTCATCAAAGTAGTAGCAAAGAGTATGGGGGGAATAATAAACTCTTTGGTAGTAGTAGTAATATAATATATACATCGGATAAAATATTGTATACAAATCGTTATTTATAGGGATGGGATATT
Source organism: Brachycybe producta (assembly GCA_036925085.1). NCBI lineage: Eukaryota > Metazoa > Arthropoda > Diplopoda > Playtdesmida > Andrognathidae > Brachycybe > Brachycybe producta. The sequence goes on from JAUPFP010000086.1 coordinate 332,734, forward strand.
CGAATCCTCGAATCCTGCGAATCTTGAAAAATATTCGAGATTCGAAAACTCGATTCTTCGCGCTTTTTTTGTCTTTCAAATCTTTCAAATCCGAACCACAGAATAAGGATATATATATATATATCCTTATTCTGTGTCTGAACCTTAGTTTTAACCAGTCTGTCGACCTTCCACCCTATAACTCCATTGACGTCCAATATAGAGGTGGGACGAATCTTAAATTTTCTCAAATCCGAATCCTGAAATTCGGATTCGTCCCACCTCTAGTTACTTACAAAATAAACAAGCGTATTAGTTACTAATAGCAAAGAGTTTATTATGTTGATAATAAACTCTTTGCTAGTAGTTTGTATTACTTTGTAGTAGACAAGCTTGTCTTACTACGTGGTACAGAATGAAAGTGAGAGGTTCTCGACACCTACTTTGTGCTGTTTGCCAATCCTAGTGTTCAGGTGATCATTTATTGACACGCCAGTCATAATTAAAAAAAAACAGCTCACCAAAAAATTCTATTGTACTCCAAATATTTTAATACTGAGTAATAAATACGTAATGAAGATTTTTAACCCACATGATTTTTTTTTTCCATTTAAATTGTAACGTATTGCTCACATTTTAGTTATATTTTCAAAATTCAAATTCAAAATTTCTCTGAATGTAGGCCCTGCGATCGTTTTTGATTTAAGAATGGGGGTTTTTTAACATTTTTTTCTCATTGAAAAATAATTTCACGTGCTAAGCTTATAAAAAAAGAAACAGTGAAGCAAATAGATTAATGCACGTACTAACTTTTTTTGTTATTGTTCTAAGTCGTTTTAACGAGAGTTCTTCAAGTGTTTGTGGGGTGATTTTTTGATCCAATGGGATTTAACATAGTTAAAAAACGTAAGATTTTAAACGTTATTAAAAAGTAGAAAGGCCTTTTCAAAATCTATAAAAAGGAAACATCGTGAATCCAATACATGAAAGCACGTGCTAACTTTTTTGTCATTGTTCTAAATCGTTGTTAACGAGAGTTCATCAAATGTTTGTGTGTGGGACGGTTTTTGGTCCAATGGGATTTAACATGGAGTTAAAAAACGAACGATTTTGAACCTTGTTTAAAAATAGGATCTTTTCAAAATTTATATAAAAAACAATATATTTTATTGCATTTTCCGCTTTGCAGTATTTTAATTGAATGATTGTGAGGCGATTTCTTGCAAGTTTAGTAACACTAATTTGTCTCGTTGTCGTCTGCTCAAAACAACAACATGGAGGTATATTTAGGCTCTTAACAGGCATATTTCTCTCTTAAAAATAAAGAGAAATTGGAAGTGTATTACAAACTAGAATGTCAGCTGAACCAAATAATGTTTTCATATTGATGTCTTTGAAAATAAACTTTTAATAGACGAAAATCTAAAAAATAATTTTCCTATGCCTTATTTCCACTGGGATGAAAATTTGAACTTTCTGAAGATTTCAACTGCCTTGCCTTGCCTAATAATGGTGATTTGCCGCCGACAAGATGAGGAACCCACGGTAGATCCCCGATGGATCCTACCGTGGAACCACGTGGGAAGTAACGGCCGACCTGAAGGAAAACAGGACAGTGGTGACCAGCGACTTCTGAACCTGAATCCCCCACCCTACCTGCGGTAAACTTCCCCAGAACAAATAAGGTGACACAACACCAGTGTAGGTATAAAATATAAAACAAATATAGATATTTATGAACACTTACTTAATGAATATATTACAATAATCTGCACAGCATCCTACCCTGCAGAGAAACACAAAGAACAAAGGAACGATGAAATTGTGGCCTTCTTGGCCACCAGCAAACACATCCAGCACATACTCTACTTTCAGGGTTTCACTGCACTGTCCAGTAAATAATGGTAGCTGCCATTATATACCCCCCCCCCCCAGGCTACTCGACTTGGGGGAGGACAGTGACCCTACCTTTGGTTCATGTTGTCTGCTTGGCTGCCTACTTTAGCAGCCTAGCAGACGACATCAGGATTCAGTCTGCTCCTTCTAATTAAAGAAGGAGCAAAACTGGGTCGTCACAAGAGTGACAGAAATCTATATCACTCTGTCACTCTGACAGAATTTTTTTGTTGACAGCCAGAAATACTCTTCCACTTGTTTTTTTATGAAGGAACATCTTTAGTTACTCATGATTCCCCACCAAATATAATATCAGAAATGTAGCTCTATATTGCTTCTGTAACAATCCACAATTGTCTACAATGCCTTTGTAAGCTTTGATCACAAAACCTACCTGACTCTATCTCTGGGTCGGAACAATCATGAGATGTCTAGCGGTGAACCTCTGTTGGCAACAGGGAAGTTTGCACATAGTCAATACATCACAATCTACCGTCGAAGGATGGTAGATGAACTTGACGTATTTCCCGTACCCCAGAATAGATAAGGGGGACCGGACCAAACCGTCCTAAGTGTTGGAGAACACAAATAATCGCATTCACCACTATTAAAACCCTCCCAAGTGCAGACCTGATAAAACAACAAGAGAAGGTTGAATAAATAAGACTAATTTATTCAACAACTAACTATGATTAAAGATGAAAACCAATTATACAAATACAAACTATGGCTGCCATGATGGCCACAAAGTGCCAACTTGGCAAACCATAAAATCAATCAATAAATCACAAAAACTTGAAGAAGGCCAGAGCAGAGCCTCCTGCTGATCAGTCTTCCAGGGTCCCACAAACTGCCAAGAAGCCACCTGAGCAGACTTATATACTCAGGTGGGGTTACAGCATTTCTATATGATGCCACCCGGAGGAACATCTGTAAATTAAAACACCTTTCATCCATGCTATTTTTCTATAGCATTGGGAGAGGCTTGGACTAGACACAATATGATGGCTCCATCATTTTGCTAACCAAGCAAATGGGGAGGCACCACTGGGAATTCATCTGCACATCCGTTCCAAACCGGGTTGTCACAATCCTCTCAACTTCCTCTGTTCCAACACAGAAACAGGAAAGTCAAGGCCAGTCTACTGATTTGTGCCCAGTAACCCACTCCTCTACTTCCGAGTGTCTGGTTTCGGATGCAATGGACCCACCAGGGAAGTGGCACACTGGCATGCCCAATGCCCATGCTAGGCATGGCTGCGTGTTTCGCTATCCATATGCTGGATCCCACTTAGTTTCACGAGTTCATCCTCCTCAAAGAGTCGAATAATCTGGACTCTCACCAGGGATACCCGCATGCCTCGAAAAGGCTCTGGGAAAGGCTCGCTCAATCGGTAATAGCCATGGTATTAGTACCCTTCCCTATCAGGCTGGTCTTGCCAAAGAACTAGTCATTTGTTGAGAAATATTTCGTTTCTCTACACATTGGACCTGGGCCCAATATGCTTCTTCTCCAAAACAGGAAGAGGGAGATTGGATACCTTTTTCGATCCTGGGAACCGAAAGTTTCCACTGTTTAGACTCGCCATTATTGGTGTACTCCTCCCAGGAGTCACGAGACCACGTACTGCCTGGCTAGTTACCATAGGACTACCACCAATCCGGGTGACTTAGCATTGGGTGACAGGTGGTGGCACCCACTAGCACTGCCAAAGTAGCAGAATCCACCGCATTCTCTGGTAGGCCTAGGCTATTCACCATTCAAACCCTTGCTAATCCCCAAGGATCTGGAAAACCTGGGGCAACAGCCTCAAATTCCACCTTCTCTTCGGGTTTCGCCAAAGTTTCACCTGACAAAGAACTGCCAACGGATGGTAGAGCAGAATCCACTGCATATACCACCACCAGTTTCCTTTGAATCGGCACATCGGAGGGTTCCTCTATGGTTGGCATAATGGAATCCACTGTTTACACTATCATGGAGGTTGCCTCTGACACAGGACGATGCATCTCCTCGATTTTAGAGTTCAACATAGTTTCTTCACCAAAGTGAAGAGTGCTAGTCGGAATAGCCGACCAAAACCTCGGATATATACATCCTCTTCTGTGAAAATAATTGAAAAATCCTGTAAATGACAGTTCATATATGGTGGGAATGATTTCCCCCCTGCAAAAAAAAGAACCTGGACAAAGAGTTTTCTTGGGGTATAGTCAAAATGGCGTCCACCCAAAGCGTCCACACAAAGTCCACCCAAACATTCATAAATAAAAAAATCCAGTTAGGACTTACCCTGAGTTGTCCTGCTTTTTTTTCACCACTTTTCTCCACATTCACAAACTTTTGCCAGCAAAACAAACTATCTTTTGACATACATCTTTCTGTCTGAAACGATTTTCATGTAGAAAGAGAGGTTGATTTTGTACATTTGAATGTCTTCTTGGCCTTTTTGGTGCATACGAACTCGAATTTCATAACCGTTTGGGTCGCTTATAATGGGAAATGTAAGAACAAAGTGATCAAAGGAGTCTTCTTTTCAGCCACGTGGTTGACTCCTTTTTCTCGCAAAGGGAAGTTGAGAGAGAAAGTAGTCTGTGGTTGCCATCTTTTTTAAAACTGTGACGATCAGTTGGAAGAAAAAGGAAAGAAAGAAAACAGGAAAATAATTTCAAAAGTTATTCAACCAAATTTAATCTCTTTTGGTCTGGTTTGGGTCAGATGTTATTGGATTGGTCTGGATAGGTTTTTTGATGAAGAACTTGATGAGTTGTTAATCTCTCCTTAAGCCTTTGCATGCTTTAATGGTGTGTGGCGTCCTCACTATCATCATTACCATCGTTTTTCATCATCTGATTGTTGGCTCTTACATCATCTGATTGTTGGCTCTTACATCGATTGGTTGTCCGCCACCCTAACACCTCTACCTCGATGTTTCTTGTCTGCTTATTGCATGGAGATGTAATGCTGTAGCTTTAATTATTTTGTTCCTGTCATCTGCATCATTATTTGCTGTTTCGTGATACTTCACATTTTATTGCATTTTTGTAATTTGTTCCATCTAAACCATGTTTCTGCTTACCAAACGGCGGCTTCTCTGTTTATTTTTTTTGTGTTTTGGTCACTCCACACTTATCTGTGTTATTGCTCCGCCTGCCTCTCTTGATCCTGCCGGCTGGCCAGGGATTCATGATAGGGCTGTTGTGGTTGCTTATTGGCATGTTGTTATAGCTTTCTTTCTCTCTAATAAGCTTTTGTTAAAAACGTTGACATTTCATTTCATAGAGCTGATACAGTTACTGCTCTTTATCAGTGGGATCAAAATTAACCCCGGCCCAATTTCGCGTTCACCTTCCAAATCCCAGTTGTAACGTCCCGCCAGACCGTTACAATACCCCGGTAAATTAAATCATAAAACGAACGTAAAACTTACCGCTACCTGGCTCCTTATGGGGATGGAACCGTACCCGTAGCCGCCTATCCCACGGTGTTCCTGGAGACGTGTCGGCTCCTTGGAGCCACCCCATCGGACACGGACGAAAACTATGCCGCCACACCGGTAGAACCGTTGTTCTACCGCGATATTCTCGGCGTTGACCAGCCCCAAAGGCACTTTAAACAAATAAAGGCCAACAGGCCAAAAGGCAAAACAAAGATGAAGATCTAGATGCTGGACAGTGGAGGTCTCCTTGACCTCCACCCACAGGTCTAGTCTCAAGAGCTGCCAACAACACACTGCCCAGATCCTGTGGTTGACTAGGCCACAGGAAACCTCCAGGCAACTCCACCTGGAGGAGACAGAGGTCACATCTGACCTCTCACCCACAGACTTCAAGGTGAGAGGTCTGCTGGCACCAAAATGGCGTCCGACCTAACAGCCTACTGTAGCTGTCAGGCAGACAATCATAGAGAAAATTCGTCTGCTCAATCAAAATTTAAAATTGAGCAGACCAATTTGCCACAATCCTTTCAACTTCCCTGTTCCGTCTCGAGAACAGGTCAGTCGAGCCAGTCAGGATTGCTCCCTGAACCTGACCTTTTTAGGTATCGGACGGCTTCTCTGGCAGTGTCGCGAAAGTGGAGCCCATCCACTCCGCAGCCCACCGACGTGCCCACTACAGGCACATCTGGGTGTAACACCACCCAAAACCAGTATCGAAGACTGTCCCCCTAAGACGGCTTACCTCCAGGGCTCGGAATTCCTCGAAAAGAATATCCTGGAGTTGCGGACGCATGCGAAGCGTCCGACTTGTTAGGAGGTCTACTAGGGCAACCGCGGGTTCGGTCTCACACCCTGGTAGAGGCTCAGTTATAAACTGTTCAGCCTTACCTCCTAGGTCGCATCCCAGCAAACGTTGGATGAATGGGGCTGCACGCCGGGCTAGACGAACTATCCCGGCATCTAGTCCCAACACATCCAAAATTGCAAACGTTTGCTGGACCGGGTTCACAACCATTACTACCAGAAAACCTCCACAACCAAACGCCACCACATGACACATGTTGTATGGCGGTAGCCTTGCTACCCACGGCTCTGGAAGTGGCTCATCCAGACGGTAGTAGCCGTGGTATTGGCAACCCTCCATTCCCGGCTGGTCCTGCCAAAGACCAAGTCGGTTATTCAGATACACCTCTGCATCTGAATGCGGGGGCAATGCTCCAATATGCTGTCCCTCAGCCTCAGGCCTAGGGTATCAAATACCTTGCCGCCATGGACCGGAGAGAAGGGTGTACCCCCACTGGGGGTCACAGGGTCACGTCTTGTGGGAACACTGACTCCTGCCACCGAGGTTCCTTCGCCCTTAGGTGAGGGCAAAGACACATGGTGCAGGGTTCCCACTGCCCGAACCCGCAGGCTCGAGACCACATCCACCTTCGGGGAGGATGGAGGCATGCCGACCAAAACGTCACGCATCGACCTACCATCCATCCACGCCGCCTCAATGGGACGGGTATGGACCGGCTGACTCCCGGCCGGCATGCTTGCCTGAGCACGCTGGGACTCCTCCTTTTCCGCCACGACACCTCCAGTTTCGGCTCCTTGGTGCCTAATACTGGAGGGTGTCGGACTCCCCTTCCTCTCGTGCTTGGACTTTTTATGGTCCTTCTTTTTTTTTTCCCGTGAGAGGAAGGTTGACCATGTGTCGTGTCAAACTTAACTGACCCCGACGACTTACTGGGCCGATCAGGCTTGGGCAGGTGGTTAGCCCCCTTTGCCTTCTCGGACTCCGACGGACGAATCCGGAATCCGGAGACGAATCTACCTCGACCATCCCGAAGGAGAGGCTTCTCCTTCGGTGCAGGAGTTGGCTGACTCTTGCCACCAGTAGCTTTGGCTTCCGCACCATGGGCTGGTGCACTGGAAGCCTGCATTGCCTCCCTCTCGGCGATTCACTTCTGGCCAGCGATGGTCTTGGCACTCGCAATAGGCGGGACGCCACGACCGACAGGAGGTTCCCCTGTTTTGAGTGGGCTCCGGGTGGGTATTCTCTGCAGGGGAGGGAACTCCGCAGCCCGGCGCTCAAACTCCTGTCGCTCACTTGCACCGACCGCACGAGCGATCTGTCGATGCAAGCTCGCTGTTTGAGCTTGAAGCTGTTTGAGCTTATCCTCCAAGCTCTCCGGCTTCCGAGGTTCGAAGGCCTTTCCTCGACCTGAGGACCTGGCCTTCTTGCCTCTAGAGCTTTCGGCAACTGGTGGGGTGTGAGGGCGGGACCTCTTTTGTCCCTTGCCACCACCACCACTCACAGATTTTCCCATTTTACCGGGAGCGGGTACTGGAGGCTGAGTAGCCTTCTTCTCCGCTCGCCGGTCCCTCTTCGGGTTGTCTGACTGCCAGCTGGAGTGGCCAGCTACTGCCTCGGGCGGACCCGATCCAGCAGCCGGCTTCTCTGGCCAAGCAGCCCCTGAACAACCGTCAGGGCGGGCGAGAGTCTCAGCTCGAAGCCCCACAGCAGGCGTGAACTTCTTCAACGCCTCCTCCTTAGCTTTGAGCATCGCCTCTCTGTCTGTGAGAGCCTTGGCTCTGGCAGTGATCCGTGCAGATCCGGACTTTTTCTTGCGCTTCCTTGCGCCGTTCTTCTTCGCCTGCACGGTGGGAATCTCCCCGATGCAAAATCGACGGTCCCCGACCAGGAAGCCGTCTTCCTGGACCATGTCCTATCTAGCTTCATCTAACCGATCCAAGCGGCCTTCTTCTTCGGCCAAGGACACAGCCACGGCCTCCAAAGACATTAGATCGGCGGGAATTACTCCGGTGGATCCCGTCCCAGACGGTTTACCCTTGGAGGCCGAACTACTCGTGTCAGACTCCGAAGAGCCCTCTGAAGAGGAGTTGCGACTCCGCCACTGCCTGGAAGCGTCAGCCACCGAATCAACGGTGGTCTCGACCTCCATCTCCATGTCAATGACTAAGGACGCTCCCAAGGAGACATCCTCACTGTCTCCAACCGGAGAAACTATCGCCGCCACCGACAGAACGGTGGTAGCAGCCGTATCCCTGGGGGAGACTGCAGGTATCTGCCCCAGAAGGCTCCGACACTGGTCGGAGTCGACTGGGCAGACTCCGGACCTTCCACGGCCTCTGCCGCCGGGGAACCAACAGATTCCCCGTTGGCATTAGCCGTTTCCGGTCTGCCAGATGGTGGGGAGCCCTCCGATCCCGACTCCAGCAGCCTTGCATCCCCAGGATGCAGCGGGCTGAGGGAGGGGGACCGTTGGACACTTCCATCGCCTTCCTCCTTCTCCTTCTCCGTGGTGAACCTGGACAAAAGGGAACAAACCGTTAAAACATGTTTCTACCGTGGAAAAGTGAATTCTATGGGCTTTCACCGTGAGAATTCCCGTTTTCACCGTCCAAAGTCGGTAATTCACGGTCAAAACCGTGTTTTACTGCCTTCGTACGGTGAAAACATCTTTTCGCCCGTTCCAAACCGGTACAAAAGGTATTCCACGGGTTTTCACCATGCGAATCGCGGTTTCCACCGTCCAAAGTCAGTAGACCACGGTAAAAACCCTGGTTAACCACCTTCGGATGGTGAAAACACCCTTTCACCGAGTTCCTACTGGTGGAAAGGGCATTGCACGGACGTCTATCGTGCAAAATGCCGTTATCACCGTCCAAAGTCGGCAATTCACGGTCGAAACCGTGTTTTACCGCCTTCGAACGATGAAAACCACTCCCTGGCGGGCTTCTACCGTCCAAACACCGTCGAACTTGGGCCTTCCCAAGCGAAACGGCGCTCGGACGGGCTGAACCCGCCGGAAAAGTGCTTTCCGTAGTGGTTTGGCCGCCATGACAAGAGTCATGGCGGCGAAACCACTCCCACCACGTGTGTATACGGTCATTGACCGTAAAACACGCCGTTAACAAATAAAAGAGAACTGCCAACAGGCAGGAGAAGAAAATTCCCTTAGAGGGACTTACTTTATCAATTTTTCTTTCGTATTCCAGGCTTGGCCAGCTGCTTTGATGGTGAATTTGCGTTTTTTTGTAAACACGTGAGGCCGGCGTCCTTTGTTTATTTCGTTTACAAACAATATGGTGCCTAGCCGCCAAATTCACTGTCTTAGCGGCTAATGGCCGTGCAGTAGCGGCTAAAACACCATCAGCCGTCTCATGCATGGTCACCATGGAGATTTCACCGTCGTCTGCCTTTTTAGGGGCAGACACACGGTGAATTCTTCTACACCAAGACTGGAACTGGTGGGTAGAGACATTTACTGTCAATTCTCTTATATTGACGGTAATTGGAGACTTCATGGAGGTTTTTACGGACGGATTTTTCCGTCCACGGACCGATTTTGTCGGACCTTTGGCTGGACACCTGGTGATGGGCCGCCCTTGGTTTCTACCGAAACCATGGCGGGCCCCAAACACCGCGATGTCCGGCCGCCTCCTCTCCCAGTCGTCCGCCCACAGTAGCGGACCGCCAGATCTCTCCCACCATGGTAGGGATACCCACAGGGTACCCCACACCGTACAACTTCCTATCCGAGGGTCGAACCCACTCACCTCGAACACCCTCGGTCTTCGCGGACGGAGATTATACCGAGGAGGAGGGGGGTCATCTCCCTCGGAGTCGGTAGACTCCTGCGAAGAAATAGACGGTGGCTTTAGCGCCGGAGTCATTCCACTCCACGCCGAAGCTTCCGTGGCATTGCTGCCTGCATCGGAGGAGGTGTCAGAGACACCAAGTCCATCTTTCTCCCTCACAGTGCAGGTGGGTATATACGGCTTCAGGTTATCGACATGAAACCGGTCGCGCACCTTCCGACCATAACCGTCTACGAACTCTATCTCGTAGACTAGGTCAGAATACCGCGCGACCACCGTACCCCTCTCAGCTTTATAAGCCAAGCTCCATTTCTTCGCCTGACCGAGCTTCCCAGCCTCATCTCTTATCCACTCCTGATTACCAGGCTGATACAGAGGAGGCTCCACACGGCCAGCATCATACCGCTCTTTCTGCCTTTTCTGAGCCGCCGTCAAACGTTGACGAGCCTGCTCTTCCACGGCTTGCTGGTCAGGCAAGTCGCGGACTGGACCGTTCGGAAGGAGGTTATCAATCTCCATCCGAGGCTCACGGCCAAACAACAACTGATACGGAGAGACCTGTGTACTCTCCTGGACAGCTGTGTTATAAGCCCACACGGCGGGCCGTAATTTGTCTCACCAGTCACGCTGTTCCTTGAGGGGATCAAGGTACCGCTTGATGGTTTCTATTACGGTTTTGTTCGTACGTTCCGTAAGCCCATTAGCTTGCGGATGGTACGCCGTCGTCAAGTGATGAGCTATATTATAGCGCTCCCGGAACTTCAGCAGGACTTTGCTTCAGAACTGGGACCCACGATCCGAGACAAGAGCTTTCGGCGTACCATACACCTAAAGGATCTCGTCCTTCAGAAATTTCACAACACAGGCGGCCGTGGCCCTTCGTACCGCCCTTGCAACACCGTAATGGGTGAAATAGTCAACCATGATTAGTACATAGGTGACTCCACCCACGGAGGCAGGAAACGGCCCAACGAAGTCCATTCCCCAGGTACAACTGGGTACTCCGGCACAATCGGTTGGAGAAATCCCTGACTTCGAGCGAACTGTCGCGCCCTCTGACACACCAAACATGACTTCATATTCGGCAGTGTCCCGCTTACTTAAACATCCCGAAGTGACCAGCTTCGGGAATGTCATGTAGCTTCCTTAGACAGAAAGCCCTGCATGACTTCGGAACTACCAGAACAGTTCTCAACCGATCCTGGATTGACCTGATAGCAAACAACAAGTCATTTGCCACCACAAACTTGAACCGGAGGTTCGAGTTGGGGTCACGGAAGATTTCACTCTTCACTTTGGAGCACCAGCCATCGGCCTCTTGCTCCTTGACCCAATCCACCTCGGAACGGATATGGTAAATAACCTCACCTATGTCGGCTTCGACGTATTCAGGCAAGGAAAGGTCCGCCACATCACGAACAGGATACCGACTCAAAGCTTCGGCATCCACGTGCAGTGTTCCCTTCCTATACTGAACCTTAAACTGGTACTCTTGAAGCTGCATCTGCCAACGCCCCAACCTGCCTTGCAGGTTTTTGGCTGTCTGCAGATAGCAAAGAGCATGGTGATCTGTTACGATCACGAACTCCCGGTTAAAGAGGTAAGGACGGAATTTACCCACAGCAAACATGACCGCCAAGCACTCCTGCTCGGTGACCGAATACCGTGTTTCCGCTCCTTTCATGAGTCTTCTTGCGTAGGCCAGAACACGGGGGACACTGTCCTCCGGTAACTTCTGGTAGACTACGACTCCCAAGCCGTACCCACTAGCGTCGGTATGGATAACTACCTCACCACACGGATTGCACATGGTGAGTACCGGCGCTTCGGTTAAAAATGCCTTTAACCGAGCAAACGCTAGTTTGCACTGATCCGACCACTCGGAGGACACATCCTTCTTCGTCAGATCATGCAAGGGCCTTGCCACCTTGGCAAAGTCCTTGATGAACCTTCGATAGTAACCGGCCAGTCCGAGAAAACTGCGGACGCCTGTCACCGTCGTCGGGACATCGAACTCCTGGACTGCCCGCACGAGATCCGGGTCCGGAGCAACTCCCTCGGCACTCACTACGTGACCGAGATAACGCACTTTGTTAAAGCCAAAGAAACATTTTTTCGGCTGGAGTTTCAGCTCCGCCCCTCGTAACAGTCCAAGAACAGTGGAGAGTTTCTCGAGAAACTGCTCAAAAGTGTTCCCAAAGACGATAATATTGTCCAGGTACACCAGACAAGTCTCTCACTTATGTCCTGCCAATAAGAGGTCTAGCGCTCTCTGCATGGTGGCTGGAGCATTACAGAGTCCGAAAGGCATTTTCCGGAACTCAAACAGACCTTGAGAGCAAATAAATGCTTGTCTCTTCTCAACATCTGGCTCAGCTATCCGAACCTGCCAGTAACCACTAGCCAGGTCCAAGGTAGCGAAGAACTTCACACCGGCCAACGAGTCGAGCGCATCATCGATGCGAGGCAACGGATACTGATCCAGCTTCGTCCGGGCATTCAGTTTCCGGTAGTCCACACAAAAACGAAAGCCACCATCCTTCTTGCGAACAAGCAAGATAGGGCTCGCATAGGGACTACGCGAAGGTTGGATAACCCCTGCATCCAACATCTTTGCCACCTCTTCTTTCTCGACTGCTCTGGCCGCTGGAGCTGTTCGACGCAATCCTTCTCGCACTGAAGGTTGCCCACCAGTATTGATCGTATGTTCGACCAGAGAGGTTTCACCCAACTCCGTAAAGTCGAACGCGACATGATCCCGGCATGCCAGCAGGGACTCTCGGAGCTGTCTCGCCTCTTCAGGCTTCAGATTGGGTTCAATCTTAAGACACTCTTCGAGAGTGGGAGCCGTCGTCACATTGAGCACTTGGCATCCGTTTCCGGTGGCCCCTCTCAACTTAGACGAGACCTCCCCTGGTTGAACCGTCGTCTGAGTGGGGTCTCCCCCTATCAACTTAAATGGCTCTTCCAGCCCTACCACAATGGCAGCCTCCACAGCTTGAGCCGTGGCTACACCCTCTCCTGTTTCCAGGGCAATGGGTGCATTTCCCACGTTTTCAAGCCAGATATTTTACGTGCCAAGCCGGTTAGCCACGGCGATACATGCCACTGCTAACACACCATGTCCACCTAAGGCTTTCCGGTGCAGATCCACGAGAAGCAGCTGGCCAGGGCCGGCATGCTCTACCAACATCACAGATACGACACGTCGTACGTGGGCTGGCAACCAGACATTTTCCCTCAGTCGCAGAGAACAAACTTCTCCACACCCGATAGAGGTTCTGGTCTCCGGCAGCTTTGGTGAAACAATGTTCACCCACCCGTCAACCTTCTCGAGTGCAGGCGGATCCACTGGGAGTCGCTGTCCCTGAGGCAAAGCCCCTGGTATTGGCAGTGGAATTGCTTCCGCCTCCCTAGGTTCCTCAAGCGCTCGATCGGTGAATGCAGCTTGGAGGGCATCTGGATGTGCAGTCCAGACATCCTCCCGGAAGTAAACCTTCTGGTGCACGATATCTACCATCAAGCCGAAGCGTGAGGCGTGATCAACGGCCAACAATGCTTCGCCCTTTCCTTTCACCAAAAGGAGAGGCACCTTGATGGTCTTCTTGTGGATGGTCAATCCCACATTTGTGACCCCTACTACCTCGTTGGAGTGCCCACCCATTCCAAGAAGGAATGAAGCAACTGCCAGTTCCTCTATAGGCAACTCCATCACTCGTGCCACCGTAATGCTTAGGACCGACACGTCGGCCCCGGTGTCTACGATCATCTCCAAGAGACGATCGCCTATCGATACCCACACCCGTGGTGAACCTACGTCGTAGGCCCAGCTCTGAAGCTCAGGAATGGGAACCCGCGGGTTCCCACCATCAACCTTCTGCATCCCGTCCACCTCACTGTCCACACCGGATGGTAATTCCAGACGGGCAGAAGACTGGGACACTGTCTCAGAAACCAGAGACTTCCCAAGCCCAGCAGGAGGTATGGGCACACCAACTCCTCCTGCCTGCTCGATGAGCGCACGATCCAGCACCTCACCACTAGGCATATAGGGTGAGGGGGCAAACCAGCGATCCAGCTGACTGCACACGGCCTCCAATGTGGAGCATGGCGATGGAAATACCCACTGGGTAATTTCTGGGTCCGCAGACCTCGCCAGAGGCACCCCTGCCTTATGCAGGAAATCCACATACTTGGAGACTGCCCGGAGGTACGTCCGTCGCTCAGAACCCAGGCCCTGACAGGCTGAAGCTTGACCGGTCGACCACCACTCAGTTCGGTGGCAACTGGCAGCGGTTTAACGAGGATTTCTCCTCGTCCTCCACGAGTCGATAGTAGAACTGGCCATCATGAACGTTGGCCATGTACTTACGACTCTCCAGCCAAACTGGCACAACGCCAGCAGTTGGCTGGAGCTTCTGACTTTCGCCAGGCACCACTCTGGCAACGTGCCCTTTGGCCGAAGCCTTCGGACAATCCTTCTTCATGTGACCCATCTGGTTACACCCGAAACAAGGACCTAGTCGCCAGAGTGAGTCTAATGCATGGTCCGTACTTCAAGGCGTTGCCGCCGGCTGACCTCCACCAGAGCCTGCCGTCTTCTTCTTCTTGCCTCCAGTCTTGGCTCCTGCTCTGTCCGACTTGGACGGTGCAGAAGTCTTCGCACCCATTTGGCTTGAAAATGAAGCCTTGGCAGATCTCCCAGAGCTAGCCGTGGTTCAGGAGGACGGAGCGCTATCCCTGTCCTGAGGAAACCCTCTAATGTTACCGCCTGGCCTGCACCAGCGGTACCTCCTCCTGTGCGCTTTTACGCATGGGCGACAGTGAATCCTTCGGCACAACCCTCGATTCGACCACCGACCGGGACAGTCGTCCTTCTAACCACAGGACGTCTATCCCGTAAGCGATCTCCCTGAGTTCCAGCTCAGAGAGTGTGGCCAAAAAGGCCCGGCCCTCCCGTTCAGTCTCATCGGGGATCACCACCAGGTCCCGAAGGGGCTGACCGCCCCGTCCAACTGGACGAGCGGCGGTGGAAGATTAGACAATCGGCCGTGACCGATCGTCATCCCCGATGAGATCACCATCGGATCCACTGTCTTTCAACGGGTATTCTCCCGGAAGAATGTCACGGCGGCATTTCCGCACCGTAACCCAGTCCAGCGGGAATTCCCTTCCACGCTACCTCTCCGTTCCCCTGTTTCCAGGGGATCTCCGCCTTCCGCCCCCAAGGGGACGGTCGACTACGCGGCCGCGCAACTCTAAGCCCGCATCTGCACCAAGTTCTCGACCTTCCGTCGGTACTTTTGGGGGTGGCTCCATTTTTCACCGTAAACGAACAGTAAAATCCGGACAAAGCCACCAGATAACGGGTTTCCACCGTCGAAAACGGTAAACTCACGGACAGAAGTCCGTAAAATACCGTGATGAACGGATGGGACCGTGTGCGAAACCGCGATATCATGGACAAAAGTCCGTGTCCCATGGTAATGTACGGTCAGAGTTTAACTTTACCGGTTTTTACCGTGGTATAACGGACAAAAGTCCGTTTCCCACGGTGTACTTATCGGTAAAAGCCCTTTCACCACTTTCTACCGCTGATCAACGGACGAAAGTCCGTACACCACGGTGTACTAGTGGTACAAACACCATACAACACCGAAAACCACGGTACCACGGACTGTAGTCCATGCCCCGCGGTAGTTCGATGGTAAATTTACCGTTAACTACGGTACAACGGACCGGAGTCCGTTCCCCACGGTAGATCACGGTAAAAATACGGTAATGTGCGGTAAATTTACCGTTCACCACGGTACAGCTGACCGGAGTCCGTTCCCCACGGTGAGTAACTGTATATATACGGTGAAAACGGTGGTTTCCGCCGCTGTCCCACGGACCAAATTCTGCGCCCAGTGGCGTACTTTCACCGCACGGTGATTCGACCGATTAAACGGTCGAATTCACGGTAAATCACCGTGCGAGAGGCGGGGTACAGGTACCCGGCGCCTCCACCAATTGTAACGTCCCACCGGACCGTTACAATACCCCGGTAAATTAAATCGTAAAACAAACATAAAACTTACCGCTACCCGGCTCCTTACGGGGACGGGACCGTACCCGTAGCCGACTCTCCCACGGTGTTCCTGGAGTTGTGTCGGCACCTTGGAGCCACCCCCGACGGACACGGACGAAAACCACGCCGCCACACCGAGAATATCGCGGTAGAACAACGGTTCTACCGCGAGCCGACACAAGCACCGACCAAAACAAGTCGGTTACGATGGTGGTGTTGACCCCAACCGGACAACCCACCCTCCGCGGTACTCCCCAAAGAAATAGACACAACACAAAGTAGGTGTTGAATAAGAAGTGTATTTATTCACACTTATGACGATGGTGGCAATAAAGATGAAGACAGTGGTATTATTTACAGTAAAGGGCTGGTCCGTTTGACCAGCCCCAAAGGCACTTTAAACAAATAAAGGCCAACAGGCCAAAAGGCAAAACAAAGATGAAGATCTAGATGCTGGACAGTGGAGGTCTCCTTGACCTCCACCCACAGGTCTAGTCTCAAGAGCTGCCAACAACACACTGCCCAGATGCTGTGGTTGACTAGGCCACAGGAAACCTCCAGGCAACTCCACCTGGAGGGGACAGAGGTCACATCTGACCTCTCACCCACAGACTTCAAGGTGAGAGGTCTGCTGGCACCAAAATGGCATCCGATCTAACAGCCTACTGTAGCTGTCAGGCAGACCACCATATGGAAATTCATCTGCTCAATCAAATTTTAAATTGAGCAGACCAGGTTGCCACACAGTCTTCGGGTGCCATAAGCAAACGAGTTCATTTCAACAACTCTTTTGATTCTGATCCCGGTGGAGTTATCGCCTCTGTTTACTCCCACCATACTATGAAAGGGTTTGTTGATGCCACCACGTTTACGAGTTCTATGAATTTTATAAGCTCCAATTTTTCTTTACTTATATCCGAACTTGATTTGGGTTTTGCTTCCGTTGATTTGCTACGATAAGAAATTGGCAAAATTTTATCTCTTGTAAATTCCCAGTCTTGTACAGCGTTCTTCCTGTGTTACGGGTGTTCTAGCCCTTACTCGTAGGTGCTCCTATCTCAAGGACAGGATAAGGGCATCCAACCTTATTTCCTTTAATAATCCAGGTATTCGTTTCGAGTCACCTCACGATACCTTGCTTGCCGTACGTGAAGTGCTACACTCTAAACTGAAAATTGACAATATTATGATATCTTATGCCTATTGTTTACAATCCCGTAATTCCTTTTTTCCTCCCCCGATTCTGGCTTGTCTACCAATCCCATCTGACCATTCTAAAATTTTTACTAATGTCCACCTTCTTGCTAATTCACCAATCTCTATTCAGAGAGATCTTTCTCCACAATCACGTGTCTTGTGTCGTGCCTTACTGTCTTTTGTTCAGAATGCCAGGAGGCAGGGCAAAAACGCCTCTCTAAGGTCAAATTATATTGTTATTAATGGCTTACCTTTCTATCTGGACTCTTCTACTAATGAGCTTGTTCAGGGCAACCCGAATCTTCTTTCTGATAATCCTCACTCATCTAGCAGAGTAAACCCGTCTATTATCCCTTCTACCTTCTCATTTTTGCCAATTTTGCCTGCTGACGCTGCTGGTTCTGTACCTGTTTCTCCTATTACTCATTCACAACCTGTAGCTTTATCTACTAATTCGTTAAATCTCCTTCCTAATTTTTCTTTTCCGGTGGTACCTCATGATCCAACAATTGTTTGTTCGGAAGGGACTCCTTCTAGCTATCTTGATGGTACTCTTCCTAGTATCCGTCCATCGCAATCCTATTTCCTCTTTTTTCTACTTCTAATTTGGCCTTGGTCTCGTCTTGTGCAGCTTCTTCTGGTCCCTCTAACCTAATCCTCTCTCCCCCTCAACTGGATTCTAGGACTAACACTTCTCCCTCAGGTATCATTTTTCTTTCTCTACCTAGTAGTTTGAGGCCTTGATTTTCTTCTCTTCCTTACCTTCCAACAGGGTATGTTGTCCGTACCAAAGATCCTGTAGCACCCTTGTGACCATTATCCACTTCTACCTCCATCTTGACTTCCCACCATCTTTTAATTTTGTCCTTAAATATTATTGGCCTTAGGTCCAAGATTCATAAGCTTTCTACGTTGGTTGAATTTTATAGCCCTGTTCTTATAGCTATATGTGAGACTAACCTGGATAGTAATTTTCACTCCAGCGAGCTTCTCCTTTCTGACTATATGATTTATTGTAAAGACTGTGATGGGTATGGTGGTAGAGTCTTGTTTGCTGTTCTCTCCTCTATCCCATCCATGCCAATTGCTCCTGACTTGTCTTGGTGAGCAGCTTTGGATCCAAATACAGATGGGTTCTTTTTTTTAATCATTTGTTGCTATTATCATCCACCTTCTAGTGACTTTAACCTGATTAATCTAGATTCTTTTTTAGCTACTATTGTGGGTTCTCACCCTTCTTGGAATATCATCTTTCTGGGTGACTAATTTTTTTCATATTGTTTGGGTCAATGGATCCTCTACTTTTCAGCATGGCAATAATTTTCTCAATATGTGCAATTTATACTCCCTGAGGCAGTTAGTTAATTCACCTACTCTTGGCGATAAAAACCTGGGGTTTCCATAGCTCCTTGAATTAGCAACCATAATTTGGTTCTGGGTTCATTAAATCATATCCCCAATCTTTCCTGCTCTAAGCCTTGTCATCATAGAAATTTTCTTCGTGCTGATTATTCTAAGATTGCACCTTACTTAGCCCCTCTTTTGTCTAAACTTCCTACATTTAGTGAATTGTTAACTCTATGTCCTGACATCGACCTTGCATTTTTTAATTTTATGAATCCTCTGACATCTGCTATTGATAAGTTTATTCCTACTTTTACCCATGGTAAACAGAGGTCCCATCCCTAGATTACTCGTGAATTTCTTGGACTTGTGTGATCTAAAAAGAAGGCTTATGATCTATCCAGAATTTAACCATGCCCTGCTAATCTCACTAACTTTCATAATATTAGTGGGTTCTTAAAATCTTCCATTCCTCTAATAGGTCTAAAATACCGCCAAATTCTTTAAATTTCAATTAAATAATACTACTCTAAATATATAATAATAATAACAGGGTATCTAATCCTGGTTTTTAATATTAATTTTTAACTAATAATACAGATATAATATAATATAAACTAGAAGGAAAGCCCGTCTTCGACGGGTGTGATAGTGCAAGGATCTGATACCATTATAAAGTGTTTCATATTTATATAGGCACACCCCAGAAATTGGTTATAACATGAGTTACACCTGAAATTTCCAACATAAAGAAAGCATCTTATATCAAAAATTTTCTGATAGGCAGAAAATCTTTTCTTATAAAGGTAAAAGTTAAAAAAATAAACTGAAAAATGCCCATTTTATAATTAAAGATAGCTGCACTAATGAACTTTTATTAATTATGACAAAATAACATGCCAAACAACAGTAACATTAAAATTAATAAAGTATACGACTGTCCTGATGTTTTATAACTTAAAACTTTTTTTCTAAATACTTTAACCAATATTTTTAAGAATATTTACAGAAATTCTACCCTGAAGCAATGAAACTGCTAAAAATGGCACTTTTGAGCTCTGCTAATGTATTATAATCATGGCAATCTGCTTAATTATCCTGTATGACGATCTCACAAATGTTCTCTATAGGATTTAAGTTGGGGAACACGTCGACTATTTGAGAGTGGTGATATTTTGGTTTCGTAACCATTCATTCTTTTGGTAACTGGCGCAAACTGGTACACTTTATTGCTGGAATATTAAGCTAATGCTAGGGAGTCGATGTTTTATATCAGTAAATAATTTTCTAACATTGTGTGATGATCAGTGGTATTTGTTTTGGTTGAAATAAATCCGAAGGTATGCATTTTAAAAACTTAAGCTGCTTGTTCCGAAGACACTAAATGTTTCCTATATGGTTAGACTCACCCACTGCCAAAATTTTGTTTAGAATAATTTTGTGGTTTTTTCCTCACATCCTTCTAATATGAAAGAAATGAAAAACCGTCAAGATCATGGAGATTGAATTTTTTCCCTTCAGAAATGTTGGTGGTGGGAGCCTAACAATATGAGAAGTGTTTAGTGCCTCTTGCAAATAGTAGCTTTGCCTTCATTTCAAACAAAAAAATAATGTGTAATATCAGACAATGTTATGAGAGTGGTTACTAACTGACCAAAGTCGATTCCCTAGTGTTAGCTTAGTATTTGAGCACGGAAATACAATAGTTCGGTCAGGTAACCTAAGGATTGAATGGTTACAAAACCAAAATATCACCACTCTCAAATGGCTGGTGTTTAACCCAGACGTAAATCCTACAGAGAACAAAATTTTGGGACATCCTTGTACATAATGATTAAGCAGATTGCCATGATTATACTACAGCCAGAGAGCTGAAAAGTGCCATTTTAACTGCTTCAGGGCAGAAGTTCTGTAACTTTGCTTATAAATATTTTTTAAAGTATGTAGAAAGCATGTTATAAAACATCAGGACAGTCGTATACTTTATTAATTTTAATGTTACGTACTGTTGTGTTTAGAATGTTATTTTGTCACAATAATTAATAAAAGTGAAAAGTTCATTAGCACGTTTATAATTATGAAACGGCCATTTTTCAGTTTTTAACTTTCTAAATGTTTACCTTTTTAAGAGAAAACTTTCTGCCTAGCAGAAAGTGTATTATATCAGATGCTCTCTTTATGTTGAAAATTTCAGGCAAATCCATTAAGTGTAGCCCGAGTTATAACCAATTTCTGTTGTGCGTCTATATATATGAAACTCACTGTACTCACTGCACTCGGTTTTGAGCAAAATGAAAAGGTAATACAAAAAAACTACGGGCAGGACTTTAACCAAGGACCTCTCACTTCTCTGCCAAAGACATAACCAATTTTGCTAACAATGTAAATTGTGAGATCAAAGGTGACCTCTACCGTAACCCACGTGGGTTAATTTATTCTTTGAAAAAAACGTGATGCAATAAAGCAAGCTTTCCTGGCTGCCAACTTAATATGTTCAGGGGTTTTGGTAAAGTTTGATGATTTTTCACAAAAATGAGGGAAACGGAACAAAATTGAAAATTTTAATGTAGCCTACAAAGAAGCCCATCTAAAGATCTGTACGCTGGTTAATTTTCACTATTCTAGAGTGTGTCATTTTCGAGAACATTCGTGCACAAAGGGAGGGAGTGAGTGAGGGAGGGAAGGAGGGAGGGAGTCAGCCCTTAGCAAATTATGATATTAGATAGGTGAATATGGAAGAATTATTTTTATAAGATTAATGTTTAGTATATTATTTTTTGGAAATACAATAATTTTTTTATTTTATTATAATAACTATAATTATTATATTTATTTGAATTCGAGGTGCTTTACCTCGTTTTTGATATGATAAATTAATATATTTAGCATGAAAGACAATTTTACCTGTAAGATTAAATTACTTATTATTTTCTATAAGAATTATAATAATTTTATCAAAAAATAGTTTATATAAAATAAATATTTTGGGTATATTAGATGGTATTTCCTTTTTTGAAAATAAAACAATGAAATGGCTGAATAATAGGTGATAAACTGTAATTTTATTAATGATTTTAAATCTTTCATTAAAAATGAAATTTTTATAATTTAATATTTTATTCAAAATAATGAAAATAATAATTATATATTTTAATAAAAAATAACTTCTTTATGAATAAATTTATTAATAAAAATTATCTATATTGTATAAGAAATTAGATATTATTTGCCTTTTATTTTAAACAGAAGGAGGTCTTAATTATAATTATAATATTATTTACTTAACGTTCTTATTTTGTAGTCATTTCAGGAACTTAAACATCTAATTTATATTAAATTCTTATTTTTCTAAAATATTTTTTCCATGAAAAATTGTCATTAATAATATATTAATTAATATTAATATATTAAAACTAATAATTAATAGGAGGGTAAGGATATATATAAACTTACTACTTGTACTTAAAATAATATATATATATATAAAAAAAAATATAATTAGGTGTTTGCATTTAGAACTTTGACTTCTAAGGAAATAATTTCTATTATTTATAATGCTTTTAATTCAAAATAATCTCTAAAGATATATATCATCTTAGTTGCTTCAAAACTATGCTTTAATAAGCTATTTAGAATATAAAATAAAGTATAATAATAATAAAAATATTATTGAAACGATCAGTCCAGGAGCGCTCCTGGCTCACTTAGTTTTTTGTGGATCGTTTGTTTTTGTTTGTAGATTGGCCTGGAACTTTGTCAACCCTCTGTACTGATGTACAGAGGATTGACCTAGTTCTCTCAGCTGACAACGCCAATATCCTGTCTTGGGTCACCTCTTGGGTCTTGGGTCTCTTTCTCTCCCAGTCCCACCCCTTAATACAAAAAGATCATGCTGATAAGCAGTAGCATTATGTCAATGGGGTTGTATTTTTCTTGGAAAATTATTGTTGTTATAGAATGAATCATCTTTCTATATTTTGGTGACCACTGGTCAATCAAATTGATTGGCCAGTTTGGTTTTTCATTTCGATTTTGCCCAATCAGAGAATACAGAGAAATGGTTCTCAGTATCCTCTTTTTGGGTATAAAAGGCCGTGTATTTTTGTGTAAAAAAAGGACTCGAAAGCACTCTTGAGACAACGAATCTATGCTCAAGTTTGTTCAGAGAGAACAGTCTTTTTAAAGACTAGAATGGAATTGTAAATAAACAAATGGTATACTTTAAAAATTGCCAAGTCTTATTTCTTTATACTTATGGAGAGAACGAAAGTTCTCAAATCATCTTCATCTCGAATCATCAATCCGGGTGAAAACCCGGATCAACACTTCTAGATGCAACTTCAAGGGACAGCACGATCAACTAGCTTTTAACGGGCGAAAGCCCGAGGGGTAGCAGACAGCTAAAAGATCCATTTTACTGTAAAAGTTCAACAAGGATGAACTTGCGAGGAATAGGAAAAGGGATTAATTTGTTCTCTTCCTCCCGAACCAGGATAAAATAAGCGGCTTAGCCAACCGCTTTTTGGTATATTTTATCCACCACAAGGTGGTTCGTTACATTATTATACCAAAAAATAAACTTTTAAATCTATTATTTTTAAAAAAATTAATAAATATAAATAAATTTATTATTATCTTTCAAATTCCAGTTGATCCAATTACTTCTAATCATCCCACATCTCTTATTTGAAACTTTACTTTTCTTTCATTTAATAAATTATATATTAGTCATTGTGAAAATATTAAAGTTAAATATCATATTCTAGAAAAAAAAAATTAATAGATTGCAAATAATTTTTATTTATTATAAATTTATAATAGATAAATAAATAAATAATAAAAAAAAATATAATTAAAGGTCAAATTTTTTCTATATAAAATATTGATAAGTAATTTATTTCTCAAAATGAATAATAATTAACTCTAATTCCTATAATTAATGTTGCTATACTTAATAAACATAATGGAAATAAATAAAATCATTCATTTTCATTAAATCCATATAATTTTAAAAATTTTAAATTTCTTAATATAACAAAAATTGTTACACGAATTCTGTATAGACATGTTAAACTAATTCTTATTATTAAAAAAATTAAAATAAAAAAATTTAAATCTATTTTAATGAACGTCTCTAAAATTATATCTTTAGAATAAAATCCAGCTAAAAATGGAAATCCACATAATGATAAATTTGCTATTAAAAAACTTATTCTTATTAATGGTCTGAAATAAGAAATACTTCCTATGAAACGAATATCTTGAATTCCTATTGTCTCATGAATAATTTTACCAGCACATAAAAAAATTAATGCTTTAAATATAGCCTGAACTACTAAATGAAAAAAAGAAATAATAGGATATCCTATTGCAAGAATAAATATTATTAATCCTAATTGTCTTAATGTAGAAAGAGCAATAATTTTTTTAAAATCATATTCATATATTGCAACAATTCCTGTGCATAATATAGTAAGTAAAGATATAATTAATATAAAATTTTTAATGTATTGTAAATTTGAATAAATTCAATAAAAACGAATTAATGAATAAATTCCAGCAGTGACTAACGTTGATGAATGAACAAGAGCAGAAACAAGTGTTGGAGCAGCTATTGCTGCTGGTAGTCAAGCAGAAAAAGGAATTTGAGCACTTTTTGTTATTCCTGCTAATAAAACAAAAACTACTACTAATCATAAAATTCTTTCAAATTCTAAATTTATTCTCAATATTCTTCATGAACCATATCTAAATAAAAGTCCAATTCTAATTAAAAGACCTACATCACCAATTCGATTTTATAAAATTGTTAATATTCCAGCTCTAGAAGACTTATTATTAGAATAATAAATTACTAAACAATATGAAACTAATCCTAATCCATCTCACCCTAACAAAATAGTAATAAATCTTGGACTAATAATTAAAAACAATATTGATAAAATAAATAATAATACTAGAATAAAAAATCGATTTAATCTTTTATCTTCTTTTATATATGCTAAACTATATATTATTACTCCTCTAGAAATAGTTAATACAATACAAATAAATATTAATCTTATTCAATCTAATAAAAAATTACTCTGATAATTATTCCATTAAAGTTAAAAATTCCTCATTCAATAAAAATTACTAAATTAATATATATATATATACATATTATTATTATTATTATTACTATTATTAATATTAATACTCTTCTACATATACCAATTATTATTATTTAAGATTATATTAAAATTTCTAAAGATCCACAATCAATTATTTTATATTAAACTACTTAAATATTTAAAAAATAAATAGTAATCTTTTTAAAAATAATAAATTTAATGGAATTCAATGAAGAAATCTAATTATATATTCTATTATAGTAATTTCATTTATTCTTAAAAGACTTATTATTATTATTCCATGTTGAGTTATTGAAAATAAATAAAGACTATATACACAACTTAAACAAGGGATTCAAGGAACCCTATAGACCTCCATTGCTTTAATGTATGCTAATTACTTCATTACTGTTCTCATGTTCTTTTAAAATGTGCATGCAAGAACTGTATGACATTTTTGTGGGTGATTTGTAACTAGTGCCTCAGTGGGCCCATCCCTCTTTAAATTTAGACCTCCAGCCACATGAGATTATGTGAGTTTCAGTTTTATTTTTTGAAAATTTCCAAATCTCTAGTACATTAAACCTTTCGTAAACCATTTTATAGTTTTCTTGCAATTAGTATACAACTACCAAATGATAATTTAAAAAAAGACATTTTAAAGATAATAATTTCAACAAGGTATTTATTTTTAGAATATTAAAAAACAATACAAATAATATTCAGATGAAATGCAAATATGAAATAAAATGCTACTTAAGTATTAGCTTTTTAAGTATTAAAAAACAAAACAAATAATATTCATAAGAATGAGCAAATATGAAGCAAAACTGTGGTTAAAAATAGTGTAATAATAATAGAAAAATTATATATAGATTTACAGGTTTTTAATTATTGTTTTATAATATGTTAGTGGTTATTTTAAATGTTAATTGTTTTTCTTTGAAAATGCAAAATTATTGAGAAATATATAAAGTTGTAAAATAAAAAACGTGTTAGGGGCACATAGAAATTAACAATCACAAAGTTTTGAAATTGTGTTTGTTGAGTAATTCACCATGAACTGCAATTTTGGCTTCAGCAACAAAAATTCCTCTAATTCTTCCAGGTCTTCAAGTTTTATTGGGATGTTGGGTCCTAAACATTGTGTTGCAAGAAACGTCTCTAAAGTAGACGTAAAGCAGGATAAAGTTAATCGCTCGTTTGAGTCTTTTTCAATAGTTAAACTTAAAAGTATTACATGGTCCATGTTTGACCATAATTGCTTACTTTTGCAATGTGGACATGTTACAAACTGGGTTGTCCCTGGCTGGATAGCTTTTTTGCATTTGGGGAAAATGCAACTACGATAGGACATATTTTTTATACCCACAATTTTACCTTCAAATTGCATCGGGTCGCTTTTGATCAGATTTGTGTCATCAGCTTGAATACCTGAAAGGATTGCATTTTCAATCGTAACAACTAGTGTATTTCTAGTTGTATTAAGGTACTTTTCGTCATTAAAATGGTTAATTGACACATTTGAAATTGAATAACAGTTCCCTTCTTGAAATTGCATTATCATTTCATCCTCCCATACACATAATTTGCAAGCATCACTTACATCAGCAATTAAAAATGATTTTAACCTCAGCAGTTTCCCTCTTACTATTCGTTCTTCCACTTCGGATAATGCCTTTACACACTTGACTTTTACGTTCACAGTTGATCTTGCTGCACATGTAAGGGCATCGGCAACCGTCTTGCTCGTGTCAAGAACTTGGTATGGAAACTGGACATTTGTGTTAACGATTTTGCTGTATTTGGAGACAATCACGTCATTTTTATCGGCTTCCATCATCGACAGCTTTCGTTTAATTCCAGTGAATTTCACAGGAGTAGTTTGACTTTCGAATAACTTAAAAGCTTCACGTTTATCTGGTGAATAACAAATGACTCGCTGGTAATCATTAGGAGCAGTCTGGAGTTTGGCATTAAAATAGACAACACCACTTTTCCCCTGATTAATTGGTGATACCTCGTGTAGGTATCCTTGCACTTCGTCCTATAGTAGAATTTAGTAAAATGTTTTTTTAAATACACTTCATATGTGGACATAACATAGGTAATATAATATAAATTATATGTTATATGCCATTTCAATATTTTAGAAATACAGTATATACAAATGTTCAATTTTAAGCATAAGCAACATAGACAAATTTTGTTCTATAGGTATCATAGGTTTTGTAATTTATAATATACTTTTCAAATTTTAAAATCAAATCAATAGTGTCGGTGCATTATATGTTTGTAATTGTGTGCATATAATTAGTTTTCCATATAATTTGAACTGCTCAAAACATTCAGTTTATACTATTGCTTATTATGAAGTCACATTAATTAATAGGCCTGCCAAATACCTATTGTAAATGGCACGGCAACATGGCCTATCTCATTTTTCCGAAATGTTTTGTTAGCATTTAAAAAAATTCGTATCTTCCCGCCCAATCAGTCTGTGACCTTAACACTATATGGAGCAATTGTCTTAAGTATTACGAGCAAGGTGTCAATAAACTGAGGCCAAAGACTGATCGTACAGGAAAATACGAATTTTATAAAATGCACAAAAAAATTGCAGAAAAAATGAGATATGCCATGTTGCGAGACATTGACGATAATGTGTATTATCACAGCCTTCATTGCAATAGAATTTGCAAATTGAAATTAAATGTTAACAGCTTTATTTTAACAAAAAAAAGTGTAGGTTAAAATACTCGTAATTATGAATTACCTCCCCCTAATACGATGCAACAAAGGTCTATAGGGTTCCTTGAATCCCTTGTTAGAAAGTAGCATTAAATACATTAATGTAATTATTAATTACATTATTGCATTAATACATAAATGTAATTTTAAGTGTGCTAGTCTCAAAATGTGAGTGTTTAGCCAACCATTCTCTAGTTCTACTTGCAAAGTTGCAATTTTTTACCATTATGCATTCTTAATTTATATTTTAATTTGTGATTTGTTTAATTTTGTTAATTGTTTTTCATTAATACATGTAATTCATTTACATGCATTAACGAAAAACAATTAACAAAATTAAACAAATCAATAACTTATTTCAGATACTTTGTATTCCGTTAATTTATTAAAATAATAAAAAAATGAAATTTATGATTTTAAAAAATTAAAAATTTAAAAAAATTAAAAATTTAAAAAAATTAAAAATTTAAAAAAATTAAAAATTTAAAAAAATTAAAAATTTAAAAAAATTAAAAATTTAAAAAAATTAAAAATTTAAAAAAATTAAAAATTTAAAAAAATTAAAAATTTAAAAAAATTAAAAATTAAAAAAGTTAAAAATTTAAAAAAATTAAAAATTTAAAAAAATTGAAAATGGAAAAAAGTTAAAAATTGTAAATAATTAAAAATTGTAAATAATTAAAAATTGTAAATAATTACAATTGGTACATAATTAAAAATTGTAAATAAATGTGGGTGTGTAGCCAACAATTTTTATATTTTGAACTGTTTTGTTTTATGTAATCATATTCAAATTTAGGGTAGCTCTAGTTCTACTTGCAAAGTTGCAATTGTTTACTATTATGCATTCTTAATTTATATTTTAATTTGTGATTTGGTTAATTTTAATTTTTTCATTAATATTTTTGTTTTTCATTAATAGTTTTGTTTTTCATTAATATTTTTCATTACTAATTTTTTACTATTTTTCATATTTAACAAAATTAAACAAATCAATAACTTATTTCAGATACTTTTTATTCCGTTTATTTTATTAAAAAAAAATAAAAAAATGAAATTTATTATTGAATAAATTTTTTTAAATAATTAGAATTTGTAAAAAAAATAAAAATGGTAAATAATTCAAAAGTGTAAAAGTTTAAAAATTGTAAGTTTAAAAACTGTAAAAAATTAAAAATTGTAAAAAATTAAAAATTTAAAAAAATTAAAAATTTAAAAAAATTAAAAATTTAAAAAAATTAAAAATTTAAAAAAATTAAATATTTAAAAAAATTAAAAATTTAAAAAAATTAAAAATTTAAAAAAATTTAAAAAAATTAAATATTTAAAAAAAATTAAAAATTTAAAAAAATTGTAAGTAATTAAAAATTGCAAATAATTACAAATGGTAAATAATTACAAATGGTAAATAATTACAAATGGTAAATAATTACAAATGGTAAATAATTACAAATGGTAAATAATTACAAATGGTAAATAATTAAAAATTATAAATAAATGTGTGTGTGTAGCCAACAATTTTTATATTTTGAACTGTTTTGGTTTATGTAATCATATTTAAATTTAGCCTAGCTCTAGTTCTACTTGCAAAGTTGCAATTTTTTACCATTATGCATTCTTAATTTATATTTTAATTTGTGATTTGTTTAATTTTGTTAATTGTTTTTCATTAATACATGTAATTAATTTACATGCATTAACGAAAAACAATTAACAAAATTAAACAATTCAATAACTTATTTCAGATACTTTGTATTCCGTTTATTTTATTAAAATAATAAAAAAATGAAATTTATGATTTTAAAAAATTAAAAATTTAAAAAAAAATATATATATTAAAAATTAAACAAATTAATAACTTATTTCAGATACTTTTCATTCCAATTATTTTATTAAAAAAATTAAAAACTGAAATTTGTTTGAATAAAAAATTGTAAATTTAAAATTGTAAATTAAACATTGTAAATATTTAAAAATTGTAAATAATAAAAAAATTAAATAATTAAGAATTGTAAATAATTAAAAGTTGCAAATAATTAAGTTGCAAATAATTAAAAATTGTAAATTGAAAAAATTTAAATAATTAAATTTGTAAATAAAAAATTATTTTATATTTAAAAATTGATTTTTGTCAACCCTGTTTAGAATTTATTGTTAGTTTAGCATGTATTCATATTACCTTGTCCTGCATGATGATAATAAAAAAAATAATTCTAGAAAGCTGTAATGGTGATTTTGTATTTGAAGAGTTTCAGATATGAACAATGAATTAATGAGCTACAGATTTTAGTAATTTGGTATTTATAGTTTTTGATCACATAAAATTGACCAATGGCTGACTGATGATGAAGTGTGAGAATTTTAGTTTTTTTGTCTAATTTTGAAATCATCTTTTAAACTTTCCCATGATCATTAATTTCCTCTTACCAAAATGGAAGTTATTTATGATATATTCACAATATGCCATACAATAAATTCAATTAAATTATATTTTTTCATTCCATAATTTTGTCTCCCAAGTCTCTCATGTCTCCCAAGAAATTTTAATTAAGTTTCAAAAAAGATTTATATTATATTAAGTTGATTTTAAAATCAACTTAATATAATATAATATAAAACACATGCAATTGAAATGTGTATACTTTTACTAACCACAAAATAAACTAACAGCTCACTGGTGAAGTGTGAGAATTTTTGCTTACTTAATTTAAATGTTTCAAAACAAGAGTTCATATTTTGAGAAAGTTACACATGATTAAAAAAATTGTGACTTTTTGTTAACCACACAACCATTAAGTTTATTAAAACAGTTTGTTATGAAAATACTTAGACTGAAGCAATTTTACTGTTTTCTCATTTCCAAGTACAATAATATTCTAAGATGAAATTAAAATAAATAAATAAAAAATAGAAAAAATCCAAAAAGAATAAAAATGAAATATTAATAAAAACTACTTTGACACTTGTAATAAATATGCTTCAAAACAAAATAAAAAAATGAGTAGTATGCTTATTATGTTTACTTAAAGCAATTTAATGTGGTAAATAATATTCTTGCTTTTTAAAAGTGATTTTATTATTTTTTTTTTTTGGAGAAAAATGTCATGAAATATAAAATGGCCATTTTACTCTGTGAATCCTCTTAATAAATACATGGGAACATTACTAGTAAACAATTTTGCAGTACTATATTATCTGAAGACAAACTCAATAGAATAAGTTCAAATGTGTCCAATATATAAACATCCTTTAAGAGTTTTTTCCTTCATGGACATTATTTTTCTTCCCACAAAAACAGAACCTATTAATTATATATTTATTGTTAAATCGAAATTAAAAGTTTTAATTAAAAATATTTGAAGGAAAATGTCATGAAATATAAAATGGTCATTTTATGCTGTGCATGGTCTTAAATAAATACACAGAAACATTAGTATACAAATTTGCAGTGCTATTTTAAATGAAGGTAAAAGACAATAGAAAAAGTTAAAGGGTGTCCAATTATAAAAACTTCCCTTAAGTTTTTTTTATCATGAACATTATTTTTCTTCCCATGAGAAAAGTAAAGATAAGGCATGTTTAAAAAGTGACACCTTTGAACTAAAAATATTTTTTTTGTTTTAATTACATATATCACATACAGTATATCACACACACATATATTACATATACCATGTGAAAAAGTATTTTTAACATCGTGTAAAAATAAACTTTTCAGAACCAGTAATTTCTTAGTTTCTGTAACATACTCAATTTTTTTAATTATTGAAACTATTCAAAATAAAAGATCATGATGATTTGGAACTGATTTTACAAAAGAAACCATTTCTGTGTTAATAACTGAAACCACCTTTTCAAAAATCAGTGACTGATATGATCACTCTCCAAATTTGTTTTATTTTTAATGGAAAATTAAATGAAATTACTATTTTTAATATACAAGTATGTATCAGCAAAATTTCATTTGCATTACTTTGAAAAATTATTGTTTTTTAATCTTTGTATTTTTTAATTGTAGGTGAAATCATTTAATTTTATTACATAAAACTTTCAAGCTTCAAAAACTATTTTTGCTCTTGTCTCAATTAACTACGCCAATTATTGAATTATCAAACATTTTAAAAATTTAATGTTTAGTTTTTTCTTTTTCTTTTCTTCTTTTGAGTGTCACCATTACTCATTATTAAACCATTCAAAGCTTTGGCAATCACTATTTTTTTTGTTAAATAATATGAATTGAAAAAATAATTTTGAAGCACTTTGAAAGTATTTTTCGTTTTTTGCATCACCAACTTTTTGAAATAAACGTTTTATTTCAATTCATTTTTACTAAACTACATTCTTATAATGCACTGTTTTCGAGTTTTAACTAGTATAATTTAATTTTTTTTTATCTGATATTAAAATTAGTATCATCCAAAAAAATAAATCATAACTTTCGTGTAAAGAAAAAATACATCTTCTTGGCATCATTGTATGGCCAGCAGTAATGATTCAGTAATCATAAGATTTTACAAATATATAGAAACAAAAATAAAAAATGTCATTGCACACTTACTACACTTATATGTGTAAACATAAGTCAAATGTGTAAGTACATCATGGAATATGTATATCTTTTTTAGGGTACTTTAAAGCAATAACACTTCATAATTGCTAAATTTAATGATTTATAAAATAAATAAATCTGATGAATACAGGATGTGATCTAGAGAAGAGCCTATAACATAGGGATATTATTTGAAACAATTAATAAGGAATATCAATAAAAAAGCCACATTTTTTTCGAATACCCTTTAGATATCTTAAGAAATTTTTATAGGTTAATTATAATATATACTAATATGCTAAATTTGTTACTAGAGTATTTCAAATTTAAGAGCTTGGATACATGTCCATCATTTTGTTTTCAGCAAATGATTCTTTTAGCTGGTGTACATAGCCACCATTTGTAATTTACAAAATTCAAGTTACATTCAATTACACACAAATAATTTCTCTACAACCATCTCTACTACCATATGGTATTGAGCAATAATAGTTCAATATTTAATCTGGTTTATTTAAAAAAGTTCGATATTTTTATTTTGAAAATATCGATGCAGAAACCTGGTCGCTCATCACTATTAACATCCCTTCTTAAACGCTCGCATTAAACAATAAACTTGTAAAATAAAATTGTTGGATATTGTATCTGAAAATAAGTTGTTTTAAATTTGCATTAACACTAATACAAAAAAAAGTTTAAAAAAACTTTCTTTAAAGCAAAAACAAAAACAACTTTGCTAACTAGATGGGATAATGTTTTTGATAAAATAATTACCCAATTTATCTAACACTTTCATGGCAAATAATTAATAATTTGTGAAACTATTTTAAAAAACATTGGAAAAGCCAACTATGTAAATATTATTTATAATAAAAATCACTTGTTCATAAGAAAGAAAATTATAGAGGTGGTTGTGTTTAATTATGATACACATAATATACATATTACATTAATGGCATAAGAATCCATATTGGTTTGTGATCACTGTAATAGCTTTCATAGTATCCAGCTGAAAGTGACGGATCAGAACTAAATAAAATGTCCAACTGACTCCCGTAATCAGTTGATGGCTGTAAATTACATTTTAATTCCAAATTATATTTACTGAAAAATGTTTTTAGTCTAACTATTTCATTTGGCAATACATTAAAATCTCCTACACATGTTATGAATCTATCTGTACATAAAGATGCCATGACATCTTGTAAAAAATGAATAAATGCATTAAAAGAAACAGTAGGGGATCTATATAAAATTATAAACTGTTTATTTATTATTTCAAAAACACAAATTTCAACATGTCCATTACTCAGTGATGTATCAAAAGCCTTTAGTACATTGCATAAAGAAATCATGTGATGTTTTACAAAAACTGCTGAACCACCACATGATCGTTTTGCTTTATGAATAATGTTTGCAAGTATGTCAAAGTTTGTTATCACTACCTCTTGTTCTGTTTTAAAGTTTGTCTCATTAAACATTAGTATATCACAACACATGAAACTTGGATCTTGCAATACATGATCATAATGTGCAACAAGAGAACGTGTGTTATGAAACATCATTCGAATACAAGTGTTTGGCAAGGTATGTAGAAATTGTATACACAATTTCAGTGAACAGTTTTCTTTAAGACGCAACATCTCTAATAATACTTTGTCCTTGTCAGAAGGAGGTTTTGGAGGGTTAAAGTCACCTATTAAATATAATCCTTTAGCTGATTTTGCTCGAGAACAGGCTACATACAGAGCATTACGTGAAATTCCTTTCCGTAGGTGGACTACTACATTTTCATACGTATCTCCTTGGCTTTTATGAATTGTTATTGCTTGTGATGGAACTAAAGGAAATTGTTTCCTGGTTACATGAATATTTGATAATCCAAATTTACCACGTCTAACTAATTTTCGCATAATTGGAACTATAGGTGTTAAATTGCCACATATGTTCAGTAGTCTAGCTGATGTTTGACTTTTTTTTCTAGTATGATAACCAATTTTACCATCTTGAAATTCTAACCATACACGAATAGGTATAATTTTCCCACTTTGCAATTTCCCATAATTTATGTGTTTAAGTAATCCTATAGCACCATTCACAATACCGTCTTCTGTATCAACATTGATTGTAACCATGTAAAATGAACCCAATTTCAACATAATACATGATCGTAAACCACATGTATCTTGTGGCTTTGCAAATTTCATACTATTTAATATATATTCTTTAGCAGATAAAGGTACTTCATCCAAACAAACATCAAGTGCTTCTGATACGAAGCCTGGACTTTCTAAGGCATTTAAGAAATGATCATTATAACTGTCAACATCACTGTTTCTATAAAATAGGTGAAGTGCATTGTTAGGTATATTAGGATCATTTTCAGTAAACTGACGAGACTTAAACAACAACAAGTCTTGTTCAGTCATACAACCATTACTTAAGTTATTTAATGCATTGGCAAATATCTTATCATCTTTTTGGCGCATAATATCAACAAGTTCAATAAAATAAAAATTTTCCCATAAAACAGGGCCTATTAGGTCACTGTATATATTGCCATGTTTTGTACTGCGAGGCACTTCAAATATATATCGGTCACCTACTGGAGGTAATTGATTAAAATCACCTACAGCAATTATTGAGATACCACCAAATGGCATGTCTTTGTGCATTATTTGTCTTAAACGTTTATCTATTTGCTGTAATAACTTAGCTCCAACCATGGATATTTCATCTATAATTACAAGTTTCAGTTCCTGAAACTGACATGAATATGTATTTAGTATATCATGCGATAATAATGGCATATCACCAGAAAATTGTGAAACAGGTAAACCAAAAGCTGAGTGTAATGTTTTCCCACCAATATTAAAACTAGCTTTTCCAGTTGGTGCTGTTAAAAGTATTTTCAGGGTATCAGGATTTGTTGAAGGTAAACTGTTGAACAAAGTTAGTAATGTTTGATAAATGGCAGATATTAATTTGCTTTTACCTACACCAGCTGAACCAGATATAAATAACATAAAGAAGTCAGATTGGGTTTTAAACCAAGAAAGCAGATGTAGAAGAATCATTTTTTGGACAGTATTCAATGATTTAATTAATTCCAATCTATTTTCTAATGATAGCAAAGAAGGAGCAATATATATTCGTGTATTAAGACTTTCAGAATTTAACTGAAGATCGGGATCTACATGTCCGGTAGTATCTGCTTGAATGCTTACAAATTCATCTGTAACATTGTCAAGGGGAACTATATTATCACATGGTATTATACAATCATCATTACATTCTTCAGCCCTATGATTTTCTATTTCCAATAAAGTGTCTTCAATATCATCAATATTATCACATAAAAACTTTTTTCGATTTTCTGCTATAACAACAAAGAGCTGTTGATATGTTTTTTCTTTGTCAACTTCAATAATCTCAGAATTTTCGTTTCTAAATGGCAAGTAAAGCATGATCTGTTCCCGATAATAATCATCTTTATTTTGTAATATATTGTAACGTCTGTAACGAATAATTTTGTATTTTGTTCGTTTAACAAGATAGCCAGAATTATCTTTTAATAATAATTTTTCCCTTTGTATTTCAGATGTTTTCAACTTAGTCACACGATTTTTTGTCATAAATGTATAATTAGCAGCAAATTCTGCTAAACATAAATTTTCTAAAATATTTGGTCTAACTATATAGTGTTCTAGTAAACCTTTTATAGTTACATCTGTAGAATTTCGATCCAGTTGTGCAAGCTCATAATCTGATTTTTTTATGTGCACCCTTTCATTTGGAGGACCTGTGTTAATAAAAATAACATCCCTTGAATTTGTACTTAATGGCATTCCAAGTATGTGAAATATGCATTCTTGAGCAGATATTTCTGTAGAGTTTAAGAATTTATTAGCCACATGATAAAGAGATTGTTTAATAGACATATTCCCACTACGAGCTTCTCTGCTAGCATCTTGCAATGTTTTGACATGCCTCTTTGTGATTTTCCTACATAAGAAACAATATATTGTGCACAGCTATATGGATCTAAAACAAATTGAATATCTATATTAGCCTGCCAAAGTTCCAATAATATTTTATTGTAACCATTAGTTCTTACTTCACATGGCTTACGTTTTAAAAATACTGTTGGTCTTTGTATTGTAGTCTGAACTGCTAATATGTAGTCTTGTTCAGTAATATTTAACATTAATAAAAATTCTTCAAATGTTTTCTTATTAGTATCATTGTTATTAATATCAATTTCATTAACAGCCTTGAGTATTTTGCAACCCAATGCTTTGAATCTGCTGTATTCTACACAATCATCATTACCAAATGAGTCTTTTAGTAGTGGAGTTAGTATACATGTTCTAGCCATTGGCATATAAGGAATGCCAAATCTACATCTATTTTCACCAAAAACAGTTTTCTTGCATGTGTTGGAGTGTTTATGTTGCTGATATTTTACTAGATTATGAAAATCATCAGTGACTGGAGGATAGTAGCAAGTTATGTGTTTATCAATAAAATCTTCACATTTTGTAACACTTTCAACATCATCTATATTGTACTTGACACAATCAGCTAAGAAAAGAAAACCATGCACGTGACATGATCCTCTTGACTGCATCTCAACACGATAATAATAATCTTTTACATGACCAAATGGACTGACACCTAAAATAATTTTATGAAAAAAAGGTATGAAATCTATGTTCAAAATACCTAGCTGTTGTCACAGGATCTTTACGAACTAATTTAGATATTTCATTAAAAGATAATTCTATATTATCTTCTAATATTTTACCATGTACTGTTTGGTACAGAATTTTGTGTAATTCTCTCCATTTGCTTTCAGCAGACGAGAAAGTAAAAAATAAATGAGGGGTTCCAAGCTGTCGGATCATAGCAAGCAAGTCTTTTTTTATTGCCTCCCAATATGCTGGTGAACCTCGAATTTGTTTTAATATACGAAAAGCTTTATCCTGCTTAACAATATCAGATATATGGTTACTATCAAGTAGATTTTCTGCCATGTGCATTTCTGAATTACCCTTTGTTTTCCTTAAACAAAGACTTACAGCACTTAACACACTACACGTTTCACCTTTTTTATATTTAAAAAAAATTTGCGAAACATCCTTTGCACACCTACGATCATAACTCCGCAGTTCAGATTTTGCAATTTCCTTATACGATAAATTTATAGAATTGTCAATTTGTCTAGAAAACCCACAATATGTTTTGGGGTAAGCTAATTCCTCACAGTATTTATCTTTTATAAGAGATAATGGAACCTGGTTTTCACCTGGAGCACATTCTATGACAATATTTGAATCAATGTTATCATTTTGTAATAATAATGTATCTCTAGTACTGACATTAACAAGATCATCATTTATAGTTTCATCCCAATTATCTTCACCAATTTGTGCTGCATTACATGTATTACTAGTTTTTTTAGATTTTTTCAATATAAAATCTTCACTGGCTTCATTATTATTATTATCCAAATTACTGTCATTATTTACAATAAAATCAACTATGTCTTTTGAATTAAATGAATCTAACCAATTATCTGACAATATAATACCTTGCTGTTTATATAAGGGCTGTGCAACTAAAAATTTTGCTGCATTTAAAACCACCAAGGGCCTAACAGTTTCATATATATATGAATGTTGGTATGCCATTTTTCTCTTTAATTTTAATTGAACAGTTTGTGTTTCACTGAATCTTCTAGGTAAAATGCTAGTTGTTGTACATACATCAACTGGTATATTTACAATATTTCCTTTCAGTCCAAGTTGCTTATCACAACCTAGAGTTTTTATTTGCATAAAGGGGATACGAGGTGAAACTAACCGTTCCTCAGTGTATGTAAGCTTTTGTAATTGACTAGGAATTTTTTGAAACTGTAAGCCATTGCTTAATGCCAGTCTTGGTACAATTCCTGTAGATAGTCCATTGTAACATGTTCTACAGAGCCATTCATTGCAATCAGTTAAATGTTTACAGTTTCTCTCAACAAATTCATGTGTTGTCTTCATAACCAAATGTTGCCGATTTAAACTTACAACTGATTTCCGAAACCACAAACCTCCACAGCAACTACACACATAAGTTGCACCTTCTTGTTTAGATTGCATAAATGCTTTAATGAAAACAGTTTTGTCTACGGAATTTTTTTTATCAGTATTAATTTCAAAATTAAGACTTTCTGTGCTATTGTCGGAAATAAATCCGTCATCGGTGCTGCAATCATTACCATTATTATAAGCAAGTAAATTATCGTTATAATTGTCAATTTTAATCTTTTTTCTTTGCATATCATTTTCACAAGGTAACGATTGCACTGCATCTATTTTATTTTCAAGTGTATGTTTTCGTTTAGAATTATGTTTTTTCTCATTTTTTTTATTTTCACTGGTTTTCTTTTTTTCTTTTTTTTGTCTTAACTTGGTCTTATATGCAGCATTTGCTTTTTTAACTTTTTCATAGTAATTTACATTTTGTCTTGCAATAACTTTACATCTAGCATCAGCTTTCTTTTCTTTTTCACGATGCTCCATGTTTTGCCTCAAATTGTCCATATGTACAGCATTTGCATGTTTTTCTTTTTCATGATACTCCTTGTTTTGCCTCAAATTGACCATATGTACAGCATTTGCATGTTTTTCTTTTTCATGATACTCCTTGTTTTGCCTCAAATTGACTATATGTACAGCATTTGCATGTTTTTCTTTTTCATGATACTCCTTGTTTTGCCTCAAATTGTCTATATGTACAGCATTTGCATGTTTTTCTTTTTCATGATACTCCTTGTTTTGCCTCAAATTGACCATATGTACAGCATTTGCATGTTTTTCTTTTTCATGATACTTCTTGTTTTGCCTCAAATTGACCATATGTACAGCATTTGCATGTTTTTCTTTTTCATGATACTCCTTGTTTTGCCTCAAATTGACTATATGTACAGCATTTGCATGTTTTTCTTTTTCATGATACTCCTTGTTTTGCCTCAAATTGACCATATGTACAGCATTTGCATGTTTTTCCATTTCATAGTATTCCTTGTTTTGCCTGATAATAGCTTTACGTGCAGCATCTGCTGCCTTTTCTTTTTCACAGTACTTTTTATTTTGTCTGAGCTTTGTCTTCTTTGCTGCATTTCTTACTTTTTTATTCTCATAACTTACAGCATAAGTGATAGATTCATTCACACCATCTACATGTGATTTCACTTTTTTCTCATTTGCATCATTGCTGTCCATTACTGCATTGACAGTGCTATCTGAAAGTATGCTAATTCCACAATCATAATGTTGTATTCGCCTGTCATAAAAAAGATGCCATGTACTGAAGACATCTGAAACATTACTTGATGTTTGTGGCATATATTCACGAGTCGTTGCATTTAATTGATGTACAACAATTTTAACACTATATGTATGTACAGCTGCATATATATCTATCTCTCCACCATATGATGCTGGAGTTAAAATATCTTTACATAGGTCAAGAACTGTTTTTCCAACTTCCAAAAATGGTTCAAACATCACTGGATGATGTTCAATATACTGTGCCAAGTCAGCCCTAATAGTCATAAACTCATCTTCTGAGCCAGTTAGTAGCTTGCTTAAACAACGGTAAAAACAATTTCCATCACCTTTGACATTCACAATTTGTAAGCCATTGTTATGCAATGTGGAAAGCAAATCACCTGATTTATCTACAAAACTTTTTGATGAAAGTTGTTGGTTGTTATCATTAATTACTTCCGGGACATAAATTTTTTGACAGTCATTTTCTTGCACAGCTCTCTTTTTACACATATATAATTTCTTCTCTTTTCTTTTCTGAGAAGCAGATTTTTGACGCTTTGGGCCCATAATAGAATCAATGCAAAAAAATTACAAATATATTGTAGAATATCAACTTCTTTTATTAGTTCAAGTGTTTGTAAGATTAATATTATTTATTTTATGTAATTCAGTGCAATTTAGTTCAATATGGCTCAAAGGTTGCTGGCATGCACCCTATGCTAAATCAATGTTTCTAATATGGTAGTTTTATTAGTATAGATAACCTACTATTAGCAACCTTGAACTCCTAACTCACAAAACAGAATTAAAAATTCTGCTTTGCTACGGTTAACAGCTATGTTTTTCAACAAATACCACCCCTTACAGATAAAAACAAAAATAAATTATATAAAATTCACAATGCAAAAAAACAATACAACTAAATAAATTTTTTAGATAATTTAAGAAACAAAATTTTAGAAAAAATTAGGATAAATTAGTAAACAAAAGTTGAATAAAAATAGAAAGTTCTTAACAAAAGTTGAATAAAAATTAAGATAAATTAAGAAACAAAATTTAAATAAACATTTGACAAGAATTAAAAAAAGGTAAAAAAAATCCAGAAACCAATAGATCTGAAACAAAAACAAAAAAATAAATCAAAAACAAACAAATTACATAAGCAGCATGATAGTAACACTTATTGCCCGAAATTCACTAGTATAAAAATATTTAAACCATGTTTATCGAAATAGTCTATGATCAATACTATTGATTGACGAAATGACTTCACACTTACATGACAAAAACATGGTTGCATAATTTGCCCCAAATTTTAAAGACATTGTCTGAAATTGCATTAATTTTGTGTCAAGACTAGGAAATGGGTGATTTTCCCATGCCTGAAAAGGTAAAAATTTTGCACATTGCCTGAAAGGAAGAACTTTGCATAGTGACTAGAAAATTGGTAATTTTACACATTGTATAAAAATTATGCCTGTTACTGTGCATTGTTGACAATCACTAAATGTTATTTTGAATTTTAGTAATATTAATCTCACTTTGCCTGGTTGTTCAGTGGTTTTGCATATTGCCCATTTAATGAACATTATGCATATTACCAACATGGGTTGGTATTTTGCAGATTGCCTAGTATTTTAGTGATTATGCAGAATCCCGGTGTGATTTATATTTGCACACATTACATAATTGTAATGAATTTTGCAGATTTACTTTGAAATTGGTGGTTTTGCACATTGACTAGTGAATTTGCAGACTCCCTGATTGAGGCTACATTGTAAAATTACTTTAAAAATCTCCACAAAGCACGAACATAGTTTTTCTATTGAACCCCATAGACCCAATGTTAAAGAAAAAGTTTATATTTAAAATACACAGTCGCAGCAATATGTTTATTTTTTATTTATATTTAAAGTTATCCAATTTTAGTGCAATGTGCACCTTAAATATATGCTGATCTAATGATAGAATAACAAAAAATTGGTTAATTGTTTTTCTATTTTTAAAAACTATTTTAAAATAGCATATTTCTAACTCTTATGTTAAACTCTATTGAGTATGCCCAAATAAGAAAAAAAACATAAATTAAAATGCTCATAAAAATACCTAAACATAATTTAAAAAAAAACAAAAAAAAATTCAGTGCATGCGAGAATGTGTTGGCTTCACTGTGGTTTACTTGTGGTTTTTAAAATTATTTTTAGGTATTTTTACCAACATTTTAATGGATGTTTTTTTTTTCTTATTTGGGCGTACTCAATGGCGTTTAACGTAAGTTAGAAATTCGCGATTTTGAAATTGTTTTTTTTAATAGAACTGTACTTACATTTTTTCATTCTATCACTAGATTAGCATACATTTAAGGTGTAGATTTCACTTTGAAAAATTTAAATTGGACAACTTTAAGAGCTTAGATATAGCGTTTATTTCAAAATTTCTCCAAATGTAGGCGTTGTTGATGGAAAAACGGTTATTAACGTTTTTTCTCCCGGGTTCGAAAATAATTAATAGAAAAATAATTTCACGTGCTAACCTTATAAAAAGGAAACATGGTGAAGCAAATAGATTAATGCACGTGCTAATTTTTATGTGATTGTTCTAAGTCGTTTTTAATGGGAGTTCTTCAAATGTTTGGTTGACGGTTTTTTGATCCTATGGGAATTAACATGGAGTTAGAAAAACGTAAGATTTTAAATGTTATTTAAAAGTAGAAAGCCCTTTTAAAATTTAGAAGAAGGAATAATCCTGAAGGCAATAAACACGTGTAAGTGCGTGCTAATTTTTCTGATTGCTCTAAATAATTTTTAATGAGTGTTCTTCTAACTTTTGTGGGACGGTGTTTTGCTCCTATGGGACTTAACATGGAGTTAAAAAACGTACTATATTAAACGTTATTAAAACATAGAAGGACCTTTTCAAAATTTATAAAAGGAAACATCGTGAAGCCAATACATGAATGTATGTGCTAATTATTTCGTTGTTCTTCTAAATCGTTTTAACGAGAGTTTTTCAAATGTTTGTGGGACGGTTTTTAGTCCAATGGGATTTAACATGGGGTTAAAAAACGAACGACTTTGAACATTGTTTAAAAATAGAAGGACCTTTTCAAAATTTATATAAATTGAGCATTTAAAAAACAATACTTTTTAGTACATTTTGCACTTTACTGTATTTTAATTGAGCAATTGTGAGTCCATTTCTTGCAGTTTTGGTAACACAATATAGTAACATTCATTTGTCTCGTTGTCGTCTACTCAAAACAACAAGATGGACGTAGATCTAGGCTCTTAAATATGAAAAATAAACATATTGCCGCCATTATTGTGTATTTTAGAAATTAACGATTCTTCTTTAACATGAAGTCTTTGGGCTCAATAGAAAAAACGAAGCAAACGATTTTTCACAGTAAACATACACAGTATGTATACATTATAAACAACATTGTTTATTATTTAGTACATTACCTACTACATATGCGTAATTCACATAATTCCACGTATGTAACAAAAAGAATCAGAACTACATATCATGTAATCATAGAGAAGACTAAACGCAGAGAAGAGAATATAACAGAGAAAAGAAACAGTCATCTCTAGACAGCTTCAAAATTTCTTTGGCTCCACCCTTTTATGATCGTCATCAATTTCTAATTGGTTTGTTACTTGGACTGACGTCACATTCCCCGACCTTTTTATTTCTAATTACTTGATGTTTGGTCTGACGCTCATAAAAAGGCGGTGCCAAATTAAATTTGAAGCTGTCTACAGATGCCTGTAGAGAAATGTGAAAAGAATACCACTTCCATATATTGGGAAAACCGGAAAGAGTAAATAAAAATTTTCAAAAAATAGCATTTTTTATAAATCGATATCTAAAACATCCTTTGATCAAATTTCTGAAATAAGGTCAGAATTATTGTCAAAATGTGTACATCATTTTAGATCTAAAGACATTTTGTCCTAAGTGGCCCTGTTTTTGAGTTGTTCGACCCACAAAAAATTATAACAAACAAGGTAATAAAAAACAATATGCTCTAATATATCAAACAACCAGTTTTATTTTATAGTTTACCCAAATGTACACACGTGCATACGTGCACACACATGTACACGCATGCGTGCATGTGTACACAGATGTAAGCACATGTGCACCCAAGTATACAGGCATACGTGTACACATATATGCGTGCATACGTGTACACATATATGTGTGCATGTGTACACAATGTACACACGTGCGCGCATGTGTATGCAAATGTACACACGTGCGCGCATGTGTATGCACATGTACACATGTGCGCGCATGTGTACGCCCATGTACAAACATGTGCGCATGTGTATGCCCATGTACACACATGTGCGCATGTGTATGCCCATGTACACACGTGTGCACGTGTACGCCCATGTACACACATGTACCTATGTACACAAGTGCGTGCATGTGCATTAGATA
The DNA here is from genome assembly GCA_036925085.1 of Brachycybe producta. Taxonomy (NCBI): domain Eukaryota; kingdom Metazoa; phylum Arthropoda; class Diplopoda; order Playtdesmida; family Andrognathidae; genus Brachycybe; species Brachycybe producta. The sequence goes on from JAUPFP010000086.1 coordinate 376,461, forward strand.
AACATACATGTATGTACTAACGTACATGACATAGTTACATGTGATGCGCATGCGTCATTCATTTGTAATAATACGGGTTTAAAATGAAAATACGTCACATGTATTCTAATATACAAAAATAATAACAGAACATAGAAAGGAACACCCCTCCTAAATAATAGAAAAGTCCCCCTTTCGAATGCTACAACTGGAAAGAGGAAGAATCGAGATTTTTTTTTTAAAAAATTACGATTTTGAAAAATCGAAATTTTATATATCGAATTGCTCTAAAATTCCAATTTTTTTCCAGTTTCATCGTCAGAATGTTTACATCATTTTAGGTCTGATGACATTTTATTGTAGGTGGCCCCGTTTTCGAGTTGTTCGACCCACTAAAAATTATGACCAAAAACTCAAAATTTGTTTCTAAAAAAATCATAAAAAAATAACCCCTGGGTAAAATTTTCTACTTTTTTGTCAGGAGCTTCATATTGACCCACGGAATCAAATAAAAAATACTGCATGTCTTTATCTCATTCCGTTCTTGAGTTGTTCGAGGAACTAAATCGTTCCGGACACACATACACACACATACATACACACACACAGACATCCTTTTTTTCCCCTTTTCTTGCATGATCCTATATACCTCCATTGCTCTTTAGAGCAATGGAGGTCAAAAAGAAATTAATATTAAAAATAAAATTCTATATATTCTTCATGCTTCTACAGAACCAATTAATTCAATTTCACCAATTAAATTTAAAGATGGAGGTGCAGCTATATTTGATCTAACTAATATAAATCAAATTAATGAAAATCTAGGAAAACATACAATTAATCCTTTATTAATTAATATTCTACGACTTATAATACGTAAATAAATTACATTTCTTAAATAAAATATTCCAGAAGAACAAAGTCCATGACCTAATATAATAATTATTCTTCCACATAAACCTAAATAAGAATCTGCAAAAATTCCACATACTATTAATCCTATATGAACAATAGATGAATAAGCAATTAATGCTTTAATATCAATTTGTCGTATACAAATTACTCTTACAATTAAACAACCTACTAATCTAATTCTAAAAATTATTCTTTTAAAAATAATAATATTATAGTAAAATAAATTAAAAAAATCGAATTAATCCAAATCCTCCTATTTTTAATAATACACCGGCCAAAATTATTGAACCTGCAATTGGTGCTTCTACATGAGCTTTAGGTAATCATAAATGTAACATAAATATAGGAACTTTTACTAAAAATGCTAAAAATCCAATTAAACAAATAAAAAAAATTTTATGTAAACTTAAATATTCTTCAAAATTTATAATTCTAAAGTTTATTTCATTTTCAAAAAATAAAATTAATACTAATAAAGGTAATGAAGCAAATTATATATAAAATTTAATAATTATATAATTATATATAAAAGCTTATCCCATTATATATTACTAAATTAAAAATAAATATAATATGTAAAATTAAATTTAATTCTTAAGAAACTAGAAATCTTTTTAATTGAATAATATTTCATCTCTAAATAAAATTTTAAATAATTATGTTACAGTAAGTGAGAAATCACTTACTCCCTATAAGTGATTTTTACCTTTTACTTTGGTGAAAAGCAGGGGAGTGATTACCAACAGGGAGCCCACTGGAGGTTGCCTCTTTATTCCGGAAAAGTTCCTTTTGTGGAGCTGGTGCTCAATGCAAGTCAAACACACATTGCTTCCTCGGACGGAGGTTATAACGTAGTTGGCATACCTCATCTATCGAGTCACTATCGTCATTGAATGACGCATTGACCATATGTTGAGGGGCCAGTGCCGGAGGATTTCGCCCTCGAAGCACAGTTTTCCTCGGCTTTTTTAGACTCGGTATTTCCACCAGTGTTCGAGGAGGAGTTGGTGTCACTGAAGACATCCTCATCCTGTACTTTACTTGATGGTCGGTATGGTTTCAAGTTATCCACGTGAAACTTGTCGCATTCCTTCTGACCATAACCATCTATGCACTCTACCTCTTAGACTAGGCCAGAGGCCTGGCAAACAGCCATACCAAATGAACACAGTGCAATAAACCAAACTACTTCTTGGCATGGTTGAGCTTACCAGTCATATTTTGTGTCTAAACCTTTTTACCAGGCTAGTAACAGGGAGGCTTAACTCGAATAGTCATACCAACCCTTTTGCCTTTCTTAAGATGTGGCAAGCTTCTTGCATGCCCGCTCTTCCACGGCACTCTGGTCAGGAGTGTCATGGACCAGACCATCTGAAAGAATAATATCAAAACCCATTCTGGGTTCTCTTGCAAATAACAAATGGTATGTATTGACATCAGTAGTCTCCTGCACTGCAGTGTTATATTCCCACACTGCTGGCCATAAGTTCTCCCTCCAATCACGCTGGTCCTTGAATGGATCAAGGTAGTTCTTGACAGTCTCAATGACAGTCTTATTCGTATGCTCTGTAAGCCCATTAGCGTGCAGATGGTGTGCAGTTGTAAAGCGGTGCGCTATTTGATAGGGCTTTTGGAACTTGAGTAGGAATTTACTCGAGAACTGAGCTCCACGGTCCGAAATGACAGCTTGGGTGTTCCATACACCTGAAGCCCCTCTTCCTTCAGGAACTTAACAACAGAAGTGGTTGTAGCCGTTCGTATAACCTTCACGACACAGTGGCGGGTGAAAAAGTCCACTATGATCAACACATTCTGTACTCTGGAATTTGTAACGACCCGACTGGTCAGTTACAATACCCGGGCAAATTAAAACTAACTTACCCAACTCCAGACTCCAGTTACGGGGATGGAATCATACTCGTAGCGGCCTCTCACGGTTAAACCTGGGTAACACTGGCTCCTATGGAGTCTACTCCCCAAATGACCAACACAACACCATGTTAAATAAGTAAAACGTATTTAATAGCACTTACGATTTAAGGCAGTAATTAGGTAAATATTTGGCTGGGCACTTCGACCAGCCCAGAACTCTATACAAAACAAAGGCCTAATGGCCCACAAAATCAAAAGATGAGATGAGAATTGGTGGCCCCCTTGGCCTCCACCAGTGACTAGTCCTTTCTTCTGCCTCCAACACACTGCCCTGACTTAATGGCTGACTAGGCAATATAAGACCTCCAGGCTGCTCCACCTGGTGGGGACAGTGGTCACTTTTGACCTCTCATCCATTGACTACAATGTGAGAGGTCTGCTGGCACCAAAATAGCATTCGTCCCAATAGCCTACTGCATGCTGTCAGGCAGACCACCATAGGGAGTTCGCCTGCTCAATCAAAAATCTTACTTGAGCAGACCAGATTGCCACAAACTATCGGTTGCAAGAACCCTTGACTACGAACAAACTTCCTCGCTCTTTGATGCATATTGCACAATAAAATGTACTCCACACTCTCGCTTCATACCTAACCAATAGAAGCGCGAGCACAGTTTTTGGTAGTTTTTAAACACTCCAAAGTGACCATCTTTGGGGCTATCATGTAGGTTTCTCAAACAGAAAGCCCTACATGCTAGCAGTACAAGCGAAACAAACCGCTGTCGAACCTCTGTTAACCCGGTAAATTACCTCATCCACATTGGCCACAGGTTCCACAACATTTATTGGGTACCGACTCAAACAGTCCGCATCCACATAAATTTTCCCATTCCTATACTGAATCTTATATTGGTACTCCTGCAACTGCAGCCACTTAGCCACTTGTAGATGGCACAGGGCATGATGGTCCATGACTATCACAAATTCTTGATTAAAGAGATAAGGTCGGAATTTACTAACAGCAAACATGATCGCCAAGCATTCTTGCTCGTTGACAGTGTACCGTGTTTCCGCACCTTTCAATCTTGTCTAAAGACATACTATTCTTGGCCAATTCCGTGATCCTATCTTGGTCTTGAACCATAGGATTTGTCCCAGAACCTCCCTCGGTCAGAACACATATCAGGTTTCAGTCCCAAGGCATCCCATGATGCCTCTAACGATTCCATTTAATATTGTGTGAGTTCTGAACATTCCTAGGAGTTCTGGAGGTTGGCACGTTTAAATGCGGCATAAAGACAACCTGGGTATAACCAAAAACTCAAAATTTGTTTCTAAAAAATTCATAAAAATGAAATCCTGAGTAATATTTTCTGATGTGTACTCGAAACTAGGGCCACATACAGCAAAATGTCATCAAACCTAAAATGATATACACATTCAGGCAATGAAACAGCAAAAATGATCTGATGTATGAAATTTCCATTTTTTAAAAACGTAATTTTGTTTTAAAAAATTGAGATTCTTCCTTTTTTCAGTTATAGCATTTGAAAGGGGGGCTATTCCTATTACTTAGGAAGGGTGTTCTTTCTATGTTGTGTTATAATTTTTGTATATTAAAATACATGTTATTTAGTCTCATTTTAAATCATAGTTTTACACATGAATAATGCATGCACATCACATGTAAATGTGAGCTTTATGGCATCCCTTGACAAAATCGAGCAACTCTCTATGCTCTTTTCTATAACTCGTTTCTTCTCTGATCGAGTGGTGACCGCACAGAGAAGATTCAAGCTATAGAAGTAGTCGGATGGTGACCTTCTCTTCTGGCCACCATTGATATGCATATTCCTTCTTGGTTGGAAGATGTTGTTGCTTCTCAGGATCTCGATGCCTTCTTGCCTTGTGGTGTATCTGGCTTGCCTAGAGAAGTGTTAGTTACCAGAAAGTAGACAATGCAGTTTCATATTGCAAACACTTTATTCACGCTTGCATAGAAACTCAAACACTACAAGAGAAAATAGTTGTAATCAAGGATGCGTCCACGGGCCCATTATGTGATAAGGATATAAGAATCTATATAGTACAAAGACAGGGCAAAAAGAGTGAACAAAGAACAAAGAGGAGCATGGTCTTTTTATACCTTGGACCTGTGTACACCTACGAGGTGTAACTATTTCCAAGTGACCATGCTCCTAAGAGTATCAATCTGCCACTTGAATATTAAGTAGAGAAGGAGGGAGGCACAAGCATGAGTTGTTTACCCCTCATGCTATGGTTTTGGTGGGATCACAAGTTACTGGGTGTTACCCCTAACTTTGCTCGGAGTACATCCTCGTACTCCAACAAATGGTAGCAGGGTCAAGTTATGCAAAGCAGGAAATGTGGGATGTGCACGCACTTTGTACAGAGGTAGATTTCAAGAGGGCACTGGCACAAAAGTATCAGTGTCCTCTAATGTATAAAAAGGCTGAAAACAAAATGGTTAGAATTAAAAGAACTCACCAATGTGGCAGCGCCTATTAAAGAAATGTGATACATACAATGTGTTAAATGAATAATTTCCAGGCCTGTTTACAATGTATTTTATTTTTTATATAATTTTTCGATTTCACCACCCACACGGGTGGTGACTACACAAGTTCATGTGGATTTTTTTCTCCACAGCCATCCGAGCTGTCGAGAGAAAAGAAGGCTTTGGTCCTTTACCTATGGGAGTCTGGCCTCATCGGTAGTTGGTGGCGGCGGAGAGCCATTGACTCTGGTTGTCCGGCAGGTCCCGGTGAAAGATGTTGTGGATATCCCGGTCTCCGATGATCTTCCTGGAGGATCGCTTGTTGTGGAGGATGGCCCATGCTGTGTCTCACAGAATGGTGATCCTGTAGTGGGTGTCGGGCTCCAGGATGTAGAGGCGGATGGTGCGGAATGCCCTTCCAGCAGAGAGCCAGAAGATATAGTTTCCAAAGGCCCCAAGAAGGGCAGACGTGGCTTCGTCGATGGGGTCCCTGGTGAAGCTCAATGTCTCAATGATTTGCCAGTTGAGGAACACAATCACGATGAGAAGGCTTGTTTGGCGGGAGAGCCCCATGATGTATTGCTCCGGGGTGGAAGCTCTAATCGAGGAAACCTTTCTTCCAACACAAAGTGTCTCACATAGAGGATGTTGGCAGAGTGCACTTCGTGCTGCCCAGTTACACACTGGTTGTTGAGGAGCCTTTCGCCGAGGGTGGCCATACGAAAGGTAACTGCCCCATAGTAGTTCTGGTTTGGGACACTGTGGGTGGTGCAGCCAGTCATTGTGGCTTTGAGGCTGCAGTGGGCACGATGCCCACCTTACTAGTATCACCTGTGGTCTGTCTGGCATGACGTATTGCAGACAAGCCATGTCCCGGGCTCATTTTTGCTGTTGCTTGGATGCCGCCCCCTTGCTTAGTGCTTTGGCAGTTTTGGCAGTACCTTGTGGGAGGCCTAGCACTTCTCTTGGGTCACCTTCATCTCACATCACGCCCTGCAGAAGATCTGTAATGGCTTTCTGCTTCTGCAGAAAGGCGGCACAATCAGCAGACGGCTCAGTTACTGGATTTCCTTGTGTGACCCTCCCAGGAGGGCGGCCAGGAGGTGGCAGAGGAGGAGAGTGGTGCAGAGCGGAATGTGACGGACCTTGATATACGTGCCAGTGAAATCCATGTCGGTTGAAGTTTTCTGGCTCGGAATAGGTGCGACGCCTCGATGTGGTGTTGGGTGGCAGTTGTCCCACCGATATTCACAATCTTAAGGTGTTGATCCAATTTTTAGAGGCAGGTCCTTGTTTATTATTTTTCACTTTCTTTTGTTTGTTTAAAGAGTCCCCCTTTTTTCCACCGAGGTGTGAAATTGGCTATTAATTTCTCCCCTCTCTTTAATGTTAGTTTCAAAAGAAAATATAGGCTGGACAGCAAGGTCACTAATGTACCTCACTATATATTTTTATTTTGTAATTTAGAAGGTGTTGATTTCCCAAAAAACTTTACTATTTAATTGAGAGGGTGACAGGTTCCAACATTTTTTATGATTTAATTGATAGGGTTTGAATTCTCAAAGAATATCTTCAGTTTTTTTGTTTGTGTTCTTGTCTTTTTGAAGTGTCCTGTAATCCTTGTTTGTCTGGCCCCAGTCCTAATGTCATCTTTGAAGTTTTTGCTTCTGTCGACTGTAACAGTCATTGACTTCCATCCATAGCAAGGGGACATGGAATTTTTTTTGGTGTGTGGCAACCTGGTCGGCTCTAATCAAATTTTTGATTGAGCAGACGAAATCTCTATGTTGGTTTTCCTGACAGCATCCAGTAGGCTGTTGGGATGGATGCCATTTTGGTTCCAGCAGACCTTTCACCATTGTAGTCAATGGCTGAGAGGTCAGAAGTGATCACTGTCCCCTCCAGGTGGAGTTGCCTGGAGGTATTAAATGGCCTGGATAAAGTCAGGGCAGTGTGTTGGAGGCAGGACGACTGACAACATCAATGGTGGAGGCCAGCGAGGCCTCCTGGATGATCTGTTTCTTCATTGTTTGCCGTTTTGGTCATTAGGCCTTTGTTTTGTATAGTGTTCTTGGCTGGTCGAAGTGACAGCCAAGTTATGTAAATACCAGTGCCTTATTTATCCAGTAAGTCATTAAAAAGCTTATTTTATTTAATACTTGTTTCATGTCGGTCATTGGGGAGTATCGCGGGGAAGAGGGAATTCTTGGGAATTCACCTTTTTACGTCCGGCTTGTTTTGGCCGGTACTCACATTGCCGGTACTCACATTGGAACCAGAGTTCTACCACGAGATTCTCATTCTCATGATGGCGATGTTTTATCATTGTGTCCACCGGGAGGAGACTCCGTGGAGCTGGTGTTACCCAGGTTTAACCGGCAGAGGTGGCTATGGATGCGATCTCATCATTGTAACTGGAGTCTGGAAGCAGGTAAGTTGGTTCTTTTTTACCCAGGTATTGTGACGGTCCAGTCAGGGCATCACATATGTCCTTTTTTATGGCGGTGTTTTTTTCATTTTGGACGTCCTTGACTCGAAGTTAATTATTGTATTGTTTTGGCTGCACTACGTGGTTGAAAGTTGTTTTGAAGCCACGTGGCCTTGGTGAATTTTGTGGAAATGATTGCCAGTATGCAAATATTGGTGGCCATGTTGAAAAAATTAAAACTGTGTAGTTTTTGTAGTTTTGTTGAGTTTTGGTGGTATTTGATTGTGTTTTAGAGGAGTTGTTGATGTTGTGGGTTTTCTATTCATTGGGGTTTTTTATCCCCTCCCTCACTTCTTGACAACTGTCCTCAGTTGTTTCTCTTATCATTTTTGTATTGTTTTTATTTTGATTTGTAGTGTCTATGTCTATGGCGGTCATAGATCACTTCCAGAGCAGAAGTCTTAAATTTCCACAGAGGCAGTGGAAGATATACGAGGAGCCTCTGATGAAGTTTCTCTCAGAGCCCATCTGATGTGTGCTTCGATTCTGTCGGAGCGTGGACTCAATGGTGAAGTGCAGAGCTCGGCCCAGATCTTGGCCTAAGATAGCCTCGGACTGGCCGGCAATCACGAGCAGATGCACTCACACAGTGTGGGTGCCTAGTTGGACCACCATGGCGAGTCATCCCACTACGGTGATCTTCAGGCCTCCCACACCCTAACGTCAGGTGGGATCAGCACAGGCTCGATGTCAAACTTGTGTTCTTGTGCAAGTGCGACTGTGATGATGCTGCCCATAGCTTTGGTGTCAGCGAGCATTCGTATGACTTTTTCGTTAATTGTGACGACAATCCGAGGGTTCCTGTCACTAGCATTGTAATTGCTGACTTCCTGAAGTGAACAGCTGTCTACCAGCTTGTGTTACACCGTCTTCATGAGTTTCCAGCAGCAGGAGTGGCCCTTCATCGGTGGTTGGGTGCCTGGAGCCATCACAACTACCGTTTTGTTCTCACAGTACCCTTCCACTTCAACAGATGTCGTAAGGACGTCAAGCGTGTCCTGCCAGGTGATCAGATTGTCCGAGGTCCACATACGTTCAGGGACCCGGTTGATCACATAATTCGGTACCATCGCAGAGTATTCGGAACTGTCGTTGTCAGGTTTTTCAGGAGGTGGTGCTGCGGCAGTCTTTGATGGGAGAGGAATATGATGGATCTGACCTCCCAAATGGATAAGTGCAAACTCAGTTCCGTCCTCTGTAATAATCTCCGCCTCAGGGACCTCCTCTTCAGTGTCATAGCCGGTGATCAGTGCTCCAAACTGCTTAATTGTGACCTTCTTCCTTGGTTGTCGACACTCGCGGAGGAAATGCCCCAACTTCCTGCAATTGTAACACATTGACTTGCTCTTTTCAAATGTGCACGGTTCATCTTCTTGGGTGTCAGCCATAGAGTGTCATTCTGGGTTTGTTGGTGCAGGTTGGCTAGGCCGCTTATTAGGCCTAGACCAATGTGTAGTGTCTTTAGATTTGGTGGTTGCCGCCTGTTACTTTTTGTCAGTCTTTGATGCTCCCTTACTAGCATGTGGATCAGCTGCTGCTTTTGGTTTCATTGGCCATTTATTCAAGGAGTGCAAAACCACCTCCATGTTAAGGATGGCATTTGCGAAGTACTTGAACGATGTCGTCAGTGCATGATGGATGGCATTTTGAATCATCGGATGTAGTGTGCGATGCAACAGACTGATGTGCAGATGATCATTCAGATGCTCTTAAACTCGGTCGCCGAGTGTCATAAACTTCCAGATGAAAGCCTGTGTACTCTCGCCTTCCTTTTGGAGCATCTTTGTATATAGTTTCTCCAAGATGGCTAGTTCGTTGGGCTTCCCAAACAGGTTCACCATCTGCACTATCAGCTCGGTCTAAAATATGCCACGATATTTGTACCTCAGCTTACTCAGCCACGTACAGGCGGCCCTGGTGAAGCACCCAGTCAGAAAGTCCTTCTTATTGCGGTCAGTCCATTCGTACAGGTTGGTCACTTTCTCGAATTCCTCTAGGAAAAGACAGAAACCCGTCAATCCGTTAAATTTTTGAATTGAATCGGCTGGGTGGCGGTCATTGTACTTCTCATTGAAGTCTTCAACTTGGTTCTCTCTGGGGCAGGCCTGTAGATGCCATTGTGGACGTTGGTCATCCCAGTGTACATTGGTGTTGCCTCTTGTGGTGGAAATTGTGGCACATAAACTGAAGGGCCTTGTGTTATATCTTGGTTCTGAGCTTGATCTTGCTGTCGAACCGGGGGTGCCGAGTGGCGACCACTACATGCAGCCCTATGACGGTGACCACTCTAACAAAGTTGGAGAGATATTTGCATGAACAGATTCTTATAACTGGTCATTTGTCCCTAGGGTGATTCGACAATGGAACTCGCTTGCTGGGGATTTTGTCCAGGAAAAATGTATTTTATGTTAGTCATAATTTTGTTTTGTTTTGACAATGCATATGTTTGCAGCATTAAAAAATATTGAAGTTGTTGTTGGGTTTATATCAATGGGGTTTTATATTTTCTGGTTTTGAGAATGCATTTTATATGCTGCACTTGGACTCTTGTCCCTCTGCCATAGGCCTTCATGGCTGCTTGCAGAGTAATTTTTCATATTCAAATTCAAATTCAAATATCAATTGTATGTTCGATTAGCGGGATTTCCCACAGCTCTGTATAATCGAACACGAAAAGATTACGGAATTCCCGAAGCTGTGCGGCCTCTTCAGGCTTCAGACTAGGTCCAATTTTAAGACCCTCTTTGAGAGTGGGTTTCATTTCTGCATTGAGGACCTGGCAACCTTTACCGGTCGCCCCTCTCTACTTAGGTGGAAGCCCCCATGTCCGGCCATCTCCTTGAGTGGGGTCTCTTCCTCTCAACTTAGATGGACTGTGCAGTCCCACCACAAAGGCTGCCTCCACAGCTTGAGCTGTCGCCACACCCTCCCCTGTTTCCAAGGCAATGGGTACATCAGTGACATTCTCAATGTATCTTGAAAGATAAAAGATGATAATTTATTCAAAGAAATCAAACAAATAGATGAAACACTTACGTATTGTTAAATAACAAATCTCCTGGCTAATTCAGCCAGGAGAGAAAGTGGCCAAAGCACACAAAGAAGAACAAAGGAGATAGATGATGGTGGCCATCTTGGCCAACTGCTGCACACAAACACATCCTCTCACTTCAAGGGTCAAACACACTGTCCCTCTTTAATGGCTGCCTTGCCATTAAGTACCCCCCAGGCTGCTCCTCCTGGGGGTTGACAGTCTCAGTATCTGGAGTTCATGTCATCCGACGGGCTGCCTACTATAGAAGCCTAGCAGACAACATCAGAATTTAGGATTGCTCCTTCTAATTAAAGAAGGAGCAAAACTGGGTGTCACACAAGGACCACGAACAAACAGGAACATGGTCCTTTTATACCTTTAACCTGTGTACACCTACGAGGTGTAACCAGGTCCAAGTGACCATGGTCCTAAGTGTATCAATCCACAGTCAGATTATTAACTAGGAGAGGAGGAGGGAGGGACAAGCAGGAGTTGTTTACCCCAGGCTATGGTTTCGGCGGGGACGGGAGTTACTGGGTGTTACATACCTCCCAACTTTGCTTGGAGTATGTCCTCGTACTCTAGCCAAAGAGGGAAGGTGAAGTTATGCAAGCAGGGCAGAATGGGTGGACTTAGATGCACCTTGTACAGAGGTAATTTAAGAAAAACACTGGCACACAGTATCAGTGCCTCTTAATATGTAAAAAGCTGAAACAAAAACAAAATTAAAATTAGAAGTTCACAAAACAATGCAAAACATTATTTGAAAAAGGAACATTACATGTATACAAAAAGCATTTACAATGTTTTTTTTTTTATATAAATTTTTCGATGTCACCATCCGGACAAGTGGTGGCCCCATGAGTACATGTGGCGGATGCAGCTATCCCTGCTGCAGAGGGTGAGGAAGGTCCTGGGTCCATGAACCTGTAGAAACTGGGCTCATCGATAGCTGGAAGTGACCAAGAGCCACTGGTCATGATCATTGGCAGATCCCGGTGGAAGATGTTATGTATGTCCCGGTCCCCGATGATCTTCCTAGAGGATCGCTTGTTGTGTAGGAGAGCCCAGATGGCATCCCACAAAATGGCGATCCTGTAGAGGGGGTGCGATTCTGGGATGTGGAGGGGATTGGTCTGAAAGTCTCTTCTGGTGGGGAGTCCGAAGACGGAGTTAACGAAGGTCCCCAAGAGGGCGGATGTGGCTTTGTCGACGGAATCCCTAGCTTAGCTTAGATTCTCAATGATCTGCTGGTAAGGGAACACGATGACAATGAGGGGGTTTGCCCAGCGGGAGAGGCCCATGATGTATCATTCCTACGGTGGGAGCTCTAATTGAGAAAACCCTTCCTTCAAAGCGAAATGGCCCACGTAGAGTGTGTTGGCAGAGCGTACTTCGCGCTGCCAGGTGACCCACCGGTTGTTAATCAGCCATTCGCCAATAGTGGCTGTTCGTAGAGGGCCATCCAGCGGTAACCACCCCAAAGTAGCCCCGATAGGGGGTACTGTGGGTGGTGCGGCCGGTCGTGGTGGTTCGGAAGCCGCAAGTCCCATACTAGTCGATACACCCACGATTTTGCGCATCAGGTGTGATCAGGCTTTCTGACCTTGTCATTTCGAGGCTGATCCCTTGCCCAGGGCCTCTGTTGGTTTGGCGCTTCTTGGGGAAGACCCAGTACTTCCCTCGGGTCACCTACCTCCCGCATCACGTCTTGCAGAAGGTCTGTAATTTCCTTCTGCTTCCTCTAAAAGGCTGCACAATCAGCAGAGGGTGGAGGCATTGGAGACATGTGTGTAGGCCTCCCGGAGGTGGTGGAGGAAGAGAGCAGCATGGAACCAGATGCATTGGGCCCCAGTACACATGGCGATGGTTGTGGTCCATTTGGACGCACAGGTCCTGTTTGGGTGACATGACTCGTTTGTCGAAGTCATCACATGGTGGAGAGCCGCACCTGGAGGAGTCGTATGGCTCCTGGTGACTTCTTCTGTCAGATCGGCATTGGGGTGGAGGTTGGGAGCCATGAGGCAGTGAGCGGTGTGGCTGCGAACATTATAGAGAGTGGTGGTCCTTACGGGTCTGCTGAGACTCCCTGGGGCAGGCCCCAGTGGAAGTTTTGAAGTCGGCAGGTCCAGGGACTACCACTACAGATGGTAGTTTTAGCCATGGCGGCATGGCATAGCATTGAGCTGGTGGTGTTTATTGGCATATGTGGAGGAGGCAGTGGCATAATCAACAGCATGGTAGGTGTTGGCGAGGTTAGCGGTGTGACAGGTGTTAACATCGACTCCCGGTCCAAAAAAGTTCTGTGGGTGTCGCAGACAATGAGGACGGTTCAGGCAATATGACTGGCATCACAGGCAGGGAACGTGAAGGTTATGGTGCTGGTTGTTTGGCCTCTTGGACACGGTCCTCGATCTGTAGAAGCTCCTTTTTCGGGAGTTGCCCTGTGCAGGGGAGACCCAGCTTAGCGAGGCGGGAGCAAACTGCACGGAGGTAAGCGAGGCTTTCCTCCCCACAGACCTTGTCTTTTGCAGACTGTCAGGCAGCAGCTTCTCACTGCAGCTGAAGCTGTAGTTCTTCAAGAGGAGTGGGTATCGACCCACCACCCTCACTTTTTCCCCTAGCAGTGGATCCACCCGGAAGCTGCTGTCCAGGTGCGATGCTGTCTCCAAATGCCTGGTTAACAACCAAGCCATTGTGTTAATATTGATTCTGTCCTCGCGCTCCTCCCAGTAGTGTTTGGACGTTGTGACATCGAAGGGGATGATGCTACTGCTAGCATTTGGCTTCCCTTCGCGTCCGACATTTGCTGGGCACTTGAAGTTTGGTTTAAGGCGATTCTCTTCACACTGGTTGAAGTTTTCCGGCTTGGAGCAGGTGCGGCGCCTTGATACTATTTCGGGTGACTCTCTCCTCATAGTTGGCTAACTGGCTGCACCCGCCATTTGCTTCTTGCAGGTCAGAGCTGGTGAGAGAGGTTTGGCGGTCCCAGCCATTCCACTCTCGATGTCGTCGTCACTACAGGAAGTAGACATTCTTCTACTTCCTCTCCAAGAACCTCGACCTGAATTGATTCAGTTGCTCAAAAAGTTTTCTTTAAAATGTTCTTACTTTTTGATTGTCCTGCTGGTGGTAATATCTTCTAAATAACAGCAGAAATCGGTGCCCGATCACTCTGCTGTTATGAGAAATGCAAAAAATCTGGATTTCCGGTGCACAATGTGAGTCACAAACACACACAAAAAATGTCCGATGGCTTGGAGGTAGTAAAAGGTATAAACACACAAGTTCTAAGAAATAAAACTTCAGAGGTTGAAGAAGTTAATAACTTTCAAATTCGAAAAGAACTGAAGAGGTGGCTAATGTTCTTGAAGAAGAGACAATTAGAGTGATGGTTGACCACATTTTTGTTTCTATTTTTAAATATTTTTTTTGAAGAATTGAAATTAGAAGTTCTGGCCCCTTTTGGAATAGAACACCTTGCTCTAAGTGGTTTTTCCGAGTTTTATTTATTGTGGGTGGGGGTTATCCCACCAATATTAAATATCGAGAGGTGTCGATTCAATTTGTATCAGAGGCAGGTTCCTGTTTATTTCTTTAAAAACAACAAAAAAAACAAAGAGTCCTGAGGGAGAAGGGACGTTATTTTCTTTCACACCAAAGTGTGAAGTTGCCCATTAATTCTCTCCCTCTCTAATGTCTTTTAGAAAGGAAAATAGAAACTGGTCAATAAGGTCACTAGTGTACCTCACTGTTTGTTATAGTTTTTTGGGGGGTTGATTTCCCAAAGATTATATTGCTTAATTGAAGGTGGTAGTTTCCGAATTTTTTAATACTTTAATTGATCTCTCAAAAACTATCTTCAGTTTTTTATTTTTTATTCTTGCTTCTTTTGTGTTTTTTCTTTGAAGTCCATGAGGTGTTCATTGATTTGGCCCCCCAGACATAATGTTCTCTTTGTAGTTTATTTTCTTATCATTGAAGTCCAATGTGTCCATCCATAATAAGGGAACATGGTGTTTTGAATTTCCCTTTTATGGTACTTTATTTTTTGTTGTTTATTTTTTTTGGACATCCTTGACTCGTTCTGGTGTTGTCTCAGGTACACCACGTGGTTGACAGTTATTTTGAAGGCCACGTGGTCCTGGTAAAGTTATTTTAGTGGTTGCCAATATGCAAATATTGGTGGCCATGTTGAAAAATTTAAAATTGTTAGATTTTGTTGAGTTTAGGTGATATTTGAGAGCGTTTAGAGGAGTTGTTAATGTCGTGGGCTGCTTATTCATTGGGTGTTTCTTTTTACCCCCTCCCCACCTCTTGACAACTGTCCCTCAGTTGTTTCTCTCATTCTGCTGTCATCTTCTATTGTTTATGTTTGGTGATTTGTAGTGTTGTGTAATTAAACACTAATGGATTATTGTTCATTCTGTCATGTTCGCTTCCTCAGGAGGTGGTTCTGTGGCGGTCGGAGCTGCTGGTAGGGTTATCTGATTAGTCTGTCCCCTAAACAGATTAGTGCAAACTCAGCTCCATTTTCAGTGATGACATTCGTCTCAGGCACCTCCTCCTTGGTGTCATAATTGGTGATCGGTTCTCCAAACTGCTTGATGGTAATCTTTTTTTTCGGCTGGCGGCACTCACGGAGAAAATTTCCCAGCTTTCCACAATTGTAACACATCGACTTGCTCTTGTCGAACATGCAAGTGGCATCTTGTTGAGTGTCCGTTGTAGACTGTCGTCCCGAATTTGTTTGTCACAGTTTAGTTCGGCTTTTTGTCATGCCTAGAATGATGGGTGTTGTCCTTAGAGCTGGTGGTGGCCGCTTACTTTTTGTCAGTCTTTGATGCTCCTTTACCAGCATGTGGATCAGCTGTTGTTTTATGTCCCATCGGCCATTTATTCAAGGAAAGCAAAACCACCTCCATGTTGACAACAGTGTTTGCAAAATCCTTGACCGATGTGGCTGGTGCGTGGTGAACAGTGCTCTGGATAGTTGGATGTAGAGCACGACGCAACGAACTTATACACAGCTGATCGGCCATATGTTGGTAAACTCGGTTGCAGAGTGTCATAAACTACCAAATGAAGGCTTGTGTACTCTCGCCTTCTGCTTGAAGCATTTCTATATACTGTTCTCTAAGATGAATAGTTTGTTCGGGTTCCCAAACGTGTCCACCATCTGTACTCTCAGCTCGGACCAAGAAATGCCTCGACATTTGTACTTTAGTCGGCTGAACCACGTACGGGCGACCCCGGTGAAGCAGCCAGTGAGATACTCTTCTTTGTGACGGTCGGTCCAGTCATACATGTGGGCCACTTCCTCGAATTCTTCCAGGAAAGGACGGAAACCTGTCAATCCATCAAATTTCTGGTTTGAGTTGGCTGGGTGGCGACCACTGTACTTATTGAAGTCTTCAACTGAGTTCTTCCTGGGGCTGTTATGTAGATGCCATCATGTACGTTAGACATCCTAGTGTGCATCAGTGCTGCCCTTTATGGTGGAAATCGTGGCACATATACTGAAGTGTCTTGTGTCGGGTCTTGATTCTCGGCCTGACCCTGCTGCTGTTCCGGAGGTGCCGAGTGATGGCCACTATGTGCAGCCCAAACAAGAGAGTATGGGGAGTCAGCATGCATCATGGTCGGTAGTGCACGCAGTTGCTCCGCACGTTCGTCTACGGCGTAGACCATCTGACTGGTCCCGATGCAATGGTTTGCTTGTGCATGGAGTGTACTGCCAGTCAGTGTGGTGCAGTAGACAACGTGGTGTATAGTGTTGTTTGTGTCAATCATGATGCAGCCCGTGGCATTCGTCGTAGCCATAATAGGGAGCTGAAGAGGCGTCGGAGTCATCATCACGACGTGTTGTCTGCCATGGTGTATTCGGTCGGTTTGGTGTATATTGATCACTCATGAGCTGGGCCACATTTGTGTTAATGTGTCCAGGCATTGTGAAATCTCATGGAGATTGGGTCCGACCTGTTGCGGCGGTGGTGTCGCATTGTTAATGATGGGGTTGTCCTGCAAATTCTTGTGAGAACCACGGTGTTCAGACATGATGTCAGAGGATCCGTGTGTGGCAGCCATGATTGGTGATGCGGCGTTTATGGTGTATGCGGTGTGTATCTGAGGTGATGAACGAGTTCGGCAAAGTTTGATTCGGTGTGTGCAGCTCCGAGGGTTCTCGAGTACACTCTGAGCGATGCTTGTTGGTCCCGGATCGTAGTCCGGTGTGAGGTGACTCGTTCAACATGCAGTCATTGTGGATCTGTAAGTCAATGTATGTGCATGTGTGTTGGTAATTGGTGTTTCTGTCGGTAACTGACACCTTTGTACTCTTATACACCGAGTAACAATATTTTTACCTATGCTTAGCACGTGTAGTGGCGTTGTTTTACAGTCCAGTGGTGTTGTGTTGGTTATAATGTCCTCAGAGTGTAGTGAATTTTTTATTGAGTGTCAGATTTTGGAAGTGTCTCCCTTTGCACATGGTATATGGCGACCGTGTGTAGGATATGAGAGTTCCAAAAAGTCTCAACAACAAACATCAGATGTACAATACAACTCTGAGCTTGGTACACTACCCAATCGAAGATTGCACTGCAAGAAATTGAAAATTGAAGAGAAGAGTGAAGCTAGAGTGTGGTGCCCGCACACTAAGATTCACTTGGAAATAAGGAGTAAGAGTATGTGGGCTGAGGACGCACAAAGCGATGGAAGTTCTAGATGGCTGAACTTTCAGAAGAGGATAACAGAAAGGATAAAAGTTCAAGATGGCTGGGCTTTTATAAAAAGAGTGAGAAAGAAAGATGAATTGCTCTAAAGTGTAGTGAATTCTGGTCAGGTGACCACACATCCCAGAATTTGATTTATTGAGCAGAGCAAATCAGTGCAGAAATGAAATATTGATGTTTGTTTCGAAAGAAAAGTTCTTTCTAAACAAGAAGAAATGTTCAGATTGATGAATTTAGTGATCCTCACTGGTGGATGGCTCTAGATGAAAAGGGCAGAGTCAGTATCTAGTGAGGAACTATGGTGATTGAAGAGAAGAGGTCCATAGGTGGTGCTGGTGTGGCCACTTTCGGTGTAGTTATTGTAATGTCCAAAATGTTCAAAATTGATGAAAAGAAGATTTCCTCCATGTGGTGTCTTTGTAGTTACCAGGAGGAAGAACACAAGAAGAGAAATTTCAAAGAGAGAATTTTCTCCAAAAAGAGAAACTCCACCAGGGGGCACACAAGTGCAGAGCCGCTAGAAGAGAAACAGGAAGGAGAGAACAAAAAGAGAAGAAGATACAACAAAGCACTCACATGAAGAGAAAAACCGCTCCATTGGCGACTTTTTGAAGAGTGCCCAGTCGAACTAAGATGGCGGCTGGGTTTCAATGGTGTCCAATGGAGATAGTTCATGTGAAGATACGTTGAGGTGATGATGGTGAGTTGATTGAAGATGATGACTTGGGACATATAGGGTCCCAAGGGAAACACAAGAAAGAACAAAAGGACAAAAAAGGTGGGACAAGATATTCCCACGTGGCTAGATAAAAGTTTGTTTAAGCTCGTAAGCCTCTAACAATGATACGGAGTTAGAACAAAAACTTGCTTGAAAATTAAAATAAAGAGTGAAGATAATAGGCACGTTTAAAAGACACACATGTCTTTTAAAGGCATATTCATAGGTGGAAAGACAAGTAGCTGAGATTTATTTGCATACCTCTCAATAATATGGAGTTTCGGCTAAGCAAACTCCTCTCGGATATTAAAAAGAATTTTTTTGAAGTTTTGCCCACTTACCAACCAATGATACAGAGGAGGGTTAAGTGGGTTCCACCTCAAAATGGAAGTAAGAGTTAAGACAAAAGTGGATGCTGATGAAACATAGAACACAAAATACATAAACATGGATGGAAACACATGTGTCCACAACAGTTGCCCCCGAGTTCCCCCGAGTGCTAAGCGGATGGCAGACAAAAGTTCTTTCTCCACGTGGCTTTCTGGACAGGACACAGAATCGTGCGGTCGATCTGTGATGTGTGTATTCACAAGTGTCTTTCACGGTTCAACATAAAACGACGCCATGCAGTTGACTCCTAATGCGATCGTCGGTCTCCACATGTGACTCCAACATAAAAAGGATGGACGAAGGATTGTGAGGCACAATCACGAAACTTTACACAAAGGACGGCTTCTGTAGATAGATTGGAGAAGGCAAATGGAGGCATACCCCGCACCTCCACAAAATGTGATTTTTTGAAGTAGATGTTGATTTCTATAGCTTGTACTTCTCTGCATCGCGCGATGCCCGCACGGAGAAGCTTCGAGCTACGGAAAGAGTTGGATGGAGATCAATCGCAATCATCCTCCTGCATTGGGGTGAAATTCGTGCAGAAGGATGGCGGCCGTCTTTCCTCTCGTTGATGCTGATATACATTTTCGCCTGTGGTGGTTACCAATAGAAGATGTTGTAGCTGCTCCAGGATTGTATGCCTCCTGCCTTATGGTGTTTCCGGCCTCTGAAGAGAAGTTATTAGTTTCCAGACATAAAAGACAATGCAGTTTCTTGTTGTAACGCTTTATTCATTTTTGTAGAGAAACTCAGATTACAAGAATGAATTGTGAATATTAAAGGTGCGTCCCTATGCCCATGATGTGGTATGGAATATAATCAACGTAATACAAATTAGGGCAAAGACAAGGACCACGAACAAAGAGGAACATGGTCCTTTTATACCTTGGACCTGTGTTCGAGGTGTAACCAGGTCCAAGTGACCATGGTCCTAAGTGTATCAATCTGCCGTGAGAGTATTAATTAGGAGAGGAGGGAGGGACAAGCAGTTGTTTACCCTCAGGCTATGGTTTCGGCGGGGACGGGAGTTACTGGGTGTTACAATTTGCAGAGGTGTGCATAAATATGCGTGCGCATGTACATTTGCATACACATATGAACATGTGAACATGTGCATACACGTGCGCAAACGTGTGTACATGTGCATACACATGCGTGCGCATGTTCACATGTGTGCACACATGCGTGCACGTTTGTACACATATGCACATAATGTTGTTACAATGAAAGAAAACTGGTTGTTTGATATATGAAAGCATATATCAAAGCAATGGAGGGTCATAGGGTTTCTTGAAATCCTTGTTAAAAATATTACCACACTTTTTTGGCGAATATTAGGATATTAGAATATATTTAAGGTGCACATTGCACTTTGAAAACATAATAATGGACAACTTTATATATGAAAAATAAACATATTGCCGCGACTTTGTCTTTTAAAAAATAACATTTTTTTCTTTTACTTTGGGTCTTTGGGCTCAATAGAAAAACTATGCTAGGGCTCTTTGCCGAGAGTTAGTTATTTTGTGTCAAAATTATTTTGTGATGTAGCCTCTTAAGTACCATCGGACAAAACTTCATGAAAAGTGAAGGAATAAAACTACGTGATTACTATATTTCATGGTTATTTCAGACTTTATGAATATGACAAGGCCTTTCTAAATTCAATCTGTTTGAAGCCATTTGGCGCCATTAATTCTCATTAAGAATTATGTGAAATAGCGTATTGGAGGATGGTGCAGCAAAAGATATGACACAAGAAAAAATTCGCTTTTTGGTTATCTATTAATATTGTTTTAGAGGTTTTTTTATTTAGTCTGTACTCAATATGATATATGAATTGATCAAATGGTAAAAAATTTTATTTGGTATTTTAAAGAATTTTGTTACAACAAAAGGAAATCTCCAAATTAGAAAACTTTATTTAACTGGTCTTATACTATACGTGTAGTAGAATACCTCATGACATGCTGCGTGATATTGCCAAAAAAACCAATATAACATATTATTTATTAATAATGTTGAAAAATTCTCAAATATGGAAGCCACACGAAAGAAGAATAGGATGATAGGAGTTTCTAAGGTTTCCATGAAGATTGAAAATTGTAATCTTTCCTTCGATCATTTTTCAGATTTGCTGAGAACAATACTTAGCCTACATTTTTGTGACGGACATATTGTGACGGACTTTTTTCGACCTGGTAGAATCTGCTTAATTTCAGATACAAGGCGAGTTTTCACTCGTATCTTAAGTGGTGGGCTAGGTCACTTATTCTACCTGGCCCTTGAGGACTAGGCCAATATAATGCCTATTTGACGTCCTCACTAGTCTAGATAAAGACTCGCAGTTTTGAGAAACCCTACGTCTATTCTCAGGACACTTTTCTGCGATTACAATTACAATTAGTACTCTGTTAGCAGCCAAATAGGCCTATGGTAGAGAAACATAAAAGTCCATATGCAGTGTATCACCCAGTAACTCCCGTTTCTGCCAAAACCATAGCCGGGGGGGGGTAAACAACTCCTGCTTTTCCCTCCCTCCTCTCTGACTCACACTTCTGATGCACATCAAAGTGGCGGAGTGATACACCTAGGACCATGGTCGCTTGGACCTGGTTACACCTCGTAGGTGTACACAGGTCCAAGATATAAAAGGACCGTGTTCCTCTTTGTTCCTTGTCCTTGTCCTTGTCTTTGCTCTAAATTGTATTGCGTAGATTCTTATCCATACCACATCTTGGGCATGAGGACGCACCTTTAATAACCAATTAATTCTTGTAATCTTAGAGTGTTTCCATGCAAGAATGAATAAAGTGTTTGTAATGGAAATCTGCGTTGTCTTCATGTTTGGTAACTAACAACTTCTCTACAGAGGCTGGAGACACCATAAGGCAGGAGACATATGATCATGAAGCAGCTACAACATCTTCTTTTATTGGTAAGCACAACAGGATATCTTGCAATCTATCGCCATCCAACCACTTCTGTAACTAGAATCTTCGTGCAGTCACCGCACAATCAGGAGAAGAAACACATTGCAGAAAACACCATCTACAAGTGGGTAAAATTAGGAGGTCGATGTCAAAAGCTCACAGCAACATTAAGCATTGTCAAGACCATATACATGCACAAATATAAACACAAAATGAATATACAAATGTCAATCCCAGAAAACAAAATTATCCCAATTCACCACTACCTCAAGAAGAGAGTTTCATTGTCTTATAACTCTAGGAAAAAAGACCAATAATATGAATCTGTCCTAGCAAAAATCTCCCTAATTTTCTTAGAATGATCAGCCCTGCCCATATATAGTGCTTTATGAATATCACTGGACTGCGGTTTACTACAATCACCACGTGTAATTTTTCCAAACAATTTCAAACTTAACTCAGCCCTGCGATGTGCCAAACTATGCCATTGTAGCACTGACAGCATTGCAGTGACACTATCTGTAAATTTGTCCCTGCCACAAACAAACCTAGCTGCCTTATGCTGAACCATTTCAACTGAATGAGTGTGTGTGACAGAGTGAGAATTTCATACACTGCAGCAATACTCAAGATAAGGCCAAACCAATGCTTGATAGGCAATAGTTTTAACTTGTGCTTGGCAGGTGCCCACTGTCCTTTGACTAAAACAAAAAATTTGTAGAGCTTTCCCAGTAACAACATCAATGTGTTTTTTTCAATAAAGGTCATCTGTCCCACCTGTAATTGAGCCATTCCCATCTGTAATTGAGATTGGAGATTGGGTAATTAAAAAGTTTGAAGCCAAATGGACCAATCAAAAGATTGGTCCAGTTGGCCAATTAACTGTTGACTCAGGCTTCATCACACAGGTGATAACTTTAAAAATGTAAACTACTTTAAATTAAAAGCACAAAATACACTCATGTGGAAGTGAACACAATAGGGATAAGAGGGGAAACATTAAGGTCTACTACAAAAATATAATCTGGGTCAATTGGTACCTTAATGTACCGAGTGGCCCAGAAGCTCAACCAAAATACAGAGCGTGACACAATTATGAAACCCTAAATTAAAACAGCGCTTAATAAAATAAACCGGTAGGGCCCAGAATGTCTAAATATGATTGTGAAAACGAGAAAAATACTATGGAGCTCTGTTTCAGACACGATCGAAACTGTTATCTAAACTGTATTTTAGTGTGAGCTTTTGACATCGACCATTTTATTTTACCAACCTGTAAATGACATTTTCTGTACCTCGTTGATTCTCTGCATTGCACGGTGCCCGTGCGGAGAAGTTCCGAGCTGCAGAGAGAGTTGGATGGAGACGGACTGTGGTCACCCTTCTGCATGGGGGTGAAATCTATGCAGCAGAGTGGCGGCCATCCCTCTCTTTTCCGGTCGATGCTGATATACATCTTCCCCTTTCGGTACACCGAAAGAACACATAAAGAACACGCTGTTTCTTGTTATAACGCTTTTATTCATCAATCGTATAGAAACACAGAATACAAGGATGAATGATTGATACTAACGGTGCATCCTCATGCCCATATTGTGGTATGGATAAAATCTACATAATACAAAGGCAAGGACAAGAACTAACTACAAAGAGGAGCATGGCCCTTTTATACCTTGGACCTGGGTACACCTGCGAGGTGTAACCAGGTCCAAGTGACCATGGTCCTATGTGTATCAATCCGCCACTTGAGTATGAGTCAGAAGGGTGAGTCAGAGAGGAGGGAGGGACGGTTGAGAGTTGTTTACCCCCGGGCTATGGTTTTGGCGGGGTCACGAATTACAGGGTGTTACATTAGTATATCGAGATTTTGATATATTGATATATTTTGATATATTATGGTGATATATTGAGATATTATTTCATTATATATGGAGATATTATCTTGATAGAAAAAGTAATAAATCCTATCCTGCCCTAAAAAGGGTTCCTTAATGTGTCTGTAGACAAAATCGTTCTGGGTGGAACAACTCGAGAACGGTTCGAAATTAAAAGATGCAGTATTTTTTATTAAATACGGGACCAATACGGGATGCACCTGGCAAAAAACAAGTAACCCGAAGAGATAGGTAATTAATTATTTACGTTTGAAAATCATTTTATTACGTGTATCATTTGGGGCATCTTGCACAACATTACATACAAGATATAGAAGGCTGTGCTTTAATAGTTATGAAATAAAACATTTGTTCCCCCACTATTTAGATGAAGGAGAGATATTACACTTCTTCCTCAATATTTACGTTTTCTTCATTCTGTGTTTTTCTTTGTTTATGATCTTATGTCATACAAAAATTTAGTGTTTTCAACTTTTTAGTAAAACATTTTTCAGGAAAAACGTTATAAAAAATCAGTGTTTTAGAAACTAGAATAGTTGGTGAAAAATAATTATATTAATGGTTTTTTCGTGATGATGTTTTACAAAATAAACTTTTTACGAAAACTTAAAAAGATAAAAAAAATAGTTTTTTTATGAAATGCAGTAAAATTGTAAATTTTATTTTTTATTTCAAGTTGAAAACAATACAATAACGGTCTATAAAATTCCTTGATTCTCCTGCTCATATATCTTTCCTTTAAGTTATAGAATAGTTAATAGGGCATCAGAAAGGCAGGAGCATAGCTAGGTAACCGCAAGACCAGCAACTGCAGAGGTGGAGGGGGCACAAGGTGCTTGGGGGCACAAAGAACGAAATAAAAGTTATGTATTTTCAATAATAATTGAATAAATTAAGCTAGTGATTCCTAATTGCTTGCTTAATTATTCAGTTAATTTCGAATATAAATCGACTTTCATTTTGTGACGGACCTTTTTCCCCGGATAGAATCTGCTCTTTTTAAATGATACGAGCGAGTTTTCACTCATATTAAAGATGATTGGCTAAGTCACCAATTCTATCGGCCCGGGAGAAATAGACCAATATAACGTCTATTTAATGACCTCACTAGGCTCTTAAAAAAGACTTACAGTCTTGAGGATCTTTTGTCTCTGTACTTCTCGAACTTTCGTCCATAAATTTACCCTTGAAACGATTGCGAATATACTCACTAACTCAATGTTGTAGGTTTGCACTTGTTGAAGACTTGGAGTATCCAATGGGTGTAGAGCTCAATGAGATGATGATTTGCACCGGCACAAAATAATTAACTTTAAAATAACTAAAACACCACTGTAGTTTTAAGTATAAAGAATGAGGATTTATTCCACATATAAAAACTATAAGTGAAATAGATTAACTTGGTTTACAACACAACACTTGGAAATAATACACTTGAAGAATCCTTCTTCAAAATTTATCCCAAGTTAGGCATAGATTCTCTGTTTTAAAAGTCAACATCAAACATAAAAACACGTCTATTTATACCATGAGAATCCAGAAGTCAGATTCTCAGAACACTTTTTTGTGATTTGACAAATAAAATTTGGGCCCAAATAGACCAATCAGTGGTTTGGTCTCTTTGGCTAAAATGGTGACTCATAGCCCTATTAAAAAGGGTAAACAAAAAATGCAAACAACTTAATTAAAAAGCAATAAAATCCACTCGTGGAAGTTGAGAACAATGGCATACAAGAAGAGAATGATAAGGTCAAGTTAAAAATAGAATCTGGGTCAAACGGTACCTATGTGTACCGAGTGGCCCAGAAGCTACAACAAAATACAAGGTGCAAACAAAGTTAAAAAACTCAAACTAAAACGGTGCTAAACTAATAAAATGCAGCGGGCCCAAAACATCTCAATTTAATATTTACTTTTAAAAACTACATACTTGCAACAGTAAATCTTCCTAGAGATCAATGGGCATGGCGGAACAGTTGGAAGGTTAGGTTTAGTTAAATTAAGCTTGTTGCATGGTGGTTGGGGCGCAGCCTTCAGTTTTTAAAGAATTTTTAATTCAAAGTAGTCCGTTGTTTGACTGTTTTCTAATTTGAGTAACGAGAGAAACGTTCGGAACAATGGACAAATTTGTTGTAATAATTCTTTAAAAACTGGGGGCTATGCCCCCAGACCCCCTGCAACAAGCTTAATTTCCTAACCTTACCTGATGTTCTGATTGTTCCTACTGTTGTTCAGACCTGTTTTGCCATTCATCAAAATAGCACACCCACCCAGTATGATGGCTACTTGGAGAGAGACATAACGGGGTGCATAGTTTTAAGTAGCGGGGGGCACAACAAAGCCTAGCTACATCACTGCCGAAAGGAAAAAGTGATAGAAGTTAATATCCCTTATAATTAGGCCTATAAGCCTGTGTGCCAGTGAAAGAACCACATGATCGAATTAATATGGAGAACAGTTTGTCTTAGAGAGGTTTGCAGGCACGTATGGCCCAGTAGCAAGGCTTTCTTCTAAAAAGGCCACCTGCACTAGTCCTTCTAGGTGCAGATGTGCCAACAATTTACTTTCAATACAAGTTATTCCTTTTTGTTCGATGATGAGTAGATCTATATTGAGACGTTTGGTGCCCTAACGCTTTTTATTTTATTTAGTGCTGTTTTACTTGGGGCTTAATACTTGTATCATGCTCTGTATTTTGTGTAGCTTCTGGGCCACTCGGTTCAATAAGGTACCGATTGACCCAGATTCTATTTTTGTTGTTGACCTTTACATTTGGTCACCCCTCTTGCTCATTATTTCAATCATTTTAATTCGATTTTTTTACTTTTTGATGTTATCCCCTAAGTGTGATAAAACTTCTGAGTCATCATTTTGGACAAATGGACTACTGAGTTGATTGGTCCATTTGTTCCCAAAATCTTAAATTGTCCAATCACAGAAAGTGTCCTGACAATCTGACTTGTGGATTTTCAGGATATGAAAAGATGTTTTTTTGGATATTCGAGACTGAATTGAGACGTTTTGGGCCCGCCACTTTATTTTATTCTATTAGGGCTCTTTTGTTTTGGGGTTTTAACTTGTTGTCAACCCTGTAATCGTGTTGTAGCTTCTGGACGGCTCGGTACTCAGTACAGTTGACCTTTTCATAACCCCCTTTTGTAACTTCCACATGAAAGGTTTTTGTTAATTTTTAATTGTTTTGTTTACGTGGCCAAATAGACCGATCCATTGATTGGTCTATTTGGATTGGTCTATTTGGGCCAAAAAGTTATTTTAACCAATCAGAAGTTTGTGCACTGAGAATCTGACTTGTGGATTCTCAGGGTATATATAGAGTGATATTTGTCTGTTTGGGGCCGAATTTCTAAACACTCAACCAATGCCCAATTTTGGCTAGTTTCTTATATTAAATTTCTCTAAGTTACTATTTTTACATGTTATGTTTAACCAGTTCGATTTTTGATATATTTTTACTTGGACTAAAACTTCCATGTTTCATTTTAAACAAAACAGTGGTGATTTTAATTAATTTAATTATTTTGCGACTGTGCTTTTCATCATCATTCTGCAGCTCTACACCTAATTGGATACTCCAAGTCATCGATCAGGTGCAAACCTGCAACTATAAGTCAGCTAAGTATTTTAACATTATTTTCAAGGCTAATTCACAAATGAAAGTCCAACAATGTGTGAAGACAAGAGATGTTAAAGACTGTGAGTCTTTTAACAAGACTAGAAAGGCCATTAAACAGTCTATTAACTAGTCCTCCCGGGTCGATAAAACTAGTAACCTAGCCAACCACTAAAGATATGAGTGAAAACTCGCTCCAGATTCCAGGTAGCAAAAACTATTTGGGCCAATGTTGGGCAGATTTTTACGAATATGTTGGTCAGACGTCTTTATCAGCTGTTGGCCCACCCCTATTTGTCTCGTTGGACAATGTGTTACTAACACATTTTATTAAGAAATTTGTCATAGGTGAGTACTTTGGGCCAACCAATTTGCCAACCACTTTCCTATGTCTATTGCTGACCATACACCAACCATTTACCAACATCAGTTTATGACTGCTCACCAGTTGTTTATCAACATCTATTTCTGACCTTGTGCCAACAATTTATCAACGTTACCGACGTTGACTCAACATCGGAAAGCCAACGTTTAATCAACGTTGTAAATCCAACATTGATTCAGCGTCAAATTCCAAGTTTGAATCAACGTTGCGAATTAAGAGTATTAATTAAAAACATCAACACTTTAAACGCTAATTAGTACTAACCAGAACCAGCAGGGATTCGATCTACTGTCCTTTAGGCCCACACCAATGTCCAGATCTAGTCACTTACCCACTAGGCCACGATGACATCTTGTTTGGAGTTTGCTAAATAAGGCTGTATTAGGCTTGGAAACTATAGAGACTAATCTAAAATATAAAGAAACTAATCTTAAGTTCCATATACGTAAATGAAGTATGCTTATAATTACACTGTGAACGGAAAAAACCGAACTACTATAATAGATAGAAAAATGAACACTAATATTAAAAAAATGTTTTTTTTTCCGTTCATAGTGTATATGACACTTCATTTACATATTACAACTATATATTTTAAGACATATCAAAAGATAAAAATACATATATGTATGGTTTTTCCCATATGCTTCTCGTTGTTTTCATGTTGGACATGCAATGATAATCAACTGTTGATTTATCGTTGCATATCCCACTTGAATAAATCAACTGTTGATTTTCAGTTGATTATTGGTTGTATTATCGTTGGAAAATAGTCGGACATCAATGTTGAATTTGTGTTATCAATACAACTATTTAACAACGTTGTTTTAAGGTTGATCAACCAACAGTAAATCAATGGTTGATTTTCAGTTGTATAATGGTTGTAAAATAGTCGGTCTTCAACATTGGATCTGCATTAGCAATCCAACTATTTAACAACGTTGATTTAAGGTTGATCAACCAACATTAAATCAACGGTTTTTCACTTAATTTTTGGTTGCATAATGGTTGTAAAATAGTCACTGGAACCAGATACAGTGCGTTTCATATATATAGACGCACCCCAGAAATTGGTTATAACTCGTGTTATAGTTGATGAATTCACCTGAAATTTTCAACATAAAGAGATCATCTTATATTCTAAACTTTCTCCTAGGCAGAATTTTTTTTCTTAAAAAGGTAAAAATTAAAAAAATTAAAAACTGGAAAATGACCGTTTCATAATTATAGACGCACTAATGAACTTATCACTTTTATTCATTATTGTGACAAAACAACATGCTGAATACAACAGTAACATTAAGATTAATATGGTATATGACAGTCCAGATGTTTTAAAACTTAAAACATACTTTTCTACAATCTCTAACCAATATTTATAATCCAATTTACCGAAATTCTACCCAAAGGAGCTAAAATGGCAGTTTTCAGCTTTGATATTCTAGTATCATGATGGCAATCTGCTTAATCATCATGTACAATGATGTCCCAAAAGTTTTCTTCAGGATTTAAGTCCGGGAAACACGCCGGCCATTCGAGAGTAGTGATATTTTGGTTCCGTAACCATTCCTTCGTTAGGTTATTGGAGGAAACTGGGCATTTTCTTGCTGGAATACTAAGCTAATGCTATGGAATCGATGTTTTATGGCAGTACACACCCTCGTAACATTGTCTGATAATCACTGATATTTATTTGGGTTGAAATAAATGCTAAGCTCGCGTTTCAAAAACTAAGCTGCTTGTTCGAAAGGCACTAAATGTTTCCCATATTATTAGGCTCCCCCACTGCCGAAATTTTGTTTAGAAAAATATTGTACTTTTCTCGTCACATTCTTCCAATATGAAGAAAAGAAAAAAAAAACGTCAGAATCATCGAGATTGAATTTTTTCACCCCTTGGATATGTCGGTGGTGGGAGCCTAACAATATGCGAAGTATTTAGCGCATTTGAACCAACCAAAAAATAATGTATATTATCAGACAATGTTATGAGAATGTTTACTGACCTGCCAAAGTCGATTTCCTAGCGTTAGCTTAGTATTCGAGCAAGAAAATGCACCAGTTCGCTCCAGTAATCTAAGGAATGAATGGTTATGAAACCAGAATATCACCACTCTCGAATGGCCAGCATGTCCCCGGACTTGAATCCTACAGAGAACTTTCGGGACAACATCATACAATAATGATTAAGCAAATTGCTATGATTATACTACAATAGCAGAGTTGAAAAGTCCCATTTTAGTTGTTTCGAGGTAGAGTTTCGGCAAATTTGCTTATAAATATTGTTTAAATCTGTAGAAAAGAATGTTTTAAGTTTTGAAACATCAGAACAGTCGTATACCTTACTATTTTTAATGATTCAGCATGTTATTTTGTCACAATAATTAATAAAAGTGAAAAATTCATTAGTGCGTCTATAATTATGAAACAGTCATTTTCCAGTTTTTAATTTTTTTAATTTTTACCTTTTGAAGAAAAAAAATTCTGTCTAGTTATGTTGAAAATTTCAGGTGAATCCATCAACTATAACTCGAGTTATAACCAATTTCTGGGGTGCATCTATATATATGAAACGCACTGTATAATAAACGTTGGAAATCAGTTGGAAAAACATTGAAAATGTGTCTGAAATTCGACATAAAATACGTTTTTCCAACTCACATAACCAAACGTTTTTAGTACTGTTTAGTACTGTTGGCCATCCAACGAAAGCCCAACGGTTGAATGTACATTGTTACAGGGTTGTAAAATCGTCAGTATTTTTAGTTAGATTTTTGCTGTTTATCCAATTTTCGACCAACGTCATTTTACCGTTGGCCTGCCAACAAAACGCCAACGGTTGATTTTCAGTTGTTATTTAGTTGGAAATTTGTCATTACATTAAGTTGGATTTTTGTTGTTTATCCAATTTTTGCTCAACGTCATTTTGTAGTTGCCCAGCCAACGAAATCCCAACGATTGATTGTGTGTTGTTACTGAGTTGGAAATTAGTTATTAATTTAGGTTGGTTTCATGTGGTTTTTCTAATTTTTGACCAACACCACTTTAATGTTGGAATATGGTCAGTATTCAACATATAACGAATATGGTGAAAATGTGTTGGAAAATCGTTGGCAATGTGTAGGAAACTTGTCATAAATAACTGTTCACCCAACTATATCCATCCAACTTATGACCAACCATTGGTAAAAGGTTGGCTAGCCAACCAGACCAATAACCAACCATTACAACCAAATTTCCACGTTGGGCCAACATATATGTGCTACCTGGGATTCTATCAGGAGAAAAAGGTCCGTTACAATATGGAAAACTAAAAGCACACAACTTTAATTTGATGTAGTTATTAAAAATATTATAAAAATATATTTGTAAAGTTTGAAGCATTTTAAAAATTAATATTGAAAATGGATATGTTGAAAATGATATGCAAATGGATAATACAAAGTAAATGCATTTTCAATGTAAAAATATATCGTCCAAATCACAATCCTCAAGCCTAGGTGATTGTGTTTTAACAAAATTTTATTTGTTTTAGTGTTTAAGTTTAACAGAAACATGTAAAGGTAAACTTTACACTGATTACCAATTTTAATTTATGCTAAAAATGTTTGTATTCTTTTTTGAGTGATATAAAACAAAAGGTTATTCCACTGTAGGTGGATTCGATTCTGACTGGATGAAAGTTATGTCATGGGTTCCTACGGGCAGTTTGTTGTGTTTGTTATTGTTTCTTTTGTTCAGCAGTGACCTCAGCATTCATGTTAGCACTAACTTCCTGCTATTTGTTAATGACACACTTTTGTCGGGACCTGAAAGTGCTAAATCGCTACATCAACTTAAAAAAAATCTTGTATAATTGAGACGTTTTAGGCCCGGTAGGTTTTTATGTTTTACATTTGTTGGGCACTGTAAACCCTTAACTTCTGGGTCACTCGGTACTAGTTGTACTGATTGACCCTGATTCTCTACTAGCGTTTGCCCATTAGAATTAGCAGAGCACATGCGCATTACCATTTTATCGGTTTATATGAACGATCTATAAAGAATAGATTGGCAACTTCATAGGCGCCCGCACCGCCATGACAGTTATAGGCAGAAATGACAGTGATCAGCAGTCAAATACATTAGGGCAGATGGGCAGAAAAGGCAGAATTTTGTTATTTCTGGGCAGGTTGCAATATTTTTGGGCAGGTCAGGGTAATCGAAGATAGGTGAGGCTACTCCCTACTAAAGTTAACCATTACATGCCCAAAAAAACATTTCTGGAATTTTAAAAAAAAATTTGAAATTTTTTGTATAGGGCAGAATGGGCAGAATTTCGTTATTTCTGGGCAGGTCGCGATATTTTCGTGCAGGTGAGGGTAATCGAGGGTAGGTGAGGTTACTCCCTACTAAACTGAACCATTACCTGCCCGAAAGAAACATTTCCGGAATTTGAAAAAAATGTTGAAATTTTTTGTATAGGGCAGAATTTTCAGAATTTCGTTATTTCTGGGCAGGTCGCGATATTTTTCGGCAGGTGAGGGTAATCGATGGTAAGTGGGGGTACTACCTGCCAACAGTGAAAAAGTGAATGACTGTAACAGCAACAGCTAACTAACAGCTAACCAAATTAATTATTTTCAAAGGTCATTGAATAAATCACGTTTATGTACGTATTTTATTATCCATGTTATTCAGTATACTTTTATGAGTAGGTTTGTGACGACCCAGTTCTGCTCTTTTTGGAGCAGAACTAAATTCCCATGTCGTCTGCTAGGCACTTGTAAATTGGTTGCCAGGCAGACGACAAAATGGCCAGCAAGGGTCCCTGTCCTTCCCCAGGTGGAGCAGCCTGGGGGTGATATATATGGCGGCGGCCATTATATCTGGGCAGTGAAAAGTAAACCCTTGATGTGTGCAGGTGTGGTGTTGATGCTATCATCTATTTCAACAGGTGGCCAAAATGGCCACCAATCATCTCTTTGTCTACTTTGTGTGTGGAGGTTAATAACCTCTTCTCCTGGCTGGAATTAGCCAGGAGATTCATCTCTGTATTGTGGCTCTCTGCTGGTAGGATTTACCAGCAGATATTGCAGTCATTCAATAGTGAGTGTTTTTACTTGTTTATTCTATTGAATAAATTTATCTCTTTATTTTCACTCTACACTGGTGTCCGTGTCTTTAATTATTATCTATAATAATAACTGGGGAAGTTACCGCGGGGAGGGTGGGGGTTCCGGTGTGGGGGAACACTGTCACCATCACCGTCCAGTTTCGTCATGTTTTCCGGCATGTCGGCCCGTTCTTCGCGGGCAGTTCCAGGGTAGGATTCATCGGGAATCTACCGTGGACTCTTCGTCTTGTTCGGCGGTCTTTCGTCCATCGACGTGCGGCGAGGGAGTCGACCTCCAACCGGCGCTACCCGTGGCACGGACGGGTGTAAAAGGAGGGCTGGCCAGCGCTTCAACCCGTCCCAAGGAGGTCAAGCGACGGTAAGTTAAGCGAAATTTACCGTGGGTATTGTAACGACCCGGTCGGGTTGTTACAAATGGTGGAGGCGCCGGGTAGCGCTACCACCAGCCTCTCTTGTGCGGTCGGTAAGACCGGAGACGTGTGGGTGCTGGTAGGGCGTGGACCTTTGTCCACGGAACTACGACCGATCGTGGCTTAGGGCGTAGGAGTCCTGTGAAGGACCGTGGGACACGGACGGTTGTCCGTGATACAGCGGTGGTCACCGGGAAAAGCCCTAGGTTATCCGTAAGTAGGACGGTGGGTGCGGTGGTTGACCGTGCAGGACTATCCGAATGCGGGATAATGGTTATTTTTACCGTTAGTATACCGGTAGCACTGTAATTTACCGTGCAGGACCGGTAGAACTCGGTAAAAAGGTAACTTTACCATAGCTTGTCAGGTAGACAGGTAGTACACCGTAGGGCACGGACTTTTGTCCGTGGAACTACGGCAGAAACCCGTCCACGGCCAGGTTTACCGGTGATATACCGTGGGGCACAAACCGTTGTCCGTGATACCGTGGTAAAACAGGGTTACGGTCAAGTTTTACCATAAGTAGACGGTGGATTACGGACTTTTGTCTGTGAATCACCGTGCGAACACGGTAAGAAGAAGGTTTCACCGTTGGTGGACGGTAGATTACGGACCGTTGTCCATGCATCTCCGTTCTAGGACGGTGAAAGAGCTTTTTACCGAAAATAGACGGTGAATAACGGACGTTTGTCCGGATATCACCGGTCGAAAACGGTAAGAAGGAACTCCACC
Source organism: Brachycybe producta (assembly GCA_036925085.1). NCBI lineage: Eukaryota > Metazoa > Arthropoda > Diplopoda > Playtdesmida > Andrognathidae > Brachycybe > Brachycybe producta. Next base: position 410,213 of record JAUPFP010000086.1, read on the forward strand.
GTAAATCTGACCGTGGGACACAGACATTTGTCCGTGAAACTGCGGTAGTTTAAGGTTCTACCATTAATTGGTGGTGTTTTGCAGACTTTTGTTCGTAAATTCACCGTATTTTACGGTAGAGTTCTTTCCGACAGGTGGTGGCCCGTTTTGCCCGTGTTCGCACGAACGAATTTGGCCAGGACCCTGTTTTCCCGATGTCTGGTCGGGGAAGCAGTTTGTTGGAAGGGTTGGAGTTGCGTTCCCACACCGTTGGCCGGAGGGTGCAGTTGGCGGGAACGTACCCGGTGATTCCACGGAGGAAGGTGTCGTAGAGGTTCACCCTACGGACCAACTTCCGGCTGGAGACTTTGTGACGGTGCGGTTGCACCGTCGGGGCACTGTCTCCAGTAGAGCACCGGCAGGCGGTGGTGATGGAAGGTTACCGACCCAGACTGGGACAGGCGGACGGCCTATGGCCGGCCTGTTAACCTCCACTGCCTCCCGTCTGGTTGGACGTGGAGGTAATCTTTTACCGGGAGAGGTGGTAGGGACCCCGGAGCCATCCTCGGTGGACACGGCATGATGGTTGGCGTCGATGACCGAGGAGCAGCTCCGTGAGGTTGCCAGGGGGATTGATGAACTGCGGTGGCAGGGTTATCTTTCCCCAGGGATCCAGAGGCTCCATGGGGAGCATCCTCGCTTCACACCATCGCCCGTGCACCGGGGAGGTGCATGGCGGGAGGCGCCGCCGGCTCCGGCCGGGCGGATGCCTTCAGGAGGAGGAACTCGGACCGCTCCTGCGGGAGGCAGTCGAGGAGTTCCTCCGCCCGTTCAGCGACCGCGGGTCCACTTGGTGGATCCCGTGGATGCTGATCCTGATGCTAAAACTTTGGGGAACCGGAGCAGGGCACCACAGCGGGTAAGCACCGCGCCATGGACACCTGCACCGGCTGTCCCGTTGGAGATCCAGGCGTTTGGTTTTTTTAACCCAGTTCACTCGTTCATCCGGTATGATGGACGAGAGGACATTACGCCTTTTCTCCGGCAGTTCGAAGCCAAAGCTAGGGCTCAGTGCTGGACGGATGAGGCCAGGTGCAGTTTCTTTACGTACCTGCTCGATGGTCTGGCTGAGGAACATTACGCCTGTTTGGTGGAGTTCAAGCCGAACCTGACCTGGCCGGAGTTGAGGCAGGCGATGCTTCACCGCTTCGGAACCAAGAATCAGGCTCAGGCCTGTTTTGACCGTTTCGAGGCCATAAAGCAAGGGCCTGCGGAATCACTCTAGGCGTTCTACTGGCGCTTCATTGAGCTGGCAGAACGAGTTTCTCCTGGTGAGGATGAGTCTTGTCGACTCCTCCGATATAAGAAGAAACTGCAGCCGGAGATTCTCAGACCTCTTTGGGGATCGAAAGCTGAGACGGTCAGGGACTTTACCACCGAGGCAATGTTGGTCAAAGCCGACATGCTAACGGCGGGAGCGTTACCTGCCCGTACCTTGACGGTACCAGGGGCCCAGGCTGCGGCCAAGGTCTCTGGTGCTGTGGCAAAGCCCAAGAGCTCTGCTACGTCTACTTCTACCTCTTCGGGTGTGAAGGCAGCGGCACCGTCCAAATCGGACGGAGCTACTGCCAAGACTGGAGGGCAGAAGGGAAGAAAGACAAAGCGGTGGAGCCAGGATGGAAGTAAGTCACCCAGTAGCCCCGTCAGGGGCCACACGGCTGGAGGTCCTACTCGTAGGCAACCAGGTCCATGCTTTCGGTGTAACCATATGGGTCACCTTAAGAAGGACTGTCCGAAGGCTGTTGCCCAAGAACAGGTTGCGCGAGTACCACCGGCGAAAGCCCAGTGGCGTGGTACCTGCCGGGTTTAGCACCCGTAGTACTGCAGGGCCGAGAGTAACTGTCCACCGTAATTGATGGACAGATGTTCTATTGGCCTGTTGCCAGAAACGAGGGCCCGCCCTCGTTAAACCTGCGCCGGTCACTGCAGAACTGAGCTGCAGTCGATTGGTAATGCTTGAAAACTCAGGTGCCCGGCAAAGCCGGCGAAGTAAAGAAGGAGCGTACTTTCGGGCAGTCTCCAGATATGTGGGTATCCTGCATGAAGCAGGGGTGCCTCTGGCGAGGTCTGCGGACCCAGAAATTACCCGGTGGGTATTTCAGAAGCCAAACCCCACACTGAAAGCTGCACTTGCCCGGCTGGAGAGCTGGGTGGCACCTTTCTTCCCTGATGAGGGGGAGGAAGGTCTGAACAGTACGGGCATTACGAGGGCTTCGAGCGTTGGTGCACCCATGCTGTCGCCCAGGCCTGGTGAGTCTCCAGGAGTGGAGACTGGAAGCCAGGCCCCTGAGCATCCGATACGACCATTCCCAGTGGACAGGAGGATGGATGAGGCTCAGAGAAGTAATGTCGGGCAACGACGGTTGCCCATTCCTGAATTACAGAGCCGTGCATACTTGCGTGGAGCACCGCGTGTTCTGGTGTCGCTGGATGGTCGGCTGGTTGAGTCGATTGTCGACACCGGTGCCGAAGTATCGGTAATGAGCATGTCGGTGGCACGGGAGATGGAGTTACCGGTGCAGGAGGTTAGCCTCCTCTCATTCCTGATGGGCATGAGCGGGTACTCCATCAAGATAGAAGGAGTCATGTACGTGGACATGTCAATCTACTGACGGTCCATACATACCCATCTTCTCCTCATTGAGGGTGAAGGAGAAGCCGTAATAGGTGTCGACCTGGCTTCCCGATTTGGGTTAATGTTGGACGTCGTGAGCCGGAAAGTTTATTTCCGGGAGGACATCTGGAATGCACATCCAGATGCTCTTCATGCCGCACTGGCTGTTCAGGCTTTGCAGGGTACTTCGGTACAACTTCCGAACTCGGTGTTGGAGCCGTTGGCGAAGCTTCACGACTCTGTGGAGCCTCTGCTACTCCCTCCTTTTGGGTTCCCGGAAGGTATGCCTGCGGAGCCTGAAAAGGTGGATGGGTGGGGTTGACATTGTGTCACCCACACTTGCCGAGACCAGTTCTCCAATTAGGATCGGGGAAGTTTGTTCTCTGCGACTGTTGGAGAACGTATGGCTATCAGCTCATGAGTGGAAGGTGGTTTCTGTGAGCTTGATTGAGCATGCTGGCCCTGGACAGCTGCTTCTCATTGAGCCCCATCGTAAAGCCTTAGGTGGCCGTGGTCTGTTGGCGGTGGCAGGAATTGCTGAAGCCACAGAGGAAGGCTCTTACGACATTTGGCTTGAGAACGTCGCCGACGTACCCATTGCCCTGGAGACAGGAGAGGGTGTGGCAACAGCTCAAGCTGTGGAGGCAGCCCTAGTGGTGGGACTGGACGATCCATCTAAGTTGAGAGGGGGAGACCCCACTCATGGAGATGGTCGACCAGGGGGCTTCCGCCTAAGTTGAGAGGGGCAACCAAGAAAGGTCGCCGAGTCCTCAAGGCGGAAGTTAAACCCACTCTCAAAGAGTGCCTTAAAATCGGACCTAGTCTGAAACCTGAGGAGGCGGCACAGCTTCGGGAGTTCCTGCTGGAACGCCGTGATCATTTTGCGTTCGATTATACAGAGCTGGGGGAAACCCCGCTCGTCGAACACACTATTGATACCGGTGGGTTACCTCCGGTGCGTGAAGGATTGCGAAGAACCGCTCCGGCGGCTCGTGCAATCGAGAGAGAAGAGGTAGCGAAGATGTTGGATGTAGGGGTAATCCAACCTTCGCATAGTCCCTATGCGAGCCCTATCTTGCTTGTTCGCAAAAAGGATGGTGGCTTTCGTTTTTGTGTGGACTATCGGCGACTGAATGCCCAGACTAAGGCGGATCAGTACCCGTTACCTCGCATCGATGATGCCATCGATTCACTTGCTGGAGCGAAGTATTTCGCAACCCTAGACCTTGCTAGTGGTTACTTGCAGGTCAGGATGGTGGAGCAAGACATTGAGAAGACAGCATTCATTTGCTCTCAAGGTCTGTTTGAGTTCCGAAAAATGCCTTTCGGACTCTGCAATGCTCCTGCCACAATGCAAAGAGCGTTAGACCTCTTGTTGGTGGGACACAAGTGGGAGAGCTGCTTGGTGTACCTAGACGATATTATTGTTTTTGGGAGCACCTTTGAGCAGTTTCTCGAACGCTTGAGTACTGTCCTACGGGTGCTACGAGGGGCGGAGCTGAAACTCAAGCCGAAGAAATGTTTCTTAGGTTTTGACAAGGTCAAATATCTCGGTCACATTGTCAGTGCCGATGGAGTTGCTCCAGACCCGGGACTCGTAAGAGCAGTCAAAGAGTTCGATGTCCCTACAACAGTGACCACTGTCCGAAGTTTTCTTGGACTGGCCGGCTACTACCGTAGGTTCATTAAGGACTTCGCCAAGATCGCAAGGCCACTGCATGATCTTACCAGGAAGGATGCGTCCTTTGACTGGTCGGAGCAGTGTGGTCTGGCTTTCGAGCGGTTAAAGGCATTTTTAACCGAAGCACCGGAGGTCACCATGTATGATCCACGTGGTGAGGTGTTAATTCACACCGATGCTAGTGGGTACGGTCTAGGTGTCGTAGTATACCAGAAGTTACCTGAAGACAAGGCTCCTCGGGTTCTGGCCTACGCTAGCCGTCTCATGAAGGGACCGGAAACACGTTATAGTGTCACCGAGCAGGAATTCTTGGCGATCATGTTTGCCGTGGGTAAATTCCGACCTTACATCTTTAACCGGGACTTTGTGATCGTAACAGATCACCATGCGCTCTGTCATTTGCAGTCTGCCAAAAACCGGCAAGGCAGGTTGGGGCATTGGCAAATGCAGTTGCAGGAGTACCGGTATAAGATTCAGTTCAAGAAGGAGAAACTTCACGAGGATGCTGACTGCTTGAGTCAGTATCCAGTGAATGAAGTTGTTGATCCTTCTTTGCCTGAACACGTCGAAGCCGACGTGGGTGAGGTCATTTACAGGATCCGGTCTGAGGTGGATTATGTAATGGAGCAGGCCAACGACAGTTGGTGCTCCAAGGTGAAGAGTGAGCTCTCCACCGACCCCGACTCGAACTTAAGGTTCAAGTTCGTGGTGGCAGACAAGTTGGTGTATGCCATCAAATCCATTCAGGATCGTACAAAACTGTGTTGGTTGTGCCGAGGTCGTGTCAAGCCTTCTGCTTGCGGAAGTTGCACAATAGCTCCGAAGCTGGTCACTTCGGAGTGTACAAGACCTACCAACGGTTACGTACTTGTTTCTACTGGTTAGGTATGAAACGTGACACGGTGGAGTATGTTAAGTTATGCTTAGTGTGTCAGCGAGTACGACAGTTCGCAAGAGCTCAAGGATTCTTGCAACCCATATTTCCTGAGTACCCGGTTCATGCCTGGGGAATGGACTTCGTTGGACCTTTTCCCGCGTCCGTGGGTGGAGTCACCTATGTATTGATCATGGTGGATTACTTCACCCGGTACGGCGTGGCAAAGGCAGTACAAAAGGCTACGGCCGCTTGTGTTGTCAAGTTCCTGAAGGATGAGATCTTGTCGGTGTATGGCACACCGACTACTCTCATCTCGGATCGTGGATCCCAGTTCTGTAGCAAGGTTTTGCGAAAGTTCCGGGAGCGCTTTAATATAGCGCAGCACTTCACGACGGCGTACCATCCGCAAGCTAATGGGCTTACGGAGCGTACGAACAAGACCATGATGGAAACCATCAAGCGTTACCTTGATCCCCTCAAGGACCAACGTGATTGGTGGGAGAAATCGCGGCCCGCCGTATGGGCCTACAACACTGCGGTGCAGGAGAGCACGGAAGTGTCTCTGTACCATTTGTTGTTTGGGCGTGAGCCTAGGTTGGGGATTGACAATCTCCTTCCTAACGGTCCGGTCTGCGACTTGCCCGACCAGCAAGCCGTGGAGGAGCGTGCTCGTCAAAATTTGGCAGCCGCTCAAGCCAGACAGAAGAGCCGGTATGATGCCGGCCGGGTGGAGCCACCCCGGTACCAGCCTGGTAATAAGGTTTGGATAAGAGATTTGGCTGGGAAGCTCGGTCAAGCCAAGAAGTGGAATTTCGCTTACAAGGCTGAACTGTGTACGGTGGTCCGGCAGGTTTCCGACCTGGTGTACGAGATAGAATTCGTAGATGGGTATGGTCGGAAGGTGCGGGACTGGTTTCATGTGGATAACTTGAAGCCATACATTCCCACATGTGGGGTTCGTGAGGAAGATGGCCTTGGTGGCTCTGAAACCTCATCAAAGAAGTGGAATTTCGCTTACAAGGCTGAACTGGGTACGGTGGTCCGGCAGGTTTCCGACCTGGTCTACAAGATAGAATTCGTAGATGGGTATGGTTGGAAGGTGCGGGACCGGTTTCAAGTGGATAACTTCAAGCCGTACATTCCCACATGTGGGGTTCGTGAGGAAGATGGCCTTGGTGGCTCTGAAACCTCATCAAACTCTGAAGGGTCTAGTGATGCTGAGTCTGGGTCAGCTGGAAGTGAGGGGAGGAATGATGTCTCTCCAGGACCTTCTGGCCAGCCTAGCTTGGTGGTGGAGTCAACTGACTCTGAGGCAGAGGAAGCACCTCAGCCCCGGTATTACCTCCGTCCGAGGAAACCCAGGGCTTTTGAGGTTCTGCAAGCTTCCTCTGAAGCTACAATAGGCACCAGGGTGGTGCAGGGACTTTGGAAGTCCCTGTCCTGGTGGGAGAGAGCAGGTCATTCCCTGGTATGGGATGATGACCTGAAGTGGGGAAATAAAGATTGGGAGCGCAGTGACCTCTGGACAGGGCGCCGCCTGTCTGTCACGGACAGATGGCGGTTGTCTAGGGGGAACTGGGTGGAGAAATCTACAATTCCGATCTGCAAACTCAAAGAGGAGTCTGCAGAAGTTGTTATTCCTCAAGATCTCTCTCCTGAGTCTTTCCATAAAGATTCATGCCATGTATCTGCCCCTAAAAAGGCAGACAACGGTAGTATCTCTATGGTAACAGCAATGGAGGCGGCTAATGATGTTTTAGCCGCCAAGCCGCTGTTGTGTTAGCCGCTCCTCCGGTGACGTTAGCGGCTAAGCGCCATCTTGTTTTAAAACTAAAAATGAAACAGAGACGGTCGTTTGCCGCTAATTACAAGAAAGAATGAAAATATCACCGAAGAAGGCCTTTTCCTGCCCTTTGGCAGTAGTATTTTATTGCTTTTGGGTGTGAAAAGTGGTCATTGAACGCTTGAACACGTGGTTTTGGTGGAGGCATCACCGTAACAATATTGACGGTGATGCTACCGCTGATGGGGCCGTGAGGAACACGGTGTTGTGCCGCCCGAACGCCGTGGGACTTGGTGGAGACCAAGTTCTACGGAGTTTGGACGGTGAAATGGTGCTTTTACACGGTTTTGTCCGTGAAACCACCGTGGAGAACGGTGTTGACCGTAAACCACGGTGTTCTAACGGACGGAAAGTGGTTTTTCATGGTAGTGGTCCGTGCAAACCACTCCCCAAGGAACCTGAATTGTCGGTGCCGGGTTTGGACGGTCCAAACACTTGTTTGGCCGATTCGGACCGTGCGGATCCCGTGAAGGACGGTTTTTACCGTGGGTCACGGGATATGCATGGTGGAAACGTGATTTCCTACGGTGGTGTACCGTGGAAATCACCGTCCAAGGTACCGAACGTGCAATTATGGGTTTTGGAGCGACCAAAAACGTTTTTGGCCGGTTCCGACCGTGCAATTACCGTTGGCGACGGCTTTGGCCGTGTACCACGGTGCCTGCCCAGACGGAAAACCTTTTTTTCGCGGTTTTGGACCGTGGATCAAATTCTTACCGTGTTTTTTGGTCTTTTTCAGGTAGCCACGGCGGAGAAGGAAGAAACTGCCGGGGGTGGCAGCGGTTCCTCCTCCCTCAGCTCTTTGCATCCGGGTGATGCGGAGCTGTTGGAGTCGGATGCCGCTTGCTCCCCGGATTCTTTGGGTCGGGCCATAGCCGACTTGGCCGACGGCGGACCTTTGGGTCTGCTATTGGTTGAGGACGCTGTGGTGACCCAGTCGTCCCCTAGGACCCCTCTGTATTATGGGTCCGTTTGGGGACGGTTGACACTGCCTCCCACAGTGGGTTTTCCGAGGGCGACCATTAAGTTGGGAGCCATGGAGATCCCGACGGTTGGTGAGCCGGTGCAGGCCAGCACGCCCGTCGAAGAGGTTGCCACCAATTTGGCGGCTACCTCCTTGACGAAGTGTGATCCTCTGGCAGACCAAAGCCGGCTAGAATTGGCTAGCCTGGCTGAGGGAAGCAGGAATGCCTCCTTGGGAGGAACCCTGGTCATAGACACGGAGGCGGAGATGGACACCATGGAAGATGATGTGGTGCCCTTCTCCAGGCGGTGGAGAGGCCAACGGATCCTCTCTTCAGAGGACTTTTCGGAGTCTGAAGGGAAAGGATCAGGCTCTGTGGGTAAACGGTCTGTGAACGGATCCCAGGAGGGTACTCCAGCCCGGAAGGGCAGTCCAATTCCGGTCAACCCTGTTGGGGAGATGGAAGCGGTCTGCCTGGAAAGGCAGGACGAAGCCGCAAAGAACCAGACGGCATCAGGTGGTTTCCTGGCGTCCGACGGGAAACGCTACTTCGTTGGGGAGTACCCTACCCAGCAGTTCCGCAAGGACGGTTCAAAAACCAAAAAAAAGTCCGGAGCTGCTAGGTACACCGCCAGGATGAAAGCCCTGGCGAAGAGGGAGGCGCAGTTGGAGAGGACGAAAGCTGCCTTGGTGAAGTTTACGCCGGTGGTGGGTTTTCTCCCAGTGTCACCAGCTCATCCTGAGGGAGCTGCTGGTGCTGCCTGGCCTGTTGGTCAGCCTCCGGTTTCGGGACCAACCGAAGCTGAGGCTGGCTGTCCAAACTAGCAGTCTGCAACTCCCAAGAGGGACCGAAGAGCGGAAAAGAAGGCCAATCAGCCTTCTCCTCCCGCTCCTAGGAAGAGCACTCACGCTAGTGGTGGTGGTGGTCAGGGACAGAAACGTTCCCCGCCCCTTCACCCCACCTTTGGCCAGTAATCTGGTGGGAAAGAAGGCTAAGACCTCTCTTGGAGGTCCGGCCGGCTTTCCCAAAGAAAAATGGAGCCAGGAGGACCGCTTGCGGTACCACCAGGCACAAGCGGCCAGATGTGCTGCCCTTGTCCTGCGGGACAAGAAGGCTGCTCGCCGACGAGAGTTTGAGCTCCAGGCCTTTCAGTTTCCGCCCCTGCGGTAAGCTGATGCCAGGAATCCGCTCAAAACAGGGAGACCTCCCATCGGAATTGGTGATACTCCTATTCCGAGTGCCACAACGGCCGCTGGCCAACAGCGTATCGTTAAAAGGGGGGCGATACAAGCTGCCAAGGCACCTTACCAGGGTGCGGCAGTTAAACCTGTTGGTGGCAAGCATCAGCCGACCCTTGCCCCGGAGAAGAAAAGAAATCTTCCCCGGGATGGAAAGGGACGCTTCATGGCGACACAAGCATCCTCGACCGTCGGTTCAGCTACGGGAGCTAGTTCAAAGACTAGTACAGCTTCGGCTGGAAAGTCTGCGACTAGTAAGTCCGGTCCAGCGAAGGGGGCTAACCACCCTAATAAGACTGACCGGCCCGGTAAGTCTGTGAGCTTCGGTGCATCCAGCTCCCAGCCCGGTAACCTTCTTCTCATGAGAAGAAAAAGAAAAAGAAAAAGAAAAAGAAGGGCAAGAAGGCCCGTCATAAGAAGAAGGGAGGCCCGAAAGCTTCCACCTGTGGGTCCCAGGGGACTGGTGGTGGTGGAAGTATCGGGACGGAGGAGGAGGAGTCCCGACACGGTGCAACCGTGTCGGCCGGGAGCCAACCACACCATACCCGTCAGAGTAAGACTTCACGGATGGATGATAGGTCAATGCGAGACGTTGTTCTCGGTATACATTCATCCTCCCCGAAGGTGGTGGTGGTACCGAACTTATTAGTTCGGTCGGTGGAAACTCTCCACCGGGTCAGCTCACCGTTACCTAGCGGTGGGGGCAGCCCGGCGGGGAAAAATGACGTTCCCGCCAAACGTGGTCCCGTGTCTTCCATAGGAAAGACACCCTTCTCTCCGGGTCCCGATGATGGGGTCTTTGCGGCCCTAGGACCGGAAGAAAGAGCCAAGTCTCCTGAGATCGAGGGTGAGGGTCGACGCTTTGGTGCGGAGCCTCCGTATTCAGAAGGAGAGGTCTTTCTGAATAACCGGCTTGGTCTGTGGCAGGACCAGCCGTGAATGGAGGGGTACCAATACCACGGATATTATCGTCTGGGGAGCCACTCCCAGCCACTCCCACTCCCGTGGATGCCGTCGTTGCCGTCATTTGCCATGCAATATGTGCTGGCATTTGGCAGTACGGACTATCCGGTGTTGCTGGTCGTCAACCCGGTAATGAGATGCTTTGCTGTTTTAGACGTGGTGGGGACAGGAGCTGGACTCGTACGTATAGCCCAGCTCGCGGCCCCATACATCCAGCGTCTTCTTGGCTGCGACTTGGAAGGAATGGTGGGGGAGTATGTAACCCACCCTCTACGAGGTAGCGTGTTCGATCCCGCGGTCGCCCTCGTAGACCTTTTGACAAGTCGGACTCTTCATCAGAGTCCGCAGCTTGACACACTTGCCGTCGAAAAGTTTCGACAGCAGGAGATGTCAAGACTCAGGGGGACTGACTTCGATCTCGGTCTTGGGTGGAGAAACACACGGATGTGTTCGTGGTGGATACGTCGGTGGATGTTGGAGTGGATGGTAGCTCTGATGGATTCACCACCGAGGAAATCAGTCTGAAACTGAGTGGGGGTCATGGGCGCAATCTTTGCTGGCTCAGCCGACCTGATCCCGGGGCGGATCAGGGAAGTTGTGAGGATTGTGACGACCCAGTTCTGCTCCTTTTGGAGCAGAACTAAATTCCCATGTCGTCTGCTAGGCGCTTGTAAATTGGTTACCAGGCAGATGACAAAATGGCCAGCAAGGGTCCCTGTCCTCCCCCAGGTGGAGCAGCCTGGGGGTGATATATATGGCGGCGGCCATTATATCTGGGCAGTGAAAAGTAAACCCTTGATGTGTGCAGGTGTGGTGTTGATGCTCTCATCTATTTCAACAGGTGGCCAAAATGGCCACCAATCATCTCTTTGTCTACTTTGTGTGTGGAGGTTAATAACCTCTTCTCCTGGCTGGAATTAGCCAGGAGATTCATCTCTGTGTTGTGGCTCTCTGCTGGTAGGATTTACCAACAGATATTGCAGTCATTCAATAGTGAGTGTTTTTACTCTATTGAATAAATTTATCTCTTTATTTTCACTCTACACTGATGTCCGTGTCTTTAATTATTATCTATAATAATAACTGGAGAAGTTACCACGGGGAGGGTGGGGGTTCCGGTGTGGGGGAACACCGTCACCATCACCGTCCTGTTCCGTCATGTTTTCCGGCATGTCGGCCAGTTCTTCACGCGCGGTTCCACGGTAGGATTCATCGGGAATCTACCGTGGACTCTTCGTCTTGTTCGGCGTTCTTTTGTCCGTCGACATGCGGCGAGGGAGTCGACCTCCAACCGGCGCTACCTGTGGCACGGACGGGTGCAAGAGGAGGGCTGGCCAGTGCTTCGACCCGTTCCAAGGAGGTCAAGCGACGGTAAGTTAAGCGAAATTTACCGTGGGTATTGTAACGGCCTGGTCGGGTTGTTACAGGTTACATAAATAATGAACAAATACATTAAATGTGCAGTTCCTTTTCTGAAAAAAAATAAGAATATATGAGTTTGCTATGAGCAGCCCTTAGGCAATTAAGAGCTTTTTGCCTTTTACTGTCATAGCCGCCATAGAGTTCAATTCGCCTCAAAATGTCGTCTTAACTGCCAATCTATTCTTTATAGATTGTTGGTTTATATAGAAAAGTGATTGCAGATTTGCGATAGCTGTACCATCTATTGATCACCAATGGAAACTGCCGATGATACTTTCACAATAGTTTTGGTTAGGTTAGGTTAGTTTTCCTATATAAAATAATAAGAAGGTAATGTGCATGCACTCTGCTAATTCTAATGGGCAAACGCTAGTGATTCTCTTGATACGGTTGTTAGTCACCTTTTAACCCCATTGTATTCCCTTTATATTTTAGTGCATTTATTTCTTTTTCAATTTTGGTTCATTTTGGGTTCATGTCATTTTGTGAAAATAGCTGATGTCATCGATTTTGGCCAACTGGTCCAATCTGTTCATTGGGTCCATTTGGGCCAAAATCCTTAAAATAACCAATATTAAAAGTGCCCTGGGAATTCATGAACTAATATTTTCAATTTCCCAAAGAGTATTTAAAGAGCTGTAATTTCATTTTTCATGTTCATTCTTTAAGCAGGGAATCTATGCCCAATTTTGGCAAGGTTCTAATTCAAGTTTTGTAAGATAATTTGTGTGTTCATATTGTTAAAGCAGAGTGTTACCTGTTTAATTAATACTTTTACTCAGATTAAACCAAAGTTATATTAAAGTTTACAACAGTGGTGAATTTAATATTTTTATTTCGATGAATTGGCACAATTCATCATCAACATTTCAGCTTTCCACCTAGCCAGGTGCAAAACTGACTTCCACGGACACAGATGTGAGTGAAAATAATAAGGTAGATAATTTATTCAACAGGAATAAATAATAAAACACTCACTGATAGCTGCAATATCTGCTGGTTGATTAACCAGCAGAGAGCAGAACAAAAGACAATGAAAGCAATAAATCTCCTGGTTATTCCAACCAGGAGAGAGAGTGCAAAACACCCACACAAGCACAAGGCAAAAGATGAATGGTGGCCATCTTGGCCACCTGATGAACACAGAGCACAACACACATGCACACAGCATCAGGGTGAACTTTTCACTGCCCAGATATAATCGTCGCCGCATTGACGTCTCGCATTGACCTTCCATCCGTCCGCACCATCCTACTTTGACGGGTATGTTCCGGTTGGCTCCCGGCCGACACGGTCGCACCGTGTCGGGACTTCTCCTCCTCCATCTTGATACTTCCACCACCACCAGTCTCCTGAGACCCACGGGTGGAAGCTTTCGGACCTCCCTTCTTCTCATGATGGGCCTTCTTGCCCGTCTTTTTTTTTTTTTTTTCTTCTCATGAGAAGAAGGTTGACCGGGCTGGGAGCTCGACGCACCGAAGCTCACAGACTTACCGGGCCAGTCAGTCTTAGAAGGGTGGTTAGCCTCCTTTGATTGACCGGACTTACTAGTCGCAGACTTTCCAGCCGAAGCTGTACTAGTCTTTGAACTAGCTCCCGTAGCCGAACCAACGGTCGAGGACGCTCGTGTCGCCACGAAGCGTCCCTTTCCATCCCGGGGAAGTTTTCTTTTCTTCTCCGGGGCAAGGGTCGGCTGACCCTTGCCACCAACAGGTTTAACTGCCGCACCTTGGTGAGGTGCTTTGGCAGCTTGTACCGCCCCCCTTTGGGCAATACACTGTTGGCCAGCGGCCGTGGTGGCATTCTGAATAGGAGTGGCACCAACTCCGACAGGAGGTTCCCCTGTTCTGAGCGGGTTCCTGGCATCAGCTTCCCGCAGGGGCGGAAACTGGGAGGCCTGGAGCTCAAACTCTTGTCGGCGTGCAGCCTTCTTGTCCAGCAGGACAAGGGCAGCACATCTGGCCACTTGTGCCTGGTGGTACCGCAAGCGGTCCTCCTGGCTCCAATTTCCTTTGGGAAAGCCGGCCGGACCGCCACAAGAGGTCTTGGCCTTCTTTCCCACCGGATTACTGGCCAAAGGTGGGGTGAAGGGGTGGGGACATTTCTGTCCCTGACCACCACCACCACTGGCGTGAGTGCTCTTCCTCGGAGCGGGAGGAGAAGGCTGATTGGCCTTCTTTTCCACTTTTCGGTCCCTCTTGGGAGTTGCAGACTGCCACCTTGAACAGTTTGCCTCCGCTTCGGTTGGTCCCGAAACCGGAGGCTGACCAACAGGCCAGGCAGCACCAGCAGCTCCCTCAGGATGAGCTGGTGACACAGGGAGAAGACCCACTGCCGGCATAAACTTTGCCAAGGCAGTCTTCGTCCTCCCCAACTGTGCCTCCCTCTTCGCCTGGGCTTTCATCCTGGCGGTGTACCGAGCAGCTCCAGACTTTTTCTTGGTTTTCGAACCGTCCTTACGGAACTGCTGGGTAGGGTACTCCCCAACAAAGTAGCGTTTCCCGTCGGACGCCAGGAAACCACCTGACGCCATCTGCCTTTCCAGACAGGCCGCTTCCGTCTCCCCAACAGGATCGACCGGAATTGGACTGCTTCTTCAGGGCTGAAGTCCCCTCCTGGGATCCGGTCACAGACCGTTTACCCAAGGGGCCTGATCCTCTCCCTTCAGACTCCGAAGAGTCCTCTGAAGAGAGGATCCGTTGGCCTCGCCACCGCCTGGAGAAGGGCACCACACCGTCTTCCGTGGTGTCCATCTCCGCCTCCGTGTCAATTACCAGGGTTCCTCCCAAGGAGGCATCCCTGCTTCCCTCAGCCAGGCTAGCCAATTCTAGACGGTTTTGGTCCGACGGAGGATCACACTTCGCCAAGGAGGTAGCCGCCAAACCGGTGGCCACCTCTTCAACGGGCGTGCTGGCCCGCACCGGCTCACTAACCGCCGGGATCTCCATGGCTCCTAACTTAATGGTCGCCCTCGGAGAACCCACGGTGGGAGGCGGTGTCAACCGTCCCCAAATGGACCAATAGTACAGAGGGGTCCGAGGGAACGGCTGGGTCACCACAGCGTCCTCAACCAATAGCAGACCCAAACGTCCGCCGTCGGCCAAGTCGGCTATGGCCCGACCCAAAAAATCCGGGGAGGAAGCGGCATCCGACTCCAACAGCTCTGCATCACCGCGATGCAAAGAGCTGAGGGAGGAGGAACCGCTGCCACCCCACCAGTTTCTTCCTTCTCCGCTGTGGCTACCTGAAAAAGATCAAAAAACACCATTAGAATTTGACCTATTACGGTAGGAAACATTTTCCACGGTCCAAAACCGCGAAAAAATGTTTTGCGGCCGGGCAGGCACCGTGGTACACTGCCAAAGCCGTCCCTAACGGTATCCGCACGGTCGGAACCGGCCAGAAACGTTTTTGGTCGGTCCAAAACCCGTAATTTCTTGTTCGGTACCGTGGGCGGTAATTTCCAAGGTACACCACCGTAGTAAATCTCATTTCCACCGTGCATATCCCGTGACCCATGGTAAAAACTGTCCTTCACGGGATCCGCACGTTCGGAATCGGCCAAACAAGTGTTTGTACCGTCCAAAACCGGCACCGACAATTCAGGTTCCTTGGGAAGTGGTTTACACGGACCACTACCGTGAAAAACCACTTTCCGTCCGTTAGAACACCTTGGTCTACTGTCGAAACCGTTCTCCACAGTGGTTTCACGGAGAGAACCATGTAAAAACACCATTTTACCGTCCAAGCCCCGTAAAACTTGGTCTCCACCAAGTCCCACGGTGTTCGGTCGCTAAAACACCGTGTTATTCACGGCCCCATCAGTGGTAGCATCACCGTCAATATTATTACGGTGATACCTCCACCCAAACCACGTGTTCAAGCGGTCAATGACAGCTTGACACACCCAAAAGCAATAAAACAATACTGCCAGAGGGCAGGAAAAGGAAATTCCTTTTTGGGGTCTTACTTTGTTCTTTTTAGCATCCAATAGTCCTGAATCTTTGCGTTTCCGACGGTGAAATACTTTTTTTTTCTTTTAAAATAGCGGCAAACGTCCGTTTTCATTTCAATTTCAAAACAAGATGGCGTTTAGCCGCTAATTTCATTAACGGAACGGCTAACAGCGGCGGCTTGGCGGCTAAAACAACATTAGCCACCTCCATTGCTGTTACCATAAAGATTCTACCGTCGTCTGCCTTTTTAGGGGCAGATACACGGCGTGAATCTTAATGGAAAGACTCAGGAGAGAGATCTTGAGGAGTAATCACTTCTGCAGACTCCTCTTTGAGTTTGCAGTTGGGAATTGCACCCAGTTCCCTCTGGACAACCGTTATGTGTCCGTGACAGACAGGCGGCACCCAGTCCAGGGGTCACTGCGCTCCCAATCCTTATTTCCCCAGTGCTGGTCCTCATCCCATACCAGGGAAGGACCTGCTCTCTCCCACCAGGACAGACATTTCCAAAGTCCCTGCACCTCCCTGGTGCCTATTGGAGCTCCAGAGGAAGCTTGCATAACCTCAAAAGCCCTGGGTTTCCTCGGACAGAGGTAATAACAGGGCTGAGGTGCTTCCTCTGCCTCAGAGTCAGTTGACTCCACCACCAAGCCAGGCTGGCCAGAATGTCCTGGATAGACATCATTCCTCCTCTCACTTCCAGCTGACCCAGACTCAGCATCACTGGACCCTTCAGAGTTCGAGGAGGTTTCAGAGCCACCAAGGCCATCTTCCTCACGAACCCCACATGTGGGAACGTACGGCTTCAAGTTATCAACGTGAAACCGGTCCCGCACCTTCTGACCATACCAACCTACAAATTCTACCTTGTAGACCAGGTCGGAATCCTGCTGGACCACCGTACCGAATTCAGCCTTGTAAGCGAAATTCCACTTCTTGGCTTGACCGAGTTTCCCAGCCATATCTCTCATCCAGACCTTACTACCAGGCTGGTACAGGGGTGGCTCCACCCGGCCGGCGTCATACCGGCTCTTCTGTCTGGCTTGAGCGGCTGCCAAATTTTGACGAGCACGCTCCTCCACGGCTTGCTGATCGGGCAAGTCGCGGACCGGACCGTTAGGAAAGAGATTATCAATCCCCAACCTAGGCTCACTCCCAAACAACAATTGGTACAGAGACACATCAGTGCTCTCCTGCACCGCAGTGTTGTAGGCACACACGGGGGACCGCAATTTCTCCCCCAAATCATGTTGGTCCTTGAGGGGATCAAGGTAACGTTTGATGGTTTCCATCACGGTCTTGTTCGTACGCTCCGTAAGCCCATTAGCTTGCGGATGGTATGCCGTCGTGAAGTGCTGCGCTATATTATAGAGCTCCCGGAACTTTCGCAAGATCTTGCTGCAGAACTGGGATCCACGATCCGAGATGAGAGTAGTCGGAGTGCCATACACTGACAAGATCTCATCTTTCAGGAACTTGACAACACAAGCGGCCGTAGCCCTTCATACTGCCTTTGCCATGCCGTACCGGGTGAAGTAATGCACCATGATCAGTACATAGGTGACTCCACCCACAGACGTGGGAAAAGGCCCAACAAAGTCCATTCCCCAGGCGTGA
The DNA here is from genome assembly GCA_036925085.1 of Brachycybe producta. Classification (NCBI taxonomy): domain Eukaryota; kingdom Metazoa; phylum Arthropoda; class Diplopoda; order Playtdesmida; family Andrognathidae; genus Brachycybe; species Brachycybe producta. Next base: position 427,428 of record JAUPFP010000086.1, read on the forward strand.
ACCGGGTACTCAGGAACTATGGGTTGCAAGAATCCTTGAGCTCTTGCAAACTGTCGTACTCACTGACACACTAAGCATGACTTAACATACTCCACCATGTCACGTTTCATACCTAGCCCGTAGAAACGAGTACGTAACCGTTGGTAGGTCTTGTACAATCCGAAGTGACCAGCTTCGGAGCTATCGTGCAACTTCCCCAAGCAGAAGACTTGACACGACCTTGGCACAACCAACACAGTTCTTGTGCGATCCTGAATGGATTTGATGGCATACAACAACTTGTCTGCCACCACGAACTTGAACCTTAAGTTCGAGTCGGGGTCGGTGGAGAGCTCAACTTCACCTTGGAGCACCAACTGTCGTTGGCCTGCTCCATCACCCAATCCACCTCAGACCGGATCCGGTAAATCACCTCACCCACGTCTTCTTCGACGTGTTCAGGCAAAGGAGGATCAACAACTTCATTCACCGGATACCGACTCACCGGAGGTAACCCACCGGTATCAATAGTGTGTTCGACGAGCGGGGTTCCCCCAGCTCTGTATAATCGAACGCAAAATGATCACGGCGTTCCAGCAGGAACTCCCGAAGCTGTGCCGCCTCCTCAGGTTTCAGACTAGGTCCGATTTTAAGGCACTCTTCGAGAGTGGGTTTAACTTCCGCATTGAGGATCCGGCGACCTTTCCTGGTCGCTCCTCTCAACTTAGGCGGAATCCCCCCTGGGCGGCCATCTCCATGAGTGGGGTCTCCCCCTCTCAACTTAAATGGATCGTCCAGTCCCACCACTAGGGCTGCCTCCACAGCTTGAGCAGTCGCCACACCCTCCACTGGTTTCAGGGCAATGGGTACGTCGGCGACATTCTCAAGCCATATGTCGTAAGAGCCTTCTTCTGTGGCTTCGGCAATTCCTGCCACCGCCAACAGACCACGGCCACCTAAGGGTTTACGGTGGGGCTCAACGAGAAGCAGCTGTCCAGGGCCAGCATGCTCTATCAAGCTCACGGAAACCACCTTCCGCTCATGAGCTGATAGCCATACGTTCTCCAACAGTCGCACTGAACAAACTTCCCCGCTCCTAATTGGAGAACTGGTCTCGGCGAGCGCGGGTGACACAATGTCAACCCACCCATCCACCTTTTCAGGCTTCGCAGGCATACCTTCCGGTAACCCGTAAGGAGGCTCGTAGGCCCGTAGCAGAGGTTCCACAGAATCGTGAAGCTTCGCCAACGCCTCCAACAACGAGTTTGAAAGTTGTACCGAAGTACCCTGCAAAGCCTGAACCAGCCAAAACCACATTCTGTAAATCCAAACTCTGTAGAACTTGGTAAAGAAAACTTTCCACGGTGTTCGGTTGGTCAAACACCGTGATTTGGTCGGCCCCAACATGGTAGCAACACCATAACAACCATGTCGACGCCTCCACATATGTCATTTATGCCTCCACAGCTGTCATTTACTGCACGACACACCAATTGACAGTACAAAAGAACTGCCAACAGGCAGAAAAGAAAGAATCCCCTTTTGGGACTTACTTTTATTTTTTGGCATCCAGTGCTCCTGGGTCTTTTTGTCGTTTCCTCTGGTAAATAGCGTTATATTTGGTAAAATTAATGGCAAATGACCATCTTTGTTTATATTTCCAAACAAGATGGCACTTAGCCACTAATTTCACCGGAGGAATGGCTAACAGCGGCAGTTTGGTGGCTAAAACACCATTAGCCACCTCCATCACTGTTTCCATAGAGATTCTCCCATCATCTGCTTTTTTAGGGGCAGATATATCATGCAAATCTCTGGGAAAAAACTCAGGAGAGAGATCACGGTCTAAAGTTACACCAGCAGACAGAATACCAAGTCTGCAACCTGGATTTATGGATTTCTTCACCCAGTTCTCCCTGGGCAACCGCCATCTGTTCATGACAGACAGGCGGTCCCATCCAGGGGTCACTGGGTATTCATTGTAAATTTTCCTCAATCAGGCCATCATCCCACTCCAGGGATCGGCACTATTTCTCCCACCAGGGCAGGGGCTCATAGTATCTGACAGGTCCTGGCACTCTCTGGTGCCCCAGAGGAAGCCTGCACCACCTCAAAAGCCTTCGGTTTCCTCGGTCGGAGGTTGTACCTGGGCTGAGGTGCTTCCTCTGCCTCCAAGTCAGTAGACTCTTCAGCCAAGAAGGGCTGACTGGGAGTTCCTGGAGGGACATTACCCATCCTCTCACTTCCATCAGTCTTGGACTCGGCATCACTTGTCCCTTCAGAGTTCGAAGAGGTGTCAGAGCCTCCCAGGTCATCTTCTACACAAACTCCACATGTGGGAATGTACGGCTTCAAGTTAACCACATGAAACCGCTCCCGCACCTTCCGACCGTACCATCTACGAATTCTACCTCATAGATTATGTTGGAAGCCTGCCGGACCACCGTACCAAAGTTCCACTTCTCAGCTTGGCCGAGCTTACCATCCATATCCCTCATCCAAACCTTCATACCAGGCTGGTACAGGGGTGGCTTCACCCAGCCAGTGTGGTACTGGGACCCATGATCTGAGATGAGAGTAGTCGGTATGCCATACACCGACAAGATCTCATCTTTCAGAAACTTGACAACACAAGTGGCCGTAGCCATTCCTACTGCCTTGGCCATGCCGTACAGGGTGAAGTAGTCCACCATAATCAACACATAGGTTACTCCACCCATGGATGCAGAAAATGGCTAAACAAAGTCTATTCACCAGGCAAGAACTGGGTACTCTGGAACTATCAGTTTCAGGAATCCTTGAGCTCTAGCGAACTGTCGTACTCTCTGACACACTAAGCATGACATATAATAAGCTTCCACCATGTCACGTTTCTTATCTAACCAGTAGAAATGAGTACGCAACCGTTGGTATGTCTTGTACACTCCGAAGTGACCAGCTTCGAAGCTATCGTGCAACTGCTGCAATCAGAAAGCTTGACATGACCTCGTTACAACCAACACAGTCCTTGTGCAATCCTGAATGGATATGATGGCATACAACAACTTGTCTGCCACCACAAACTTGAACCGTAAGTTTGAGTTTGGCTTGGTGAAGAGGTCACGCTTCACCTTGGAGCACCAATTGTCATTGTTCCACTCCATAACCCAATCCACCTTGGAACAGATCCTGTAAATTACCTCACCCACATCTGCCTCGACGTGTTCAGGCAACGAAGGATTGTCAACTTCACTTACCAGATACCGACTCAAACCGTCAGCATCCTCATGAAGTTTTCCCTTCTTATTCTGAATCTTATACAGGTACTACTGCAACTGCATCTGCCAATGCCCCAACCTGCCTAGCAAGTTTTTGTTGGTCTGCAGATGACACAGACCATGGTGATCAGTTATGATCACAACGTCCCGGTAAAAAATGTAAGGACGGAATTTACCCACGGCAAACATGATCGCAAAGCATTCCTGCTCGGTGACAGAATACCGTGTTTCTGGTCCTTTCATGAGACGGCTAGCATAGGCCAGAACCCAAGGAGCCTTGTCCTCAGGTAACTTCTGATATACCACAACACCTAGACTATAACCACTCACATTTCAGTGTGAATTAACCCCTCACCACATGGATCATACAAGGTGAGCACTAAAGTGGAATGAAAGCAGGGCAAAAAAAATTTTTTTTTCCCTATTTGTAATAGTGCAGAAATGTTGCCTTTCATATTGCTTATAAACCTGTAAAAATTTGGAGTCAATCAAATGTAACACGCCGAGATTCTGTTTCCGGGCGGTCCTACTTCGTGGGGAACCTGAACCTACGCTCACTCGATTTTATGTCCCTAAATAAAGTTTAGACGGAGCCGGAGAGAATGTAGAAACGAACTTTTAATAGAATATATACAAGACATAACAATTATGAAGACACTTTATAAAAGAAGAACCTCAAAAGGTTCCGACTGTTCTTTTCCCGGAACACCAAAATGACGATGCGTCCAGATTGATGATCAGCTGAGAAAGAACAACTGATATTTGAATTTGCCTCTCAGTTTGATAGCGATCGTCTACGCCCCTTTTGTGACGTAGCGATCGCCTGATTGGCCAATTCACCTATCAGCCGTGACAGATCAGCTGTCATCAGCCCGGCCTCATGGAGCCAGCTAACAATTCAAAAGAGTAAGGGAGGAAAGGAAGGGAGATCGATACGATGATCGATCTCTTCATAGAGATTATGCAGCACGTTTGTGAACAACCCCTGATAAGCCAGACACCCAAAACGTGGCGTGTCACATTTCCTCCAACTAGCTGTGAAACACGTCTCTGTGTTTTCGATAGAGCAAGAAGTGAAAGAAAGCGGAGAAGAAATTTTGCAGAGCTGGAACGCTTACTTCAACGTCCCAGCGAGAACAACCCCCCTAATTAAAATTTTGTCTGGTTTCGGCCTTTTGAGGTTCTTCAAAAACTTAGATAATTTAGCTATGCCCGTGACCAGTGGATACCAGCGGCCTCAGGCATATACAACAAAAATAAATATTCTGAGTATATATCAGATAATCAGCTTAAAAACATGGGCCTAGCTGGAATGAACAGCCAGCTCCCATGCAGTAACTTAAAACAGACAAGTCAACGAATACGAATAAAAAGAAACTGGTCAGAACTTATGAACAGTGCTCATGCATAAATTTGACTAGTAAATTAATAACCAAAACGGAATTTCGATATTCATACGAACTCCGAATAGGTGACTTTTAGCAACGACTTGAACAGAACAAACAGAACAGGATAACTGTTCAAAATAAAAATGAAACGATCACCCGTTTTCAGATAAAAATCTGGTCAAGCAGATGACCAGTATTCATGCACAAATTCAAAAATAAAGACTTAAAAATAGCGAACTTGACGACTTCGGTACAACTTCCTAGTAATCAGCGTCAATCCACTTGGAATCATGTCCATCAAGATCTCTCATAAACAACCCATGAATGGTTGCATCAGTGGCTGCCTCCCTAGAATTCATCAGCTGCCGGAGATGATGGTAAACAGCGTCCCACAAGATGGCGGGCCTGTAGATTCTTTCAGCTGGCTGCAGCTGATGTCCCACCACACGATACGAAGGCTCTCCATCCTGCGCGAACACTGTGGCACTAAATTGACGAAGCCCCACTTGGTAAGCACAGAAGTCAATCTGTCCCAGGAAGTAGAAAACCTCAATGTGTCGATGACCCGGAAACACTATTGCGGTGGCCAGGGCCTGACACACTGTCAAGCCGAGCACGAGCCGTCGCGGTGTCATCGGGAAAGATAAATCAGGTGCTCGCTCCTCCAGATCAAAGTGCCCCAGATAAATGGTGTTGGTGGACCTGGCTTCCATCTGCCAGCATACCCAGCGATTATTCAGCAGCATCTCCTCTTGGTTGACGATTCTTATCGGTCGGCGTCGGCGTGGGGTTCCGGGCTCCCCGGTAGTGAACACTGCAGAGCGAGTGGTGTCCTCCATGGAAGTTCCTTGACTGTTGCAAGGCACCAAGGACCAATCTGTGATGTCGCTAGGAGTGGCGGGTTGATTTGACGTCAAGTACTCGGCGACAAAGGTCGCATCCCGAGCCATAACCTCGGCAAACGGATCCTCCCGGGCGGCTTCAGATCCCTCAGTGGCTGTGGCAACGTCCCTAGTTTTTCCGACAGCAGGTTCATCCAGTAGCTCTATACTAACTCCAACAGGATCCCCGGAAACCTTGGCTTGAGTCTCCACAACTGTTCCAGTGGAGTCAGTTGACGACGAATTCTGCTCTCCTTCAGGACTTTTATTAGATGAATTCACTCCATCAAGACTAATCTCAGGCTCCGATTGTTCCAGGCTTCGGTAGGTCACTATTAGGCGAGCCCGTCGAGCATGATGAGCGATGACCCGTGCATCATTTCGGGCTTTGTGACATGGAGCATTTTTCTTTCGCTTCCTTCTCTTTCTTTTTGGCTCGGCCTGTCTATCTTGATCGACCTCAAGCTCTTCCGAAAGGAACACCGTCGGTAAACTGTGCATCTCATCCTCGGAATCTGAGGAGACTTCAGTCTTGTCGCAAACAATGTCCACAACCACCTCCCCCTTTTGATCAGGGCGATTCTTCAAAATTTGTGGCAGAGAACCTCCAGCTTCCCTAACACGACGACATTCAGGCACAAGCCCCCGAACTTCCTGTTTGTAGCTTTCTCTCTCCATTACGCTTCTTGCAGAAGCAGCGCTATTAGAGGTAACTGTAGCAGTAGACTCCGCAAATCGAACTGCCCGAGCCTGCTTCATGATGTTTAGGACCTCATGTGGATCTAAAGACGGTAGCCTTCTTCCCCACTCTGCCTCCTCCTTGGCCTCATGCTCAGCTTGCTCTTTTAAAGCCTGCTCCCGGGAATGTTGAGGTTGTTCAATGATTGACGCTGAGGATAGGTTTGCCGTCACTGGTAGTCCCACCTGTCGGTATTGCTCATGTATTTGTTGCAACTCTACCAGGCTTTGTCGCTGACGATCCTCAACCTCCTGATTAATTCTTCGGAGTCGTCTACGAAGATCTTCCTGCTCCTCCCATTCTGCCACAGTCGGACCCTTGCCCCAGTTCTTGGGCTCCGCTCCTCCCGGCATGCACTGTCCTGGAGCAATAGACTCACGGAATTCCCGTGTTGCCCCCAAAGGCATGGTTTCGATGTCAATTCTTGCCTCATTTTGTTCCTGTATGTGGACAGATTCTTCTATTCGCATCGGCCGAATCGAAGATACATAAGGCTCTACGCCTTCCCGACCCAAATTAGCCGGTTGTCGACCGTGAACTCGATGACGACGATCCCCAGTTCGTTGAAAATTCGTAGGCTGGTGAGGATGACGATCCGAGCGAGATCGACGATCTCCGGATCCCGGAGACCATGTCCCACGCCCAGAACGCCTTCCAGACAGTGGCAAAGAAGTTTCCATCTGTCCTCCACGCCAGTTCCCTCTACTGGAAGATGACATTGACACTACACCAGAGTCACTCACAGTTAATGTCCAGGATTTCTTTCCGATGACAGAATCTTCCTTCCGACACTCAGCTTCGCAGAATGGCGCTCGACCAAGTTCCAGCAGTCTTAAAAGAGACCTCCTCCGATGGCTGACACGATCGCCATCACTGTCACAGATTTTAGCACTTGAGTTGTAACTGACAACTCTTTTAGAACGAAACTTTATCGAAGATAAAGGTAAATCCGACTTCTTCAGCCTTGAAAAAGGCTTTTGTTTTCGGCCGATAAAAGTAAACTTCCCGAGAACAAAGAACAATAAAAATTCCGCGACTTTACCACCCTTCTCCTCTGGTAACCAAATCGAAAGTGAAGCGTCTTCTGGCACTTCTTTCGATAAGTTGTTACCATATCCTTGCGCGTGGATATAGCCACAGGTGGTATTGGTCAGTGGCCTTATCACAACCTTACCATTATTGGTCCATGACCTTCTTCTTCCAGAAATGGGAGGAGTCTCTGACGTCATTTGTTGACATATGATGGTACCAAAATTTTCCAAACTTCTTTCCCACGCTTCCCCTAGTTTTCGCGCCTGGGTGTGAAGTTTCTCTTGAATTTTGATGACGTCGCTTGGATCCATTGACTTCAATCTCGACAGTTCTTTATTGAAATCCAATTCCGGAAGTACCAGATCCTCCATTTTTGACAAGCTTTTGCCATTCCTTCTGCTAAATTCGTCGTGATCATGTGTTCCTTGTATTGTCAGATAAATTTCCAATTTTATCTTGCCGATAAAAAGTTTGTCAACGGAAAAACATTCTTCCAGTCGATCTTCAGGAATATGGTCGAAAGGTAAATCAACCTTGCACTTATTTTTGTCGTTCAATAAGTCGAATGCATGACTAGGGCCTGGGGTAGGTGATACATCTCTCCCCCAACTAGGTCTTGAACATCTTCTTTTCGCCTTTCGTTGTATGGGCGCATATGAACGATGTTTACTTTATCTCGAACCATTTTTCCCCAAATATTTTCATGTTCTAGTTCGTAAACAGTGTCAGTTATTTTATTTGTCACAGTGTATCCTTCCTTATAGATGTATCGTAATTTCTTTGCTTCATTCAGCACCACCCTGGAGTCTCGGACCAGGACTTTCTGTCTGATTTGGTACTCCTCAGGCTTTTTCCTTCTTGCATCATAATATTTCTTTTGACGCAGGTGAGCTTGATGAAGATTGTTTTTGGCAACCAGGAGCGAATCTTCTATCTCCTGTATACCTCCAGTTTTCAACTTTACATCTGCCGTTTTCGGAAGGTTAGGAACTCTGTTGTCTATCGGTAGTCTTGCTTCCCTTCCAAACATCAGTCGGTAAGGTGGAAACTTAGCAGAACCATGCTTAGCTGTGTTGTAAGCGAATACAGCTGGTTGTAGATGAAAATACCAGTCTTTCTGCTGTTTTCCAGGTGTCAAAGCTTTTCTAATGATTTGCATCATGGTTTTATTTGTCCTTTCAGCCAAACCATCCCCTTGAGGAAAGTAGGCTGTTGTCGTCGTATGTCTCACTCCCAATTCTTCGAACAGCTCCTGAGCCTCCTGAGCTGTGAAAGGAGTCCCTCTGTTTGTTAAGATTCGAATTGGAGTCCCAATTTGATGAATAATCACATCCTCGACGAAGCTTTTAGTCATTTTTGCACTCTGCCTCTGCACTGCTCGTGCAAAACAGTATCGGGTTGCATAATCCACCACTAGAATAATATGTTGTACACCTCCCAAAGACTTGGGAAGAGGTCCAATGTAATCGATGCTCCAGCACTCCCCAGGTTGTCCGATTGGCATTTCATGCAGAAATCCAGGGATTTTCTGTTGTGGTTTGTTGCAAAGCTGACAGATATGACAAGTGCGCACGTAATCAATCGTATCAGCTTTTCAGGAGTCCCAGTAGAATCGTTGGGCTACTATTTAAAAAGTTTTATCCTGTCCTAGGTGTCCAGCTTCTGGTGTATCGTGAAGCATCTCCAACACCTCGGAGATCAGATGTTTCGGTACAACATTCAACAGTGTAGCAACCTCACTTCGTCGGTATACTATTGCACAGAGTATATCATCCACCATGACATACTTCCTTTTCAGTTCATCATCTGAATGATTCGTCAAAGATTCAATTATCTTTTCCAGTTCAGGATCATATCTTTGTTCGCTTGCCCAGTCCCAGATGCTTGCAGCGGCAAAGATCACACCATCATCAAGGTCGTCAGGTTCAGGCTGTAATCTCCAGTTTGGTGGCACATCCACAGGTTGTCGAGAAATACAGTCTGCATCGACATGAGTTATTCCAGCCTTGTAAACGATGGTATAGTTGTATTCCTGCATCAGGAGTTGCCATCTCCCAAGTCTACCCTCCAGTCTTTGAGCGGTTTTCATATAACAAAGTGAGTGATGGTCCGTAACGATCACAAAAGGTTTGTTGAACAGGTACGGTCTGAACTTAGTCACTCCATAAATTATGGCGAGGCATTCCTTGTCCGTAGTGGAGTAATTAACCTCTGCAGCTTTTAACATTCGAGAAACCGCACCGAGCATTTGTAAAGGTTTGTCTTTAGATTTTTGGTATAGGATCGCTCCAACTCCTTTTCCTGACGCTTCGCTATGCATACTCAGTTCTCCTTGTGGATCATAAACTGCTAACACAGGTGCTTCAGTCAGCTTCCTTTTGAGCAGACTGAACGCGGCTTCACACTCAATAGTCCACTCAAAGTTGGTTTCCTTCTTCGTAAGGTTAGTAAGTGGCTTGGCAAAATGAGCGAAGTTGGCAATATGTTTCCGATAGAATCCTGCCATTCCAAGAAATCGTCTTGTTTCTTTAAGATTCGTAGGTGCCGGAAGCTCAGAAATTGCTTCCACCTTCTTCGGATCCGGTTGCACTCCTCGAGCGGAAATCAGATGTCCGAGGTACAGCACCTCCTCGTACCCAAAGTAGCATTTTCCAGGATTAAGTTTCAGATCGGCATCATCCAGTAGATTCAAGATGAGGTTGAGTCGTTCGATGAATTGTTCAAATGTCTTACCGAAGACAATAATGTCGTCAAGGTAGACGAGGCAAGTTTCCCATTTATTTCCAGCGAGTAGGATGTCCAGGGCTCTCTGCATAGTTGCCGGTGCATTGCATAACCCAAAAGGCATCCTGTTGAACTCAAATAGTCCTCCAGGTGTAATAAATGCGGTCTTTTCCTTGTCCTCATCAGCCATGTTGAACTGCCAATAACCGGACTTCATATCAAGGGTGGCATAGTATCGAGCTCCATGAAGTGAATCCAAGGCATCATCGATCCTTGGCAAAGGATAGTTGTCCACTTTCGTTTGGGTATTTAACCGTCGATAATCCACACAAAATCGATATTGTCCATCTTTCTTTTTGACTAGGACCACGCGAGAAGAGTAAGGTGACTTTGAAGGTCTGATGACACCAGCATCGAGCATTTCCTGCACATTTGTTTTTATTATGGCACGTTGTTCTGGGCTGTGCCTCCTTAAGGGCTCCCGGACCGGTGGCAAGCCGTTGGTATCGATCCGGTGTTGAGTCAAGTTTGTACTTCCCAACTCGTCCTGAGTAAACGCAAATGATGTGCAGTGTCGTCGTAGTAAGTCTTTCAAAATGTCTCTTTGCTCCTTCCTTAGAGTCGGTCCCAGTTGCATGGCTTCGTCGAACTCCTGATCTGACATTTCCACTTTTCCGATAACGGGAATTTCTGAGGGAGCAACATTTTCCCTGAACTTGACATCTTGTTCTATGCAGTATTCGGTCTGCATATGAGCAACGACCTCTCCGGTAGCAATTCCGACAGCATTGAGAGTGGTGTTCATGACTTCGATCTTGAAAGTCATTTCATCCTGCCCTTGCATAATACCAGGAGCAACAAATACTCCTTTCCAAGAACGCAGCTTCTCATCAGGAACCACTGCGAAGATGTCTGTCTCTCTCAGTATTCGGTTAGCCTTTACTTCAATCGATCTTATCTGTCCGGGGTTTAAGGTGACATGGTCTGTGGATCTCAGCACTTGAGCCTCACCTACAACATGGATGACGTTGATTTCACTCTCCGTCTCCCTGATTTTGTCTGACTCCTTGCTTCTTCCAGGTGGTATGACCCCTTCCTCGGATGCACTTTGCACATAACTTTGTATGCACTGCTGGTAGACTGCTCGATCGAACATGTTTTCTCCAAAGAAAACTTTGTTGGATTCCATCTCGATTACCAATCGAAAAGCTTTTCCAAGATCTCTTCCCAGTATGGCTTCTTTCTTTCCTTTTATCACTAGAAAACAAGCTCTTACGGCCTTTTCTCCAAGCTCTACAGTGGCGCATATCTGTCCGAGAATTCCGATTGTCGTTCCTCCGATTACTCCAACGGTTGGTGGTGCTACGATTGGCTCCACTTGAAGACCCAGCTCTTCCACTTTTGCTTCCGAAAGCACACTTGCGAAAGCTCCAGAGTCGACAAGTAAACGAAGAGGCTTTTGATTGATGATGACTGTGACTCGAGGTGACTCATCTTTGCCATCATATTCTCCGATTTTTTTGGGCTGGCACTGCTCTTTGATGTGCTCCCAGATGCTCTTCATTACTTTTCTGCAGCAGGTCCTACCCTTGGTTGGATCTCGCTCCTGCTTTTTGGCAGCACAACACTCCCCAGAGTGTGCAATCTGTTCTAGATAGGCTTCACGACATCCGCTCTCACTACAGTGCCTCCTGTATTGCTGTAGCATCTCGTACCAAGTCAGAAGATCTTTATCGGTCCACTTTTCGATGGCCTGTATCGTTGTTTCGGTTCCGTTTCCATTTTCATTACCGTTTTGGGTTTCCGTAGGGGTTCGTTGACTTCCAGGTGAAGGATCCCCCTCATTCTTCACCCCTCCTAGTTTAACCCATCAACTAGGGCAGTCAATGGAATGTAGCTGACTTTATCCTCCAGATAGACGACAGCCAATTCCGTTCCGTTTGATCCAATTACTACATCCGTCAGGTAGAGTTCCTCCAGTTCACGTTCCTCATCTGTGAGTTTGTTGAGGATATTTTGTGTCGGACAGTTCCTGGAGAAATGTCCCATTCCTTGACATCTGTAGCACTTTGCCTTGGTCTCCTCCACTTTTTTCCTTACAGCCGAGGAGCTTCGGGCAGCTCCAGTCGCCGCCGATCCACTCTTTGTGCTCCTCGGATTTGTCGAGGTTCGGTTCGGATTTCTGGACGAACCATTCGTATTGTTTGAGCTTGGTGCATACGCTGGACCTGAAGAATTCGCAGCATTGTTGTTTCCCTGCGCCGTAGATCTGGAGTTTGACGTCCTGCCGGAAGTTCTACCAGTAGATCTTTCAGCTCGATCTTCCTCCCCATCCTCTCCTCGATTCAGCTTCCATCTCCCAGCCAAGAACAAGGTGCTCTCCATGTTAACGACGTACTCCATGAAGGCTTTTAAGTTGGTGCTAGGAGCGGCTAGCACTGCATCGCTCATAGTAAGGTGTAATGCTTCGCGAATCTGTCCTATTCGCAAACCATCAGTCATAACCGGGTAAAGTCTTTCGGATAACCGTAGGAATTTCCTGATGAAAGATGGAGTGGGCTCTCCCTCTTTTTGCTTCATATCTGTCAATTCCTTTTTCAGGATCAGATCCTCGTCAGGTCGTCCGAAGGCTTCCAACATCTTTTCTTTCAACCCGTACCAGTCCAAACCTGGATTACGAGCTCTAGTCTGTGACAACCAGTGGCAAGCGTCCTTCTTCACACATGTTGTAATGTAGAAGTAGCGATGTCTGGGTGACCATTCATGTAGAGCGGCGATTGTTTCAAACTCCTCTAGAAATTCATTAACCTGACCATTCCCTGTAAAAGGTTTCAGTTGGTCAAGGGGATGACGGTGACCGTATCGTCGATTCAGCTCCTCCACAGTGAGTTCTCGGACTACAGGCTGTGGGCACTCATTCCTTGAATCCTCCTGTGACGATTCAACCTCCTCACTTCGATGGCTGGAAGGAAGCCTGTGGTAGACTGCTTCCTCTACTGTCCCTCTGGCCCAGGCCCATGGCTCGGGTTCACTTCGGATTAGAAGAGGAATTCCCTCCGGTCATCTATCGAAGTCCCTGCTCCTCATGTCTTCAGAGAGAGCAGGTTGGTGGCGCTGCACAATTGGAATCGGCCCTTCAGTTGAAGACTGGGCCGGAATTTGCACTGATTCCGAAACGACAGGTTGAGTGAGCTGTCGTTGCTCCGCACTTGCGAATTGATCATAGTATCCAACCGGATAGGACTGTTCAGTATGAGCTGACTGTACAGCTCGCAAAGTCAAAGTAGGCTGGGTAGACACCTCAGTCCGACTTGGTTGTCCTTGTGGTACCGGCCGTAATGGTTGAAACGCTCGAGTTGATGTTTCCAGCTGAGCTGGTTGAATTTGGTTGAAAATGTTGTTCAGTTCGAGCAGAAGAAAACATTTGCACAGGTGAGACAGGTTGAGTAACCTGTATACGTTGATAAGACTGAACAGGCTGCTCATAAAAAACAGGCTGTACAGGCTGAGGTGGCTGTTGATACCCCCAAATGCTTCAAACCCCTGTGGTCTGCTCTGTGGATAGGTATAGGGCTGATAATACTGGGGCCCCATTGGTGGGAAAGGCCCTCGTGGCTCCCCAGAGTAAGGTCCCGTATTAACTGCGGCCCACCGTTGGGTACCACTAATGTCTGAGTAAACATTGCCATATGTCGGCCCCATTGTTTGTGGATAATAGTGTGGTCCCATAGAGCAGTATTGGGGGAAAATTCAAATTTTCCCGCCTATCCATTGCCATAGTGTTGTGAGGGAAAGGATTTGACACGGGGTTGGTGAGAAAATGTGCTGACGTCATAGGATAGAAATATCCTGATTGGCTTGAAGAAATTCCAGCTGTTGGAATTTGCTGAGCCATCATTGGTCGAGTATAAACTGATGACGTAGTAGCTCCTCCCATCCCGATGCTAATTGGTCCAGGGGTTATGTGTGTTGTAACCCCCCATTGGTTGTCAAGATTTCTCTCACTTACTTGAGAAGATGATGTCATCATGGAGTGCCTACCAAAGAAGGTAGCAGCTCCATTTTGTTCACTGGAGTATAATCGATTGAGTTGTGGAGCACTCCGCTCAAACGGAGCAGCATCCAATATGGCGTCTGGTGAAGACATGGATCTTGTATTCATTTCTTCTCCACATGCTGTTAGAGGAGAGTCGGTCGATGGAAAATGAGGGAAATTTCCCCTTTCCATCGTTCGATTTTCAAAATTCAAATTTCCTCTATAGGAAATCAATGGATTTCTTCTGGTACGGGGGTTCTGGAGAACCCTACCGCCGATAGAGTCTTCGAATTGACCGTTGGACTGGTCAATTCCCACCGGACTTGAAGACGGATTCATCATCCGGTGAGTTTTTTTTTATTTTTCGATTTCCCTAGATATTTTGGGAAACCTGAAGTGTCTTTTAGTGTCTCTAGAATACTTTTACATCACAAAAAGTTATTTTCAAGCATTAACACAAGCACTTTCACTGTTTTTTTCGGTCGAAATTCGACCACACATACACAAAATACACTTTAGTTCGTTAGAACTCCCTCCAGACCCACGAAAAACTTCTTGAAACCGTCTTTTTCAAGTTATTTCGGGACGAACGAGTGGGTTGCAGGTACCCCGCACTTCCACCAAATGTAACACGCCGAGATTCTGTTTCCGGGCGGTCCTACTTCGTGGGGAACCTGAACCTACGCTCACTCGATTTTATGTCCCTAAATAAAGTTTAGACGGAGCCGGAGAGAATGTAGAAACGAACTTTTAATAGAATATATACAAGACATAACAATTATGAAGACACTTTATAAAAGAAGAACCTCAAAAGGTTCCGACTGTTCCTTTCCCGGAACACCAAAATGACGATGCGTCCAGATTGATGATCAGCTGAGAAAGAACAACTGATATTTGAATTTGCCTCTCAGTTTGATAGCGATCGTCTACGCCCCTTTTGTGACGTAGCGATCGCCTGATTGGCCAATTCACCTATCAGCCGTGACAGATCAGCTGTCATCAGCCCGGCCTCATGGAGCCAGCTAACAATTCAAAAGAGAAAGGAAGGAAAGGAAGGGAGATCGATACGATGATCGATCTCTTCATAGAGATTATGCAGCACGTTTGTGAACAACCCCTGATAAGCCAGACACCCAAAACGTGGCGTGTCACACAAATAATGCTTTGAGGTGCCGCAAACCATACAAAAATTTGGATTTTTTTCGAATTTAAGCAATATTTTTACTCTTCATGTGTTATTTTAATAAGAAGTTTTATAGGTGATTATGGTCTTACTATTATAACTGAAGCATGTAATCAATAAACTTTTAATAAAACATTTTAAAACTATGTTAAAGGATAGCTACCAAATAAGCTATGCCTTTTAACTACAAGGTATCAAAATATACGAGTATAACTGTTTCAGAACAAAATGTAAAACTTGGAATGTCTAAAATGATTCAAAAAGAGTAGTGATTTACTCAACCTTAAAGTGTTTTTTGGTTTCAAAACACGGCATAATTTTGTGTGATTCCAATTTTGACATGATGAAGTCATCGCGCACTGATTTCCCACAAACCGTGGGCGAAGCCTCTGTAACCAGCTTCACCAGTCTTTTGACAGCTTGAGTATGGCATGGTCTGCTCTGTGTCATAGTAACGAGGCAATGCAGTTCACTGTCCTGTATGTGTTTGCTCAAGGCAGGCTCAGTTACTTGACACTTCTGCCAATTTATCATATCGATGTAATCCGCAGCAGTAAACTGGATATCTGGGATCTTCAATTTTCTGGTTTGTCCAGAAGGTTGGGTTCGTGCTTTTACAATTTGTCTTAACCCCAGTTCTTGGATGCTCTTACGATCATCTGTCAACATTGCCAGAAGAATATTTTCAGGTGTCGCATAGTACCCATTTTGTTGTATCACTGGGTCAATAACTTCCAACAAAGTCCAGGAAGGTACCGTGATAACTTGATCAGCAGCCATAGTTGTCGTGAACCATCTGTGCAGTAGGGCTATCGCTTGATGTTGAACCAGATGGGGGCATAAACTTTAACCACATATTCTGCTAGTATGCATAGGTTTTCCGATGGATTGTACTTGCGATGTAAAGCCTAAGAATTCTGTTTGCCAGCATGAGCCACCGAGAATGGGCAAATTAACCTGGGGTTCTAATAGCCAGATAAGATGAACACACACCATTTGAAACTGCATGAACCATTTCAAGAAGGTATTTTTGGTCACTACTTAAGTCACTGAATGCAGTCAAACCACTGGGTAGAGATCTTTGAATTGGTTGGAATTCCACCACTGGAAACTGTTCGCAAGTTTCTAGTTGTTTGCTGATACCACCCACAAACGAGTTAGGCCCCGAAGTTTTGCCTTCCAGAAACTGGAATAAATGTCGCAAAGGAAGCTAATTTGAGTGCATAAGACAAATTAGCCATTGAAGAGGCCTTCCAAAATCTTTCTCGAGAAGAGTAATTATTCCTCCTTTTGTTCCTGTGTTACTGTTAGTTCCATCACACCCTACTGCTATTATTGTAGATGTATTGATTGCTTTCTCTTGCAAGAATTCAAGAATTCTGTTTTTTATTTCAAGCGAGGTGCCAGATTGAGGGGTTAAGTGTCCCAAAAATCTTGAGCCAGGCTCTTCCACCACAGTTATGTGTTCTTCAACAATGGATCCTTTGAAGTTTTTAGCACCTTTTTTTGTTGGACAATCGTTCTATCTTTTCTTCCATCAAAATATAAACCCCTGAAAATGCTATCCCCACACTGAAGCAACTTCGTTACTTTTGTTCGTGACTCTCTCACAATTTTTCTGCCTTTGTCGTCTTACTTTCATTCAGTCCACTACTTCGCTAGTGTCAGTTGTTTTTATAAGACCCACGTTGTGAAGCACTGAACTGGCAATAATAGCTGCTTTACAATCTGAAACGTCAGTCCTATCACAAACTGATGCTAATGTAGATACTTTCACTCGCATTTGTGACAGAGGTTGATGGCTCGGAAAACGTCGATGGGTCACTTGACAATGATGGTTTTCCCTTTTCATCTGATTGGCTTACATCTTCCTCTTCACTAACAGAACTCGAATCTACACTGTTTTCACTCATAGTTTTATAACTTTCCGAAAGTTCTCATAATTCATTTTTATTCGTTTCTGAACCCTGGTACTTGGCATTTTCAAGTCTTTCCTTTACTTTCTGGTTTCTAATTGCACTCTTGAGTGACTGTTCAATCGTTTTTTATCAACCCCACCAATTTTTATTTGTTTTAATGTTCTTTGATCATGCAAAAAAGACTGTTCCATTTTCGGGACATTTTTTGGTTTTTCACATTTGCATGATGAAAATTCCGTGCATTTGCAAGCAGACACATCAAATAGTTTTTCTGAATCCTTTATGAAAGCATATAAATTTAAATCAAACGTTTGACTTCCTTTTCAGAATATACTTCTGAGAAAGTTCCGATACTTTCCATGATACGTTTCTATCATTTTCAAGATTTGGTTTCTTGACACAATGGGAATAGAAGCTGTAACCCATATTTCTTCAATTTCTGTGGCCAAGATATGGGAAATTTGACTTACAGTTGCCTCCTTCTTCTTTTCTGCTTGTAGTGCTTTCCGTAAATGAAGGTAGCATCTCATCACATCACCATAACTTGGCAGCACTTGTTTATTCAACTGAGATGGGAAACCAAAAACAATACACTCATCTGCACCACGAGTTACTACACTACTTGCTTTAGCTGTCATTGTTTAAATGTTTAGTCTTTACAAAACACCAAACGATACATCTCGTTCCTTCTTTACTAGCAGACTGAAAAAATTAAATAGGATTCCAGTGTTTGTTAATACTTGTCAATTCCAGGAATAATGAAACATTGAACTCCCATCTCGTGCCCCGTCCCTACGAAAAGGAACAGCGGCGATCGAGGATTACCAAGAATTTTCTCCCCTCATTCTATCTTGTCCACGCTCGAACAGTCTGCAACGATTCAGTCGTTTTCTTATTACTACTCTTGCAAATATTAATATTTTTTTTCACTTTTCTGTTTACATAGGACACGTCTCTACTCTCGATTTAAGCATGTAAAATTTTTTCTTACAGTTTCAGAATAAAAAAAATAAAAAGTGTCAAAAATGGCAAAAATCATGAAAATTTCGAATGTTTGAGGGGTTTGCAAGACTTCAAGATGATTTTTGATCGAGCCCCGGTTTTGGCTGCTTGATATTGTTGGCAAAAGGCAACTTTTGCCCACTATTATGAAACAATTTGACAAAATTCATGTTTTCGTTCCACCCTAAGTGAGCACCGGTGCTTTGGTTAAGAATGCCTTTAACCACTCGATTTCTAGACCAAACTGCTTCGACCAGTCAAAGGATGTATTCTTCCTAGTCAGATTATGCAGTAGCCTTGCAACCTTGGCAAAGTCTTTAATGAACCTGGGATAGTAGCCGGCCAGTTCGAGAAAACTTCGAATGGCGGCCACCGTTGTAGGGACATCAAACTCTTCGACTGCTCTTATGAGACCCGGGTCCAGAGCAACTCCCTCAGCACTTACTATGTGACTGAGATATTTGACCTTGTCAAACCCGAAGAAACACTTCTTTGGCTAGAGTTTCAGCTCCGCCCCTCGTAACAGTCCTAGGACAGTACCTAAGCATTCGAGAAACTGCTCAAAGGTGTTCCCAAAGATGATAATACCGTCCAGGTACACCCAGCAGCTCTTCCACTTATGTCCAGCCAACAAGAGGTCTAATGCTCTTTGCATTGTGGCCGGAGCATTACAGAGTCTGAAAGGCATTTTCCGAAACTTAAACAGACCTTGCGAGCAAATGAATGCTGTCTTCTCAATGTCTTGCTCTGCCATCCTGACCTGCCAGTAACCACTAGCGAGGTCCAGGGATACTTTGCTCTGGCAGGTGAATCGAGGGCATCTTCGATGTGAGGTAGTGAGAACTGATCCGCCACTGCCACTGCCAACAGACCACGACCGCCTAAGGCTTTACAGTGGGGCTCAATGAGAAGCAGCTGTCCAGAGCCAGCATGCTCTACCAAACTCATGGACACTACTTTCCACTCATGAGATGATAGCCATACTTTCTCCAGCTATCGCAGGGAAACAAACATCCCTGCTCCTAATTGGAGAACAGGTCTCTGCGAGTTCAGGCAACACAATGTAGACCCACCCTTTCCAGTATCTGCAGGCATGCCTTCTGGAATCCCGAATGAAGGGAGAAGCAGAGGCTCCACAGAATTGTGAAGCTTCGCCAATGACTCCAGTAACGAGTTTGAAAGTTGTACATTTTGCAAAGTACCCTGCAAAGCCTGATCCACCAAGTGCAAACCGAGAAGCCAGGTCAACACCGACAATGGCTTCTCCTTCTCTTTCAACCACTAGAAGATGGGTTCCGATGGATCGCTCATGGGTTGACATGTTCACGAAACTCCTGCACTGGTAACTCCATCTCCAGTGCCACTGACATGCTTATTACTGATTCTTGGGCACTGGTGTTGATGATCTTCTCCTCCAGACGATCATCCATCGACACCAGAACACATGATGCCCCTCACAAGTAAGCATGGCTCTGAAGCTCAAGTAAGAGCAACTGTCGTTGCCCGACACTGCTTTTCCGAGCCTCATCCATCTTCCCAATCTGTAGAGGACAGTCGTACGGGATGCTCGGGAGTCTGGGTATCACCCTCCACTCCAGGAGATCTAGCAGGCCTGGGCAACAGCATGGGTGCACCAACGCCTGAAGCCCTCGCAATGCCCGTACTAACCAGACCTCTTTTACGAGTAGGAAAATAAGGTGCTACCCGCGCAGCTTCCAATGTGGGGCATAACTTTGGAAACACCTAACTGGTGATTTCCGGGTCTGCAGACCTTGCCAGAGGCCCTCTTGATTCCAGCAGAATACCCACATATTTAGAAACTGCCCTCGATCAGGTTGGTGACTATGCCAGACAATTGAGTTTTTTTGGAAACCTGTTCGACTGCAACTCAGTTCTGCAGTAACTAGTGTTGGTTTAACGAAGGCGCACCTTCATTACATGCTACAGGTAGATAGAACATCTGTACCTCGATCACGGTGGACAGATACTCTCTGCCATGCAGTACCACGGGTACTAGACCCAGTAAGACTGCACTGCCTGGCTTGCACCAGGTGTCACCCGGGCAATCAAGGACCTGGCTGCCTTCTGGTTAGAGCTCCACCTCCAGCCATTTGACTGGACCCAGACAGTGCTGCTGTGGACAGATTTCCACCCTGGTTCTGCCGCCTAGTCTTTTTACCCTTCTCACCGGTCTTGGCAGTCACTCCATCTGCACTGAATGGAGCAGTCACCTTTGCACCCGAAAGGTTTGAGGAAGACTTAGTAGAGCCTTTGGACTGTGCCAAAGCGTTGGAGGCCTTGACCATAGTCTTAGTCTCTGGTACCGTCAAGGTATGGGCAGGTAATTCACCCGCCATCAACATGTCAGCCTCGGCCAACAATGCCATGGCTGTAAATGCCCACACTGTTTTGACCATTGATCCCAAAGCGGTTTGAGGATCGCCAGCTGCAGTTTCTTCTTGAAATTTAGTAGTCGGCAAGACTCATCTTCTCGAGGAGAAACTCGTTCTGCTAGCTCGGTAAACCGCCAGTAGAAAGTCTCGAGCGACTCGGTTGGCTCCTGTTTCATTGTTTCGAACCGATTGAAACAGGTCTGAGCCAGATTCTTGGTCCCAAAACGCTGGAACATGGCCTCCTTTAGCTCTGGCCAGGTCAGGTCCGGCTGAAACTCCACCAAACTGGCATAGTATTCTTCACTCAGGCCATCCAGCAGATATGTCAAGTAACTGCACCTGGCCTCATCCGTCCAGTGCTTAGCCCAAGCTTTGGCATCGAACTGCTGAAGAAAAGGCATCATGTCCATCTTACCATATGAAGGAGTGCATTGGATTAAAAAACACAAATACCTGGATCTCTGATGGGTTGGCCAGAGCAGGTGTCTATGGCACGGTACTTACCCGCTGTGGTGCCCTGCTTCAGTTCCCCGAAGTCTTAGCATCAAGCTCAGCTTCTGTGGGTTCCACCATGTGGAACTTCGGCCGCTGAATGGGCAAAGGAACTCTGCGACTGACCCTCATAGGAGCTGTCCAAGTTCCTCCATTAGGTATCCACCCGGTCGAAACTGGTGGCTTCGTACACCCCTCAGTTGCACGAGCGACGGTGAGAACCGTGGTTGTTCTTCCCATATCCCTTGGATCTCCTGGGTCAGATGTCCCTGCAACCGCAGGACATCTATTCTCCTGGCAACAGCTAGAAGTTGTACCTCAGACATCGACACTAGCCGTGACGCTGTGCCCTGCAGAGTACCAGACAGAGTATCCACTGACTCACTCAAGAGTCTCTCACCACATCCAACCGGACTGGTGGCAGTGGAGATTAGGAATCCGGCCAATGGCTGCATGCCTATTTCTGCCGGGATCCTGAGAACCTCTTCAACACCGTCCAACGGTGCTTCGTCAGTAACAATGCCTCCTTGGTGTGGTCACACCATTACAAAGTCGCCAAGCGGAGGTCGGGCTGCAGGGACACCCCCTATGGCACCTTCCTCCTCTGAACCACCGTGTCCGTTCCCGCTGACAGCAACCCCAACCGGTTGCTGCCCCTTCAGCTGAATACACTGCCGATGGTGCGGTTACAGAACTCCAAACCCTTGCCTACACCGTTACCCTGATCTGTCATCAAAGGAAATGGGGTCTAAGCTGATTTCCACCGTGTGAACATGCACTGAAATGGCCACCAATTGTAGGTCAAAGTATCTACCGTGAAATCTGGTCAAATCATGGACCAAAGTCCATTAAACACCTTCAAGCAACGGTAGACCAGTAAACAAATGTATCACGGACAAATGTCCGTGTCCCACGGTAACCGTAAGGTTAGAATCTCTTTTCACCATCTTCGAATGGAGATTACGGGCAACGGTCCGTAATCTACCATCTACTAACAATGAAACCACCTTTTTACCGGGTTTAACCGGTTCCTCACGGTCAACCACTGTGCTACTGGTTTACTGATGGTAAACCCTGACCGTACACGGATTTCTACCGTAGTATCACAAATAACGGTTTGTGTCCCACAGTATACTACTGGTAACCAACGGTCAAAACTATTCTTCACTGCTGTCCCATTGACAAAGTCTATGCCCGGGAGTGTCTGAACAGTTTCACAGTCTTTTGACTGTACAAGAGCAGCAGCGGTAGCACTACCTGGCGCCTCCACCATTTGTAACAACCCTACTTGGGTCCACTACAATTACCCTTCAAAACTTCCTTGTCTTACCGCTTCCTGACTTCCTTGGGGCCAAGGTCGAAGTGCGGACTGCCCTCTTGTTTCGTCCGGTCCCTGGGTGATGCTGGTTTAGAGTCGAGTTCCCTGAAGATCCACGGTCACTTTCTGCCAAATGAGTCGAGGAAACCACGGTAGACCCCCGATACTAATTTATTCAGTAAATAACTTACGATGAATTAAAGCAATAACTGCTGGCTACTCCAGCAATCAGAGATTATCAAAACACAACCACACAGAACAAAGAGATGCATAAATGATGGTGGCCATCTTGTCACCCACAACAAACACAGCATCCATCCTTTGTAGTCTGAGGGTCTCACCATAAAACTGGGTCATCACACTAGCCAACCACTTCGGACATGAGTGAGAACTCGCTACATATCATCAGAAAAGCAGATTTTACCAAGCCAAGAAAGGTATGTAACAATATATAGTGGAGGTGGTGTGTAGTTGAACAAACTTGCTATTCCATTTGCTTCTGAAGACTACCAAAAACAAAGTAACTACACCTGTTGTGGCTCAACCGAAGAGAAGTTTTTTCTGTTGGTTGCAAGTCCAAAACCGAGATGAGCAGACAGCGCCAACAATTCTGGTGAACCTTCAAGGCCATAAACTCGAGATGACGGTTGACAGTAGTGAAGAGATGTTGATCATCAGCATATCTTTTGTAAAAAGTATGAGATTTCATTGAGATTTCTGCCAAACCTGACTATTGCCAGAGGGAATCCACTGAACACCATGGTACAAGTCATTGTGCCGAAAAACTTGTAAAAGGAAAACTGATTGTCGTCAAAGGGCGACATGAGGCTCTCCTCGGAAACAATCTGAGAAAAGACCTCAACATTTGCATCAATTTGAAACACAAGAAACCCTATTTCAAAGGAACTATTGCTAGTCACTTTCCAGAAGCAGAAACAAGCAGAATATTTCTTTCAAAATCTTCAAGATGAAGAAGAGGAGACACAAGCAAAACTCCTGAATAAGGGGCCAGCAAAAGTATGTCTGGTACAAATTCTCATACTCGAGCCAAAGAAAGTTTTTCTTGTCAAGGTCAATGCTCCTGAAGATCTACAAGAAGCCATACTTCAGTTTGTTGGCTCATGTTAAAGCATGATCCAGCAGAGAGAGATTAAAGTTTCTCCTGGAATTATCAAAGGAAGTGGAGAATCAATGTTTTGTATCCAGGTTGTCAACCCTACTGGAAAGAACACTCACCCAAATGCCAGATAGACCATTGCAACAGTTGAAGACATCACAACAGCTCTTAATGCACCTGTGGGCCCTTCTATTTGCAAGGTTGAAGCTCAAAGTGATAATGACTGTGTACGACCCAATTGTTCCGTTACAATACTCGGACAAATTAAAACTAATTTACCCGACTCCAGACTCCGGTTACGGGGACGGGATCGCACCCATAGTGGCCTCTCACGGTTAAACCTGGGTAACACTGGCTTTCATGTAATCTCCTCCCGACTTCAATGGTGAGCTGGTTTGAGATAAATTGGGTGAAACAATTTCCACCCACTCATCCACCTTGTCTGAAGACAAACCATCCTTGGCCATTTCTAAGATTGCATCTTGGTCTTGAACCATAGGATTCATACCAGAACCTCCTTTGGCTGGAAAACACACACTAGGTTTCAATTCCAAGGCATCCCATAATGCCTCTAAGAATTCCAACTGGTACGGTTTGAGTTCCAAACCATCTCAGGGGGTCGGGAGGTTAGTACCATTAAATGTGGCAAAAAGATGATCTTGGTGTGCAGCCCAGAGGTCTTCCTGGAAGTGACCAATCTATATATACCAGCTAGGTCTGCACCTAAAATGACCTCTCGCTCTTCATTGATCACAAGTATGGATACGGTCAATGCCTTACCATGAAGACAAATTTCTGTGGTAATCACGCCCACCACCTTGATGGGGCTGCCACCTGTTTCTTTCAGGCATGGAGGGACTTTCATCTTCTCCACCGACAGCCTCAACTCCCGAGCCACGGCTGTGCTCACCAAAGTGCCATCAGCCCCAGTGTCCACAATTATTTCCAAAGAATGATTTTTTATGGTCACCAGTACTCTAGGTGCACCAACCAAAGGTGTGGTGGATTGACACTGGAATGGGAGTAATCCTACTCCCATGGTTGCTTTTCTGCACCTGAGTCCCAGAGGACTGCACAGGATTCTGGGTCGACACATAAACAGTCCCACCAGGCTCACTGGGCACGGACACATCTGTCCCAGGCCTCACAACCGACCTTCCTCTCAAGTTCTCTAGTTATAAAATCCTCCAGAGAAAGTGACCACTCTTCCAAGCTGGCCAACACGGCATCAAAAGTAGGACAAGGCCATGGACACACAATGTTCACAATTTCCAGGTCTGCTGCCTTCTCCAGAGGCACTCTTGCATTCTTCAAGATCCGAGCATACTGTGAAACCGCCTCTAGGTAAGTTTCTTCATCAGCCACCATGCCAAAGTTCACACTTGAGCTTTGTAGCCTAACCAGTCCACCACCACTCAATTTGGCAGGGACCGGTATGAGTTTAATTGAACCTCTGTTTCGTTTCTACCAACCAGGTGGTAAAATACCTGACCGTCAATATGAGTAGTCAGATATGTTTACAGAAACTAATCTGCTACTACTCGGTGTCATTGGACTTTCGTCCAACCCAAGCGTGCAGTCGAGTTAACCTTAGGCTCTGCAGCCTTCGGATAATATCATTTGAAGTGGCCAAATTGACCACAACCAAAATAAGACCCGACTGTTTAGGCCACATTCCACTACCAGTGGCAAAACTACCCATAGGGTTGGCTAGCTGTGCTAGTGCACTGCCCATACTAACCTTCCCTTTCCTCTTTCCTTTCTTCTCCTGGACCTGGGTTTGTTGAGCAACCATATTGCTAGGTTGTGCACCCATCTGGTCCATAGGGGTGGATAAGTGGTAGGTTTTCTGGATGGGACCGCAGCCTTGGAGCCAGCTTCATTAGGCTGGCTTCCAACAGCATGACCCATTAGGGTGGTCCTTATTTTTTAAGTTTTTAAAAGTCTTTGTCTGACACTCCCATGTTGTTCTATTATGTATAAAATTATGTTGTGCAAAGTTATATTACAGTCAAGCAATATTTAGGGGTAGCTCAATGAATATGAAATTCTTTATTTTTTATGATTTTTCTCTATTATTGCAGGTAAAGTGAAAAATTAATAGTTATGGCTACTGCAACCAGAAAAACCAATACTTTATGGCTTATTGGGCCAGAAGAGACCTCTATCAAGGGATCAAAGTTACCCTCTAATAAACAAGTGCTCAGTGTATTTTTTATCACCACCGAACCTTAAAAAAGACAATCCGTGAAAGTTCCCGTAGTGCTGTAAAAGAAGCTGCAGTATTTTTGGAAAAAGCCTGGATTCCCATAAGACATGAACAGGATTGTGTTAAGAAGACAGAACAGCTTCATGAGAAGTGGGTCAAACTGAAAAAAAATTGTAATAGGAAAAGTGCTGTTCAGCAAAGTCATGAGAGTCAGTTTAAAGATGACCTCGATAATTTATTTGACATTGCTCATAAGGATGCCCTCACAATGATTACTATTCTAGAAGACAAGTATTTTCTACTTGCACAGAGAGAAAAAGGTCGGCTTCCTGTGATTGTTTCAGGTTTTAGGTGTTAACCAGCTTCTAGGTGTGCCTAAGTTGCAGGCAGGCACTGGGGTGTCAGGCAACTGCTGTTGCAGATTTCCTTAAAGAATGGGATGTTGTCGATCAAGTGAAAGCTATGTGCTTCGATACCACATTTAGCAACACAGGTCACAGAAATGGAACTTGTATTCTGTTAGAGCAGAAATTGCAGAAGGATCTTCTGTACTTTTCATGTCGTCACCATATCTTAGAACTTGTTCTTGCTAGTGCATTTAATGAAGCCATGGGTTGTACCTTTTCTGGCCCTGATGTAACCATATTCAAGCGATTCACACAATTCTGGGTTAAAATAGATCTGTCATCTTACATGTCTTTAGACAGCAGTGAAACTGTACAGCTTGTGATGAAAGATGAAAAAGACAATGTCATTGAATTCTGTACTAACCAGCTTCAACAAACTGACACTAAAATCAGAGATAATTACAGAGAATGTTTAGAATTAGCTATTATCTTTCTGGGAGGTACACCACCACGAGGTGTGCGATTTTTAGCCCTTGGGGCTGTACATGATGCAAGATGAATGTCCAAAGCAATATACTCACTAAAAATGTGGCTGTTTCGTAACCAGTTTACTCTCACTGCAAGAGAAAAAAAAGGACTATGCAACATATGTGTCTTTCTTGTTTATGTCTACATCAAGGCTTGGTTCACTGCCCCACTTCCCATTACTGCAGCTTTCAATGATCAACAGCTTCTGCAAAAGCTTAGAGATTATAAAAAATCAATCCTTCAATATCCAATGTTACTTGCAAGAAATTTGAGGGACATTTTTGGTACTTAAGTGAGGAACTAGTTGGATTGGCATTTTTTGATGACAGTGTGCCAATCAAATCAAAACAGGCAATGCTAAAATATCTTTATGAAAAGGAAGGTGCAGATCAGCCTCTGAAGAAAATCCAAAAATGCCAGTGGCTCCGTTAATATGAGAATAGAAGACTTTGTATCGAAGAACTCAATGCACTTATTTGACCATCTTGGCATTTCCAAAAGGTTCTTAGAACATGATCCAAAGATATGGCATCTGCGAGAAGACTACAAGCAAGCTAAGGATATCATAAAACATTTACAAGTTGTGAATGACAATGCTGAAAGAGGTGTGGCATTGATGAAAGAGTACAATCCAATATTAACAAAAAATGAAGATCAGAAACA
This sequence comes from Brachycybe producta, assembly GCA_036925085.1. NCBI lineage: Eukaryota > Metazoa > Arthropoda > Diplopoda > Playtdesmida > Andrognathidae > Brachycybe > Brachycybe producta. The sequence goes on from JAUPFP010000086.1 coordinate 454,635, forward strand.
GTATTTGCTTCAAGTTGTGAAAGAACATTCTAGTCGTTATCCAGATTGCAAAAAGACTACATTAGCTACTTTGTAGTCATTACATGTTTGGTCCAATGTTAATAAAATGTGCATAAATTACATTGTTGTGTTTTAATTGTAACTTATGTATACAAAATAGTTCATTCTAATTATTTCAATATTAGTGACACTAGATAAACAATGGTATATACATTTTAGGAGAATACATAATGATACGCTATTACGAAAACTTTGAATTCATTGAGCTACCTCTAAATATCAATTAAAATTTATAAACTTTTATGTAGACTATTTTTTTGGTTGGGAGAACAATTCTGGGGGGTCAGAACATGAAATATTTGCATTTAAAAATTACCATATATATCAAGGGACCACCCTAATGACCCATACTTGGAGAAAATAAAACTTCTGACACTAAATCTGCTCCCATTATGCAGCTGTGTTCAGAATAATCCTCGAAAATTCTCCACTCAAATTTCAGCGGAGCTCCGGTATTAGCATGTCATGGAACCGAGCAATACAATATTTCTCGGATTCTCCTTGACTTACTGTTTCCACTAAGTCCATGTAATGCCAGAAAAACGCCTGGACCGACTCAGTTTGACCCTGACGAAGGTGTTTAAGCTTCATAAAGTGCAACTGAGCCTGGTCAACAGAACTAAAATGGTCCACACCATGGCCGCTTTTAGCTCTGGCCAGCCAATGCCTAGATTATATTTCATGCAGTGAGCATAAAACTCCTCTGTGGGACCATCCAGCAAGCTAGTAAATTAGCTGCATGTGGCTGCTCCAGTCCATCTTTTGGGCCCGAGCCTTTACCTCGAATTTCCGTAGGAAAAATGCAATATCTTCCTGGCCATCAAAGGCATGTACTGGGTTGTAAACCCCCATGGCCTGAAAATCGATTTGGCAGAGCAGGAGTCGGCTGCCAGTCAGCCATACTGACTCTACGGCCAATCTGCCATACCTGCTTTGGCTCGACCCTCCTCTCCGGTTTTCTAAACCGTATCCAATAGGTAAATTTGGACCAGCACAGAACTCGAGTTGATAATCTGTGGAGGTTCTTGTCAAATATGTCGAGAAGGAGATCCACCCAAAGGGCTAGACATCACCTCAGCCCGTGCATTAACTTGCACGTGTGACAGGCGAATGGAAGAACGATTTCTCGATGCGGTGATCAAACCTTCCTCATGGAGAGCGTCGAGAAACCATCCAGCCTGTTCAATTTTTTTCTGGCTCCACCAAGAAAAACACCCAAGTGAGCACCATCCATCTCCTCTTTCTCATCCTCCATAATATAATCTTTATTCTCAAGATTTTCAACCTGAGTCAAAGTCTCTGTTGGGCTTCCTCCACCATTAAGTTGAGGGGAAGAGTGCCTGTCACCACCGGTCACTGGAGGGTTTTTCTCCAGGACGATTGGTGGTTTCAATGGATTTTTTCATGGTTTAAACAGCCAGAATTTACACTACACCAGTCTGATTACAATCTTTATGGATTGTAACACTCTGACCAGGTTATGAATGGTTTTCACCAGGAGTACTCCTGGTTGAAACACCCTCATGGTGTACTTTTCCCGGTTCATCACCATCCACAACGCCCTTTGGCATCAGTTGCGATGGTAATCACTATACTCTACCGAATCTGGATGGTCGAAACCAGCCAGAAAAAAATCCGAAAAACACAGCATAAAACCAAATTTCACCAGCCAAAGCTGGTCAAATTCTGGCAACACCAACTTCCAATGGTGCTGTGACCAGTTACTGTGAGAAACAGTCCAAAAGAATGTTTCCACTAGAGTGAAAAAGTTGGATTTTTAGAGTTTTCAACCGTACGGTGTGGCGAAAACCAAATCACAGTCTCGAGACACCGACACCTTGGTACCCGGCACCTCCACCACTTATAACAATCCACAATTATTACAGTGCTGATTTGAGCTTTGTCTCCAAACTCACGTGACTCCTTTTGCTGGGTGGGCTCGTACCACAGGATGTCTTCACGGTGAAGAGTTGGCACAGGACTATTTGATGTTGGGGTGAATACGCAGTATTCCACCATCCAGGGAGGGTGGAAACATACAGTGTAATCCTAGTAACCCTTTGTGGTCGATCGGGACCAGGCCAAACTGTCCCAGGGAAAGTGTGGGGTACAAACACTCGAGAGCGCCACCACTTCGATAACCCCCAAAGCTAAGACCAAAATCAGAAGAGAGAGTTGAATAAATGAAAGATAATTTATTCATAAACTTACTAATGATTTCTTTGTACAAATACTGCTATAAAAGCAGCAAAGATGAAGTTATATAAAAATAAACAGTGGTTGCCAAGATGGCCTAAATGCCACCTTGACAAACCACAAAATAAAAACAACACAACTACTAGAAGAACTATCCATAGCAGAGCCTACAGCTGATGAGTCTTTCAGGGTCCAACCAACTCTCCAAAGACCACCAGAGCATAGCAATATATACTCAGGTGGGGGGGGGACATCATTCCTCCATGATGCCACCTGGAGGGAATACCTGAAAATAAAAACACCTCTCACCAATGGTATTCCTCCATAGCATTGAGGGAGGCCTGAACTGGACACAATATGGTGTGTGACAACCTGGTTTGCTCAATCAAATTTTTGATTGAGCAGACGAACTTCCTATGGTGGTCTGCCTGGCAGCATATACTGAAGTAGGCTGTTTGGTTGGATGCCATTTTGATGCCAGCAGACCTCTCACCATTCAAGTCAATGGGTGAGAGGTCAGAAGTGACTACTGTCTCCTCCAGGTGGAGTTGCCTGGAGGTTTCAATGGCTTGGTCAGCCATTGAATCTGGGCAGTGTGTTGTAAGCTTGTGACTGTGTTACATCTGGATGCTGGAGGCCAGGGTGGCCTCCAATGTTTTTTGCTTGTGTTTGCCTTTTCTTTTGTTCTCCATGGGGGCTTTGCTGGTTGGATTGAACCAGCCAAGTTGTGTGGAGAAGAACCACTGCTACTTTGATTTGCATACTAAGTAAATGTGAATAAATATACATCTTTTATTTTAAATCTACTTTTGTGTTGTTTGCTTTATTGGGGAGTATCATGGGGTGGGGAGACTCTACGGGGTTTTCACCGTCCATATCCGGCATTTATTGGCCAGTACTTACATCGGCTCGTGGTGAAGAGGTTCCACCGCAATATTCTCGTTGTGGCGGCAGATCAACTGTCGTGTCCGGCGAGGGAGACTCCGTATGAGTCGATGTTTCCCAAGGGTTACCGAGCCGAGGACTGCTATGGGTACAATCCCATCCACGTTTTGGAGTCTGGTGTCCGGAGAAGTTTTGTTAAAGTTCTCTTGGACGGTACGAAACATACCCGAGGTATTGTGACGGACCAGTTTGGTGGTTACAGGTGGATCTACGATTTGCTAACCAAGCAAATGGGGATGCACTGCTGGGAATTCATCTGCACCCACCAAGTTTGGTGGTGAGTGACAAATCTGGGTTGTCACAACTTCAACATCAACTTCAACTCCAACTTCAACTGTAACTTCAACTCCAACTTCAACTCCAACTTCAACTCCAACTTGAACTCCAACTTCAACTCCAACTTCAACTCCAACTTCAACTGCAACTTCAACTCTAACTGCAACTTCAACTCTACCTGCAACTTCAACTTCAACCTAAACTTGAACTTGAACTTAAACTTAAACTTAAACTTAAACTTAAACTTAAACTTCAACATTTACTGCAACTTCAACTTCAACTTCAGTTTCAACTTCAACTTCAACTTCAACTTTAACTTCAACTTCAACTTAAACAGTAACTGCAACTTCAACTTCAACTTCAACATCAACATCAACTTCAACTTCAACTTCAACTTCAACATCAACTTCAACTTCATCTTCAACTTCAACATCAACTTCAACTTCAACATCAACTTCAACTTCAACTTCAACATCAACTTCAACTTCATCTTCAACTTCAACATCAACATCAACTTCAACTTCAACTTCAACTTCAACTTCAACATCAACTTCAACTTCAACTTCAACTTCAACATCAACTTCAACTTCATCTTCAAAATCAAATACAATTTCAACTTCAGTTTCGACTTCAACTTCAACTTCGACATCGACTTCGACTTCGACTTCGACTTCGACTTCGACTTCGACTTCGACTTCGACTTCGACTTCGACTTCGACTTCGACTTCAAATACAACTTCAAGTTTAACTTCCACTTCAAATTTGACTTTAACATCCACTTCAATTTCAACTTCTACTTCAACATCAACTTTAACTTCAAATTTGACTTTAACATCCACTTCAATTTCAACTTCTACTTCAACATCAACTTTAACTCCAACTTTGCCTTTAACTTCAATTTCAACTTTAAATTCGACTTCGACTTCGACTTCGACTTCGACTTCGACTTCGACTTCGACTTCGACTTCGACTTCGACTTCGACTTCGACTTCGACTTCGACTTCGACTTCGACTTCGACTTCGACTTCGACTTCGACTTCGACTTCGACTTCGACTTCGACTTCGACTTCGACTTCGACTTCGACTTCGACTTCGACTTCGACTTCGACTTCGACTTCGACTTCGACTTCGACTTCGACTTCGACTTCGACTTCGACTTCGACTTCGACTTCGACTTCGACTTCGACTTCGACTTCGACTTCGACTTCGACTTCGACTTCGACTTCGACTTCGACTTCGACTTCGACTTCGACTTCGACTTCGACTTCGACTTCGACTTCGACTTCGACTTCGACTTCGACTTCGACTTCGACTTCGACTTCGACTTCGACTTCGACTTCGACTTCGACTTCGACTTCGACTTCGACTTCGACTTCGACTTCGACTTCGACTTCGACTTCGACTTCGACTTCGACTTCGACTTCGACTTCGACTTCGACTTCGACTTCGACTTCGACTTCGACTTCGACTTCGACTTCGACTTCGACTTCGACTTCGACTTCGACTTCGACTTCGACTTCGACTTCGACTTCGACTTCGACTTCGACTTCGACTTCGACTTCGACTTCGACTTCGACTTCGACTTCGACTTCGACTTCGACTTCGACTTCGACTTCGACTTCGACTTCGACTTCGACTTCGACTTCGACTTCGACTTCGACTTCGACTTCGACTTCGACTTCGACTTCGACTTCGACTTCGACTTCGACTTCGACTTCGACTTCGACTTCGACTTCGACTTCGACTTCGACTTCGACTTCGACTTCGACTTCGACTTCGACTTCGACTTCGACTTCGACTTCGACTTCGACTTCGACTTCGACTTCGACTTCGACTTCGACTTCGACTGCGACTGCGACTGCGACTTCGACTTCGACTTCGACTGCGACTGCGACTGCGACTGCGACTGCGACTGCGACTGCGACTGCGACTGCGACTGCGACTGCGACTGCGACTGCGACTGCGACTGCGACTGCGACTGCGACTTCGACTTCGACTTCGACTTCGACTTCGACTTCGACTTCGACTTCGACTTCGACTTCGACTTCGACTTCGACTTCGACTTCGACTTCGACTTCGACTTCGACTTCGACTTCGACTTCGACTTCGACTTCGACTTCGACTGCGACTGCGACTGCGACTGCGACTGCGACTTCGACTTCGACTTCGACTTCGACTGCGACTGCGACTGCGACTGCGACTGCGACTGCGACTGCGACTGCGACTGCGACTGCGACTGCGACTGCGACTGCGACTGCGACTGCGACTGCGACTTCGACTTCGACTTCGACTTCGACTTCGCCTTCGCCTTCGCCTTCGACTTCGACTTCGACTTCGACTTCGACTTCGACTTCGACTTCGACTTCGACTTCGACTTCGACTTCGACTTCGACTTCGACTTCGACTTCGACTTCGACTTCGACTTCGACTTCGACTTCGACTTCGACTTCCACTTCGACTTCCACTTCCACTTCCACTTCCACTTCGACTTCGACTTCGACTTCCACTTCCACTTCCACTTCCACTTCCACTTCCACTTCCACTTCCACTTCCACTTCAACTTCGACTTCCACTTCAATTTTAACTTCAAAATCAAATTCAAATTCAACTTCAACTTCAACTTCTACTTCAACTTCAACTTTAACTTCCAACTTTGACTTCGACTTCGACTTCGACTTCGACTTCGACTTCGACTTCGACTTCGACTTTGTAACGACCCGACTTGGGTCCGTTGCAACACCCCGGCAAAACTTCCCCGTCTTACCGGATCCTTGACTCTCTTGGGGCCGAGGTCGAAGCGCGGACTGCCCGCTCTTGTCCGTCCGGTCCCTTTGTGACGCCGGTCGAGAGTCGATCTTCCCGTAGGTTGACGGACGAATGGCCGACGAACATGACGAAGAACCCACGGTAGACCCCCGATGGATCCTACCGTAGAACCGACGCGAAGTTCCGGCCGATAACGACGGAAACAGGACAGTGATGGTGCCGGCGTATCCCCACCGGAAACCCCACCCTCCCCGCGGTAACTTCCCCAGAAAATAAGTGACACAGAGTGAAAATAATAATGATAATTTATTCACAGAATACAGGATGCAGTAATCTGCTGGTTAATCCAACCAGCAGACAAACAAGGTGGTAAACACCCAAACAATTGAAGACTCTTTTTAAAGATGCAAAATATATCTCCTGGCTAATCCAGCCAGGAGCTAAGGTGTAACACACCTGAACACCACAAAAGATGATGAAAGAAGTGCACCAACAATCACATGCACACAGCATGAAGGGTCTAACACACACTGCCAAGAATATAATGGCCGCCGCCATTATATACCCCCAGGCTGCTCCACCTGGGGGAGGACAGTGACCCTTGCTGGCCATTTTGTCGTCTGCCTGGCAGCTAATTAGCCAGCCTAGCAGACGACACAGGAGATTTAGTTCTGCTCCACATAGAGAGCAAAACTGGGTTGTCACAATCCTCTTAACTTCCCTGATCCGCCCCGGGATCAGGTCAGTCGAGCCAGCAAGGATTGCTCCTGTGACCCCCACTCAGCTTCAGGCTGAATTCATCGGCGGTGGAACCACCGGAGTGCCCAACCACTCCGATATCCACCGACGTACCCACCACAGGCACATCCGGGTGTTCTGCCACCCGTGTCCGATATCGAACTCAGTCCCCCTGAGCCTTGCCTCCTTCTGCCGTCGAAACACATTGATGGCTAGAGTGGCAAGCTGCGGACCCCTACGTAGGGTCCGACTCGTTAGAAGATCTACGAGGGCGGCTGCGGGATCAGACTAGCTCCCTCGTAGCGGTTGGACAACAAATTCTCCAACCATCTCTTCTAAGTCGCAGCCAAGGAGACGCTGGACGTATGGTGCCGCGAGCTGGACTAGACGAACTAATCCAGCTCCTGTCCCCATCACATCCAAAAATGCAAAACGTCTCCTAACCGGGTTGACGACCAACAACACCAGAAAGTCTCTACCACCAAAAGCAAGCACATATCGCATGCTAACTGATGGCAATGACCGCAACCATGGTGCCGGGAGTGGCTCTCCCAAACGGTAATAACCAAGGTACTGGAACCCCTCCATTCCCGGCTGGTCCTGCCACAGACCAAGTCGGTTATTCAGAAAGACCTCTCTTTCTGAATACGGAGGACTGGCTCCAGAATGTCGACTCTTGCCCGCAGGCTGGGGAGACCTGGCTTCCTCTTCCGGTCCTAGGGTCCCAAAGACCCCCTTGTCAGGACTCGGAGAGAAGGGTGTCCTTCCCATGGAAGGCACGGGACCACGTTTGGTAGGAACACTAACTTTCCCCACCAGGCTGCCCCCGCATCTAGGTGAATGCGAGTTGACCCGGCGGAGAGTTCCCACCGACCGAACCCGCGGGTTCGGTACCGTGACCACCTTCGGGGAGGATGGAGGTATACAGAGAACAACGTCTCGCATTGACCTGCCATCCGTCCGCGCCGTCATTACCTGACGAGTATGGTACGGCTGGTTCCCGGCCGACACGGTCGCACCGTGTCGGGGCTCCTCCTCATCCGTCCCAACCCTTCTGGCAGTCGTCCCCAGGGACTCCTGACCAGAAGGTCCTGGACCTCCCTTCTTCCCAAACCTGGACTTTTTCTTGTCCACCTTCTGTTTCTTCTTTTGGGAAGAAGGTTTACCGTGCTTTGAGCCGGACACACCTAAGCTCAAAGACTCACCGGGCCAGTCAGTCTTAGGGGGGTGGTTAACCCCCTTCGAGTGACTGGACTTCCCAACCGAAGCCTTTCCAGCCGAAGCTGTACTCGCCTCCGAGTTGACTCCCGTAGCCGACTTGACAATTGAGGACAGTCGTGCCGCCACGACATGCCCTCTCTCATCCCGGGGAATCTTTAATTTCCCCGGTGCAAGGGTCGGCTGACCCTTGCCACCAACAGTTTTAGCTCCCACACCTTGGGTAGGTGCCTTGGGAGCCTGCATCGCCCCCCTCTGGGCAATGCGCTGTTGGCCAGTGGCGGTTGAGGTCCTCGCAACAAGTGCGACACCACGTCCAACAGGAGGATCCCCTGTAACGAGCAGATTCCGGACTTCAGTTCCCCGCAGGGGTGGAAACTGAGAGGTCCGGGGCTCGAACTCCTGACGGCGTTCAACCTGCTTAGCTCTCTTTATCCGAGCTTCGCACTTTGCCGCTTGAGCCATGTGGTACCGCGCACGGTCCTCATAGCTCCACTTGCCTGCAGGGAAGCCAGCCGGACCTCCACATGAGGTCGTGGCCTTTTTCCCTGCTGGATGACTGACAACTGGTGGGGTGAAAGGGCGGGGACATTTCTGTCCCTGACCACCACCACCACTCACTGGAGTGCTCTTCCTAGGAGTGGATACTGAAGGCTGGTTGGCCTTTTTCTCCATTTTCGGTCCCTCTTGGGAGTCCCAGACTGCCTACCCGAAGAACCAGCCACTGCTGCAGGCGAACCCACGGCAGGAGGTTGGTCTTCAGGCCGGGCAGCCCCTGGGGCTCCCTCAAGATGAGCATGGGCCTCACCCCGAAGGCCTGCTGCCGGCATAAGCAATGCCATGGCAGCTTCCCTCCTCTGGAGCTGAGCCTCTCTCTCAGTAAGAGCCCTCATCCGTGCAGCTTACCTAGCAGCACCGGACTTCTTTTTGGATTTCGATCCGTCCTTACGGCACTGCTTGGTAGGGAACTCCCCGACGTAGGATCGTTTCCAATCCGCCATCAGAAAACTTTCCGACGGCGTCTGGTACTTCCGACTTTTGTCTACCCGATCAAGTCGGTCCTCTTCAGTTTTCCCCAAAGGGACAACGTCTAGAGGACTCCCCTGAATGGTGGGAGTACCCTCCCGGGATCCGGTCATCGACCGTTCACCCGGGGAGGCCTTTCCTCTCCCTTCAGACTCCAAAGAGTCCTCTGAAGAGAGGATACACTGGCCTCTCCACTGCCTGGTGATGTGCACCACGGAAACCTCCGTTGTGTCCATCCCAGCCTCCGGACTTTCCTCAGCAAGGCTAGCCAATTCTAGCTGGCTTCGGCCTGCCGGAGCTACCAGTTTTCTACTGGCAACCAGCGATCCTGCATCTTTCCGTTTCCTCCGGTGAAACAAACGTTTCAGGAGCCAACTAGCAGCAAACGACCGTCCCTGTTTACTTTTTAAAACGGGATGGCGCTTCGCCGCTAATCTCGCCGGAGGAGCGGCTTCCATAGAGATCCTACCATCATCTGCCTTTCTAGGGGCAGCTACACGGTACGAATCTCCAGGAAAAGATGCAGGAGAGAGATCACGGTCGGAAACTTCATCTGCAGACTTAGCACCAAGTTTGCAGCTGGACATTACGGATTTCTCCACCCAGTTTTCCCCGGGCGACCACCATCTGTCCGTGACAGACAGGCGGTGTCCCATCCAGGGGTCTCTGGGTGCCCAGTTCTTGTTCTTCCGAACCAGGCCATCATCCCACTCTAGAGATCGGCCTGCTCTCTCCCACCAGGGCAGGGACTCATAGAGTCCCTGACGGGTGCTGGCACTCTCTGGTGGCCCAGAGGAAGCTTGCATCACCTCAAAAGCCTTCGGTTTCCTCGGAAGGAGGTTATACCGGGGCTGAGGTGCTTCCTCTGCCTCAGAGTCGGTAGACTCACTAGCCAAGCCAGGCCGACTGGACAGTCCCGGAGGAACATGATCGTCCTCCACCGTCCTATCATCCTGGGACTCAGCATCACTGGTCCCACTGTAGTTCGATGAGGTGTCAGAGCCACCTAGGCCATCTTCCTCAAGAACTCCACATGTGGGAACGTACGGCTTCAGGTTATCAACATGAAACCGGTCCCGCACCTTCCGACCATACCCATCTACGAACTCTATCTCATAGACTAGGTCGGAAACCTGCTGGACCACCGTACCCAGTTCAGCCTTGTAAGCGAAGTTCCACTTCTTGGCTTGGCCGAGTTTCCCAGCCATATCCCTCATCCAAACCTTCATACCAGGTTGGTACAGGGGTGGCTGCACCCGGCCAGCGTCATACCGGCTCTTCTGCCTTGCCTGAGCGGCCGCCAAATTTTGACGAGCACGCTCCTCCGCGGCTTGCTGGTCAGGCAAGTCGCGGCTCGGACCGTCAGGAAGGAGATTATCAATCTCCAACCTAGGTTCGCGGCAAAACAACAATTGGTACGGAGACACTTCCGTGCTCTCCTGCACCGCAGTGTTGGATGCCCACATGGCGGGCCGTAACTTCTCAAACCAATCACGTTGGTCCTTGAGGGGATCAAGGTAACGCTTTATGGTCTCCATTACGGTTTTATTCGTACGTTCCGTAAGCCCATTCACTTGCGGATGGTACGTCGTCGTGTGGTGCTGTGCTATATTATAGCGCTCCCGGAACTTTCGCAAAAGCTTGCTACAGAACTGGGAACCACGATCCGAGATGAGAGTTGTCGGTGTGCCATACACCAACAAGATCTCATCTTTCAGGAACTTGACAACACAAGCGGCCGTAGCCCTTCGTACTGCCTTCGCCACGCCGTACCGGGTGAAGTAGTCCACCATGATCAACACATAGGTGACTCCACCCACGGACGCAGGAAACGGCCCAACGAAGTCCATTCCCCAGGCATGAACTGGGTACTCTGGAACTATCGGTTGCAAGAATCCTTGAGCTCTTGCGAACTGTCGTACTCTCTGACACACCAAGCATGACTTAACATACTCCACCGTATCACATTTCATACCTAACCAGTAGAAACGAGTACGCAACCGTTGGTATGTCTTGTAAACTCCGAAGTGACCAGCTTCGGAGCTATCGTGCAACTTCCGCAAGCAGAAGGCTTGACACGACCTCGGCACAACCAACACAGTTCTGGTGCGATCCTGTATGGATTTGATGGCATACAACAATTTGTTTGCCACCACGAACTTGAACCTTAAGTTCGAGTTGGGGTCGGTGTAGAGCTCACGCTTCACCTTGGAGCACCAATTGTCATTGGCCTGCTCCATAACCCAATCCACCTCAGACCGGACCCGGTAAATTACCTCACCCACATCAGCTTCGATGTGTTCAGGCAAAAAAGGATCGTCAACTTCATTCACCGGATACCGACTCAAACAGTCGGCATCCTCATGAAGTTTCCCCTTCTTGAACTGAATCTTATACCGGTACTCCTGCAACTGCATTTGCCAACGCCCCAACCTGCCTTGCAGGTTTTTGGCAGTCTGCAAATGACAGAGCGCATGGTGATCTGTTACGATCACAAAGTCCCGGTAAAAGATGAAGGTCGGAATTTACCCACGGCAAACATGATCGCCAAGCATTCCTGCTCGGTGACACTATACCGTGTTTCCGGTCCCTTCATGAAACGGCTAGCGTAGGCCAGAACCCGAGGAGCCTTGTCCTCAGGTAACTTCTGGTATACTACGACACCTAGACCGTACCCACTAGCATCGGTGTGAATTAACACCTCACCACATGGATCGTACATGGTGAGCACCGGTGCTCCGGTTAAAAATGCCTTTTACCGATCGAAAGCTAGACCACAATGCTCCGACCAGTCGAAGGACGCATCCTTCCTGGTCAGATCATGCAGTGGTCTTGCGATTTCGGCAAAGTCCTTGATGAACCTAAGGTAGTAGCCGGCCAGTCCAAGAAAACTTCGGACGGCGGTCACCGTTGTAGGGACATCAAACTCTTCGACTGCTCTCACGAGTCCCGGGTCCGGAGCAATTCCCTCGGCACTCACTATGTGACCGAGATATTTGACCTTGTCAAATCCGAAGAAACACTTCTTCGGCTGGAGTTTCAGCTCCGCCCCTCGTAACAGTCTCAGGACAGTACTCAAGCGTTCGAGAAACTGCTCAAAGGTGCTCCCAAAGACGATAATATCGTCTAGGTACACCAAGCAGCTCTCCCACTTGTGTCCCGCCAACAAGAGGTCTAACGCTCTTTGCATAGTGGCAGGAGCAGGAGTCCGAAAGGCATTTTTCGGAACTCAAACAGACCTTGAGAGCAAATGAATGCTGTCTTCTCAGTAACCTGCCAGTAACCACTAGCAAGGTCCAGGGTTGCAAAATACTTTGCTCCGGCTAGCGAATCGAGGGCATCATCGATGCGAGGTAGCGGGTACTGATCCGCCTTTGTCTGGGCGTTCAGTCTCCGATAGTCCACACAGAAACGAAAGCCACCATCCTTCTTGCGAACAAGTAAGATAGGGCTTGCGTAAGGACTATGCGAAGGTTGGATTACCCCTGCATCCAACATTTTCGCTACCTCTTCTCGCTCGATCGCACGAGCCGCTGGAGCGGTTCTTCGCAATCCTTTTCGCACCGGAGGTAACCCACCGGTATCAATCGTATGTTCGACGAGAGGGGCTTCCCCCAGCTCTGTGTAATTGAACGTGAAATGATCACGGCGTTCCAGCAGGAACTCCCGAAGCTGTGCCGCCTCTTCAGGCTTCAGACTAGGTCCGATTTTAAGACACTCCTCAAGAGTGGGTTTCACTTCCGCATTGAGGACTCGGCAACCTTTACCGGTCGCCCCTCTCAACTTAGGCGGAAGCCCCCATGGCCGGCCATCTCCATGAGTGGGGTCTCCCCCTCTCAACTTAGATGGACCGTCCAGTCCCACCACAATGGCTGCCTCCACAGCTTGAGCCGTTGCGACACCCTCCCCTGTCTCCAGGGCAACGGGAACGTCAGCAACATTCTCAACCAATATATTGTAAGTGCCTTGTTCTGTGGCTTCGGCAATTCCCGCCACCGCCAACAGACCACGGCCACCTAAGGCTTTACGATGGGGCTCTACGAGAAGCAGCTGACCAGGGCCAGCATGCTCTACCAAGCTCACGGAAACCACCTTCCGCTCATGAGCTGGTAGCCATACGTTCTCCAACAGTCGCAGGGAACAAACATCCCCGCTCCTATTTGGAGAACTGGTCTCAGCGAGTTCAGGCGACACAATGTCGACCCACCCATCCACCTTTCCAGGATTTGCAGGCATCCCTTCCGGTATCCCGTAGGGAGGGAGTAGCAGAGGCTCCACAGAATCGTGAAGCTTCGCCAACGCCTCCACTAACGAGTTCGGAAGCTGTACCGAAGTACCCTGCAAAGCCTGATCGGCCAGTGCGGCATGAAGAGCATCTGGATGTGCATTCCAGATGTCTTCCCGGAAATACATCTTCCGGCTCACAATGTCCACCATCAGCCCAAACCGAGAAGCCAGGTCAACACCTATTATGGCTTCTCCTTCACCCTCAATGAGGAGAAGATGGGATCTGATGGACCTCCCGTGGATTGACATGTCCACGTACATGACTCCTTCTATCTTGATGGAGTACCCGCTCATGCCCGTCAGGCATGAGGGAAGGCTAACCTTCTGCACTGGTAACCCCATCTCCTGTGCCACCGACATGCTCATTACCGATACCTCGGCACCGGTGTCAACGATCGACTCAACCAGCCGATCATTCATCGACACCAGAACACGTGGTGCCCCACACAAATAAGCACGGCTCTGTAATTCAGGTATGGGCAACCGTCGTTGCCCGACATTACTTTTCCGAGCCTCATCCATCCTCCCATCCACAAGGGATGGTCGTACCGGATGCTCTGGGGTCTGGGTACCAGTCTCCAAACCAGGAGACCTACCAGGCCTGGGCGACAGCATGGGCGCACCAACGCTCGAAGCCCTCGTAATGCTCGTACGTTTCGGACCTTCTTCCCCACAATCAGGGAAGAAAGGTGCCACCCAGCTCTCCAGCCAGGCAAGCGCAGCTTCCAGTGTGGGGCTTGGCTCCTGAAATACCCACTGGGTAATTTCTGGGTCCGCAGACCTCGCCAGAGGCACCCCTGCTTCATGCAGGATTCCCACATACTTGGACACTGCCCGAAGGTACGTCCCTTCCTCACTTCGCCGGCTTTGCCGGACACCTGAGTTTTTAAGCGAACCCGGTCGACTGCAGCTCAGTTCTGCAGCGACCGTTGCCGGTTTAACGATGGTGCACCATCGTCTCTGGCAACAGGCAGATAGTATGTCTGTCCGTTAATCACGGTGGACAGACATTCACGGTCCTGCCGTACCACGGGTACAAGACCCGTGCCATACAGCACCGCCTGGCTTCTGCCAGGTGTCACCCTAGCAATCTGTCCTCGGGCCAAAGCCTCCGGACAGTCCTTCTTCAAGTGACCCATTTGGTCGCACTTGTAGCATGGACCTGGTTGCTTCCGATTGGGACCACCACCTCCAGCCGATTGGCCAGACCCAGACGGTGCTGCTGTGGACTGATTTCCACCCTGGCTCCGCCGCCTAGTCTTATTACCCTTCTTCCCTCCGGTCTTGGCAGTCGCTCCGTCCGCATTGGACGGAACAGTCGCCTTTGCACCCGAAGGGTTGGAGGAAGACTTAGCAGAGCCTTTGGGCTGTGCCACAGCACCTGAGGCCTTGACCGTAGTCTTGGTCTCTGGTACCGTCCAGGTACGGGTGTAACGACCCGACTGGTCCGTCACAATACCTCGGGCAGATTTAGTACGGTCCAAAAGAACCTAATCCAAAACTTACCCGGCACCAGACTCCAACGGGGACGGGATCGCACCCGTAGCCGCCTCTGCACGGTGACGTTGGGAAACGTCGGCTCCACCGGAGTCTCCCTCGTCGGACACGACGGTCGGTCCGCCGCCACAACGAGAATATCGCGGTGGAATCCTTTCCACCGCGAGCCGACGTAAGTACCGGCCGACAAGTAAAATAAAAGAGAAGTTTATTAACACTTACTGTTAATTATGCAAATAAAAGATGCAGTGGTAGTAATAAAGATTATCCACGCAACTTGGCTGGTGCAATCCACCAGCCAAGCCCCCATGGACAACCAACAAAAGCCAAACACCAAACAAATCCAAACAAAGGATAATGGAGGCCACCCTGGCCTCCAGCAGCAAGATGATGTGGTCTCCACAATTGCCTACAACACACTGCCCAGATTCAATGGCTGACCAAGCCAAAGAAACCTCCAGGCAACTCCACCTGGAGGGGACAGTGGTCACTTCTGACCTCTCACCCATTGACTTTAATGGTGAGAGGTCTGCTGGCACCAAAATGGCGTCCGACCCAACAGCCTACTATATGCTGCCAGGCAGATCACCATAGGGAGTTGGTCTGCTCAATAAAAAAATTTGATTGAGCAGACCAGGTTGCCACAATCCTCTCAACTTCCCTGTTCCGTCCCGGGAACAGGTAGGTCGAGCCAGCACGGATTGCTCCCTCAAACCTGACCACTTAGGGTCCAGACGGCTTCCCTGGTGGTGGAGCATGAGTGGAGCCCATCCACTCCGCTGCCCACCGGTGTGCCCACCACGAGCACACCTGGGTGTTATGCCACCCAAGTCCAGGATCGAAGACCGACCCCCTAAGACGGTTTTCCTCCAAGATTCGCAATTCCTCGAAAGGAATCTCTTGGAGCTGCGGGCGCCTTCTCAGCACCCGGCTCGTTAGAAGGTCTACCAGGGCGATCGCGGGCACGATCGTAGCCCCTGGTAGTGGCTCAGAAACCATCTGACCAGCCATACCTTCTAGGTCGCATCCCAACAAGCGTCGAATCAATGGGGCTGCACGCCGAGATAAACATCCCATCTCGGCATCTAGTCCCATCACATCCACAAAACTATACGCTTGCCGGACCGGGTTCACGACCACTACTACCGGTATACCCTCACAACTGAACGCCACCACATGGTTCATGTTGTACGGTGGTAGCTTCACCACCCAAGGCACTGGCAGTGGCTCTGCCAGACGATAATAGCCATGGTATTGGTAACCACCCATTCCCGGCTGGTCCTGCCACAGACACAGTCGGTTATTCAGATACACCTCTGCATCTGAATACGGGGGCATCACACCAATACACCGTTCCTTAGGCACAAGCCCAGGAGAGGTTGATGTTTTCGGTCCTAGGGTATCAGATACCCCACCGCTGCGGCCCGGAAAGAAGGGTGTACCCCCACTGGGGGTCACGGGATCACGTTTTGGCGGAACAACTCCATCCAACATGGTTCCTTCGCCCATCGGTAAGGGCGTAGTCACCTGATGAAGGGTTCCAACCGATCGAACTCGCAAGCTCGATACCGCATCCACCTTCGGGGAGGATGGAGGCATGCGGACCACAATGTCACGCATAATCCTACCATCCATCCGCGCCGCCTCTACAGGACGGGTATGGATCGGCTGATTCCCGGCCGGCATGCTCGACTTAACATGCCGGGACTCCTCCTTCTCCGCCACAACGCTTCCATTTTGAGCTCCCTGGCACTTACTCATGGAAGGTGTCGGACACCCCTTCCTCTCACACTTGGAGGGAGGTTTACCGTGCATTGAGCCAGACGTAACCGCACTCAACGACTTACCGGGCCGGTCAGGCTTAGGCGGGTGGTTAGCCCCCTTCGCCTTCTCGGACTTCTTCTCCGAAGGTTTTCCGGCCTGAGCCGTACTTCGCTTCGGTGAAACACCCTTAGCCGACTTGGCGGCCGAGAAAGGCAGTCCGCAGACAAACCATTCCCGCCCGTCCCGAAGGAGAACAGTTCCCTTCGGTGTAAGAGTCGGCAGACTCTTACTACCAGCAGTTTTGACCACCGCACCATGGGCTGGTGCCCTGGCGGACTGCATTGCCACCCTCCTGGCAATTTGCGGCTGGCCTGCCTGGAGGATTCGAACTCGATCCTCCTGGCTTTTCGTTTTGCAAGGTGGGAAGGCCTGTCCCTGCTCGTAGGGCCGGGCCTTCTTCCCTCTTAAGTGATCGGCCACTGGTGGGGTGTGAGGGCGGGACAACTTCTGTCCCTTACCACCACCACCACTTGTAGATTTACCCAATTTACCGGGAGCGGATACTGGAGGCTGCTTCGCCTTCTTCTCCACTCGCCGGTCCCTTCCATCAGGGTGGGCGAGAGCTCCAGCTGGAAGACCCACCGCCGGAGTAAGCATACTCATAGCAGTCATACGGGCTTTCAGCTGGGCCTCCCTCTCTACAAGAGCCTTCATTTTGGCAGCCATCCGTGCAGCTCCGGACTTTCTCTTACGCTTCCTGGCACAGTCCTTCCTCGCTCGCACGGCCGGAATCTCCTGCAGGAGAACACCATGGGTACCCGCCACTGACGGTCTACTCACGGCGGTCGCACCATGCCCGTCAGACTCCAAAGAATCCTCTGTAGCATGGTGACGACTCCACCACTGCTGCCTTTTTCCACTACGACCGTTGAAAATCGGACAATCATGGTCATCACCATGATCCACGGCTTTCAAACGGAAGCAACCGCTCTTTTTCGGGTTCCTGCCGTCCAAATTTCGCTGACCTTGGGCATCCCCAAGCGCCACGGTACTCGGACGGTTCGAACCCGTCGGAAGAGCGCCTTCCGATCCAGCAGAACCCCCATGGCAACATCCATGACGGTTCCACCACTCCCACCATGTGTCCATACGGTCCAAGACAGACTGGCACATAGCGGCACAGGCATCTACGGTAGCCGGTTGATTCTTCTCCACTGTAGGAGCGGTCTCCGGCCGTGGTTGGGTGGCTAAATCTTCTTCAGCCACCACAATCCCCGTCACCTCCGAAGTCTCACCATTGTCCGCCTTTTTAGGGGTAGTCACACTGTGAGTCGCCGAAAGAATTGACTGGCCTGGAGGAGCCTTCACGTTAATACTAACGTGAACAGAGACGGAGGTCTTCCCGGACGTTTCCATCCAGTTAGGGACCGACTTCTTCGGGCCCTCAGTCAGACAACCTACGGTGGGTCGCCCACGGGTTTCCTTCTCGGAAACCGGGCGGTCCCAACACGCAGGCAAGTCTGGCTGCCTCCTCTCCCAGCCATCCGCCCAAACTAGCGGACGACCGGCTCTCTCCCACCAGGGCAGGGGCTCATTGAGCGTACCCTGGACTGTTTCATGCCCAATTCTGGCAGAAAACCCACTCACCTCAAACACCCTCGGTCTCCGCGGACGGAGATTATACCGAGGTTGAGGGGGGTCCTCCGCCTCCGAGTCAGTAGACTTCGAAGAAACGGACGGTGGTTTTGGCGTTGGAGTACCATTGCTCCCCGCCGAAACCTCCGGGTTAGCATCCGTATCATCGCTGCCTGCATCGGAGGAGGTTTCAGAGACTCCAAGTCCATCTTCCTCCCTCACGGTGCAGGTGGGTACGTACGGTTTCAAGTTGTCCACATGAAACCGGTCTCGCACTTTCCGACCATACCCATCTACAAATTCTACCTCGTAGACTAGGTCGGAGTATTGCGAAACGACCGTACCACGTTCAGCCTTGTATGCTAAACTCCATTTCTTCGCCTGGCGGAGCTTCCCAGCTTGGTCCCTAATCCACACCTGCGCTCCAGGCGGGTATAGGGGCGGCTGCACTCGGCCGGAGTCATATTGCTCCTTTTGCCTCCTTTGAGCAGCGGTCAATCTCTGACGCGCCTGCTCCTCCACGGCTTGCTGGTCAGGCAAGTCACGGATCGGACCATCCGGAATGAGGTTATCAACACCCATCCGCGGCTCACGGCCAAACAACAACTGATACGGAGAGACCTGCGTACTCTCCTGTACAGCTGTGTTATAAGCCCACACGGCGGGCCGTAATTTATCCCACCAATCACGCTGTTCCTTGAGCGGATCAAGGTACCGCTTGATGGTTTCCATTACGGTCTTATTCGTACGCTCCGTAAGCCCATTAGCTTGTGGATGGTACGCCGTCGTGAAGTGATGCGCTATGTTATAGCGCTCCCGGAACTTCAGCAGGACTTTGCTGGAGAACTGGGACCCACGATCCGAAACAAGAGCTTTCGGTGTACCATACACCAAAAGGATCTCGTCCTTCAAGAACTTCACAACACAAGCGGCCGTGGCCCTTCGCACCGCTCTCGCCACACCGTACCGGGTGAAATAGTCAACCATGATTAATACATAGGTGACTCCACCCACGGAGGCAGGAAACGGCCCAACGAAGTCCATTCCCCAGGTGTGAACTGGGTACTTCGGCACAATCGGTTGTAGAAATCCCTGACTTCTTGCGAACTGTCGCGCTCGTTGACACACCAAACACGACTTAATGTATTCGGCAGTGTCACGCTTCATACCAATCCAGTAGAAGCGTGAGCGCAGTCGCTGGTAGGTCTTAAACATCCCGAAGTGACCAGCTTCGGGAGTGTCATGCAGCTTCCTCAGACAGAAAGCCCGGCATGACGCAGGCACTACCAGTACAATTCGCAACCGATCCTGGATGGATCTGATGGCATACAACATGTCGTCTGCCATCACGAACTTGGCCCGGAGGGCTGAGTTGGGGTCAGTGGTGATTTCCTTCACCACCTTGGAGCACCAGCCATCGGCTGCCTGCTCCTCGACCCAATCCACCTCCGAGCGGACTCGGTAAATCACCTCACCTACGTCAGACTCGACATATTCAGGTAAAAAAAGGTCCTCAACATCACGCACTGGATACCAACTCAGACAGTCAGCATCCACGTGGAGTGTTCCCTTCTTAAACTGAACCTTGAACCGGTACTCTTGCAATTGCATCTGCCAACGCCCCAACCTGCCTTGCAAGTTCTTGGCAGTCAGCAGAGCACAAAGAGCATGGTGATCTGTTACGATCACAAACTCCCGGTTGAAGAGGTAAGGACGGAATTTACCCACGGCAAACACAATCGCCAAGCACTCCTGCTCGGTGACAGAATACCGTGTTTCCGCTCCTTTCATGAGCCGGCTTGCGTAGGCCAGAACACGGGGGAACTTGTCCTCCGGCAACTTCTGGTAGACTACGACACCCAAGCCGTACCCACTAGCGTCGGTATGGATCATTACCTCACCACGTGGATCATACATGGTGAGTACCGGCGCTTCGGTTAAAAATGCCTTTAACCGAGCAAACGCTAGTTTGCACTGTTCTGACCACTCGAAGGACGCATCCTTCTTGGTCAATTCATGCAACGGTCTTGCCACTTTGGCGAAGTCCTTGATGAACCGCCGATAGTAACCGGCCAGTCCGAGAAAACTACGGACGCCGGTCGCCGCCGTTGGCACATCGAACTCCTGGACTGCTCTTACGAGATCCGGGTCCGGAGCAACTCCCTCGGCACTCACTATGTGACCGAGATAACGCACTTTGTTAAAGCCAAAGAAACATTTCTTCGGCTGGAGTTTCAGCTCCGCCCCTCGCAACAGTCCCAGGACAGTGGCCAGTCTCCCAAGAAACTGCTCGAATGTGTTCCCGAAGACGATAATATCGTCCAGGTACACCAGACAAGTCTCCCACTTATGTCCTGCCAGCAAGAGATCTAGTGCTCTCTGCATCGTGGCTGGAGCATTACAGAGTCCGAAAGGCATTTTTCGGAACTCAAACAGACCTTGAGAGCAAATAAATGCTGTCTTCTCAACGTCTGGCTCAGCCATACGAACCTGCCAGTAACCACTAGCCAGGTCCAAGGTTGCGAAGAACTTCGCACCGGCCAACGAATCGAGCGCATCATCGATGCGAGGCAACGAATACTGATCCAGCTTAGTCTGGGCATTCAGTCTCCGGTAGTCCACGCAAAAACGAAAGCCACCATCCTTCTTGCGAACAAGCAAGATAGGGCTCGCGTAAGGACTACGCGAAGGTTGGATGACACCTGCATCCAACATCTTCGCCACCTCTTCTTTCTCGATCGCACGGGCCGCTGGAGCGGTTCGGCGCAATCCTTCTCGCACTGGAGGTGGCCCACCGGTATCAATCGTATGTTCCACCAAGGAGGTTTCACCCAACTCGGTGTAATCAAACGCAAAATGATCCCGGCACGCTAGCAGGAACTCTCGAAGTTGCCTCGCCTCCTCAGGCTTCAGATTGGGACCAATCTTAAGACAGTCTTCGAGGGTAGGAGCCGTCGTCACGTTGAGGACCTGGCGTCCGCATCCGGACGCCCCTCTCAACTTTGACTTTGACTCCCCTGGTTGAACCGTCGCATGAGTGGGGCCTCCCCCTCTCAACTCAGATGGCTCTTCCAGCCCTACCACTAGAGCAGCCTCCACAGCTTGAGCCATGGCCACACCCTCCCCTGTCTCCAGGGCTATGAATGCCTCCCCCACGTTCTCGAGCCAGATATCGTACTCGCCCAACCTGTTGGCCTCAGCAATTCCTGCCACAGCCAACACACCACGTCCACCCAAGGCTTTACGGTGGGGCTCCACGAGAAGCAGCTGGCCAGGGCCCGCATGCTCTACCAATCCCACCGATACGACACGTCGTACGTGGGGTGGTAGCCAGACATTTTCCCTCAGTCGCAGGGAACACACTTCCCCGCTCCCAATAGGAACACTGGTCTCACACAGCTCCGGTGAAACAAGGTTCACCCACCCGTCAACCTTCTCAAGCGCCCGTGGGATGTCTGGGAGTCGCCGTCCCTGAGGCCGAGCCTCTGGTATCGGCGGTGGAACAACTTCCACCTCCACAGGTTTCCCAAGCGCTTGATCAGTGTAAGCGGCTTGAAGGGCATCTGGATGTGCGGTCCAGACATCCTCCCGGAAATACACTTTCCGGTGCACGATATCCACCATCAGGCCGAAGCGTGCGGCGATATTAACGCCCAAAATCGCTTCGCTCCTCCCCTTCACAAGGAAAAGAGATGCCTTGACAGTCTTATGGTAGATGGTCAAGTCTACCAGTGCAACACCTTCTACTACAATGGTGTGCCCACCCATGCCGAAAAGGCATGACGGTACCTCCAGTACCTCAATGGGTAACCCCATCGCTCGTGCCGCCTTCATGCTCAGAACCGAGACTTCGGCTCCCGTGTCCACAATCATCTCCACCAGGAGGTGATTACCAATGGACACGTACACCCTTGGTGCAACCCGAGAATACGCCCGGCTCTGCAATTCAGGAATGGGAACCCGTGGGTTCCCACCATCGAACTTCTGCCTCCCGTCCACATCACCATCCACACGGGATGGTAACACCAGACGAGCAGAAGTCGGGGGACCAGCCTCACTAACTAGAGACTCCCCCGGCCCGGCGGTAGGTATTGGCACACCAACACCTCTCGCCTGCTCGATGAGCACACGATCCAGCACCTCACCACTAGGCATGTAGGGTGAGGGGGCAAACCAGCTATCCAACTGGGATACCACGGCCTCCAATGTGGAGCATGGCGTCGGAAAAACCCACTTGGTTACTTCCGGGTCCGCAGACCTAGCCAGAGGCACACCTGCTCCTCGCAGGACATCCACATATCTGGAGACCGCCCGAAGGTACGTCCCTTCATCACAGTGCCGACGAGGTCGGACACCTGAGTTTTTAAGCATTTTCGGTCGCTCACCACTCAGTACGGTGGCGACCGGCGGCGGTTTAACGAAGATGTCTCTTCGTTATCCTCCACGAGTCTATAGTAGAACTGGCCATCAATTACGGTGGCCAGGTACTTTTGACCCTCCAGCCACACCGGCGCTAAGCCTGGAGTTGGCTGGGGCTTCTGGCTTGCGCCAGGCTTCACTACGGCAACATGTCCCTTTGCCGCCGCATCAGGACAGTCCCGTCTCAGGTGCCCCATTTTGTTGCACCCAAAACACGGGCCAACTCGCCGGAGTGAACCTCCTGATCCACGGTCCGTACCACGAGGCGTTGCCGCCGGCTGACCTCCACCAGAGCCTGCCGTCTTCTTCTTCTTGCCTCCGGTCTTGGCTCCTGCTTTGTCCGACTTGGACGGTGCAGCAGCCTTCACACCCGTTTGGCTCGAATATGAAGCCTTGGCAGAGCTCTCAGAGCTAGCCGTGGTTCCGGAGAACTGAGCGCTAGCCCTGTCCTGAGGAGCCCCTTTGGTACGGTTAGGTAATTTACCTGTGAGAAGCAAATCGGCTTCCACCAGCCGTGCCTTTCTGGCATATGCTTCCACCGTACCGGCCTTACAACCGATCAATTGATCAGTGATGGCCGTCAGGAGTTTCCGTTTGAAGCGAATGAGCCGACAGCTCTCGTCTTCGCCCGGAGACCCTCGGTCGGACAGTTCCAAGAACCGCCAGTAGAATGCCTGCACAGACTCGATAGCCCCCTGTTTCATTGACTCGAATTCGCCGAAACAGAGGCGAGCCTGGTTACTGGTGCTGAAGCGGCTACGCATAGCATCCTTCAGCTCAGTCCAGGTCAGGTCAGGAAGAGTTTCCACCAAAGTGGCGTAATATTCTTCCGCCGGACCGTCCAGCAGAAACGTGAAGAAACTGCATCGAGACTCGTCCGTCCAGCGCTGAGCTCGGGCTTTCGCTTCGAACTTGCGGAGAAAAGGCGTCAAGTCCTCTCTGCCGTCGTAACGAGCAAATGAGTGGACCGGGTTAAAGAACCCGAACGCCTGAACCTCCGCTGGAACCGCTGGAGCGGGCGTCCAAGCAGCGGCGCTAACCCTGCGAGGCTGCCTGCTCCGGTTCCCCGAAACGTCAGACACGGACTCAGCTTCCGAGGGTATCATCATCTGAACCCTCGGCTGCCGTCTGGGTGCAGGAGGAACTCCCCGGCCAATCCCCCTAGGAGATGGCCTGGGTGCTTCCCGCGGAAGTGCCAACCGGGGTTGCACCGGTGGTTCCTCTCCCCGTGCACCTTCATGCACGGGCGACAGTGAAAACCGAGGTGCCACCCTCGGCTCAATCGTCGACCAGGACAGTCGTCCTTCCAACCGAAGGACATCTATCCCGTAGGCAATCTCAATGAGTTGCTGCTCGGATAGCCCGGCCAAAAAGGCCCGGCCCTCACGTGCAGTCTCATCCGGGATTTCCACCATGTCCCTACGGGGTTGATTGCCACGTCCAACCGGACGGGCGACGGTGGAAACCTGGACCATCGGCCGTGGCCGATCGTCCTCCCCGGTGAGATCACCATCGGACCCACTGTCTTCCAACGGGTATTCTCCCGGACGAATGTCACTGCGGCGTTTCCGCACAGTGACCCATTCATCTGGGAAATCCCCGTCCACGCTACCGCCTTGTCCACCTGTCAACAGGGGGACTCCGCCTTCCGCCCCCCCAAGGGGACGGTCGACTACGCGGCCGCGTAACTCCAAACCCGCATCTGCGCCAAGTTCCCGACCTCCTGTCGGTACTTTTGGGGCTGGCTCCATTTTTCACCGTAAATGAACGGTAAAATCTGGACAAAGCCACCAGATAGCGAATTACCACCGTCGAAAACGGTAAATTTACGGACAAAAGTCCGTAAAATACCGTAACGAACGGATGGAACCGTGCGAAACCGCGGTATCACGGACAAAAGTCCGTGTCCCACGATAAAGAACGGTCAGAGTTCTCACCTACCGGTTTCTACCGCGGTCCCACGGACAAATGTCCGTGCCCCACGGTGTCCTTCACGGTACAACGACTTTTACCACTTTCTACCGTAGTTCCACGGACCAAAGTCTGCACCCCACGGTGTAATTGCGGTAAAAACCTCTCCAACCACTTTCCACCACAGTACAACGGACCAACGTCCGAAACCCACGGTGTAATCGCGGTCAAAAACCGTATAACCGCGTTCCACCACGGTACAACGGACCAAAGTCCGAAACCCACGGTGTAATTACGGATAATTACGGTTACAAACCTTCGTAACTGCGTTCCACCACGGTACAACGGACAAAAGTCCGAAACCCACGGTGAAATTACGGTTAGCAAGGTTTGCGAGGCTAACCAACGGTTTCTGCCGCCGTCCCACGGACCAAAGTCCGTGCCCAGCAGCGTACTACCGTCGCACAGTGATTTGACCGTCGAAACGGTCAAATCCACGGTTCAAAACCGTGCAAGAGGCTGGGTACGAATACCCAGCTCCTCCACCAATTGTAACGACCCGACTGGTCCGTCACAATACCTCGGGAAGATTTAGTACGGTCCAAAAGAACCTAATCCAAAACTTACCCGGCACCAGACTCCAACGGGGACGGGATCGCACCCGTAGCCGCCTCTGCACGGTGACGTTGGGAAACGTCGGCTCCACCGGAGTCTCCCTCGTCGGACACGACGGTCGGTCCGCCGCCACAACGAGAATATCGCGTTGGAATCCTTTCCACCGCGAGCCGACGTAAGTACCGGCCGACAATAGGCCGGAAAGAGATGGTGGAATCCCGTTGAATCCCCACCCTCCCCGCGGTACTCCCCAATAAAACACACAACACCAGAGTAAGTAAAATAAAAGAGAAGTTTATTAACACTTACTGTTAATTATGCAAATAAAAGATGCAGTGGTAGTAATAAAGATTATCCACACAACTTGGCTGGTGCAATCCACCAGCCAAGCCCCCATGGACAACCAACAAAAGCCAAACACCAAACAAATCCAAACAAAGGATAATGGAGGCCACCCTGGCCTCCAGCAGCAAGATGATGTGGTCTCCACAATTGCCTACAACACACTGCCCAGATTCAATGGCTGACCAAGCCAAAGAAACCTCCAGGCAACTCCACCTGGAGGGGACAGTGGTCACTTCTGACCTCTCACCCATTGACTTCAATGGTGAGAGGTCTGCTGGCACCAAAATGGCGTCCGACCCAACAGCCTACTATATGCTGCCAGGCAGATCACCATAGGGAGTTGGTCTGCTCAATAAAAAAATTTGATTGAGCAGACCAGGTTGCCACACGGGCAGGCAATTCACCCGCCATCAGCATGTCGGCCTCAACCAACATTGCCTCCGCGGTGAATGCCCGCACCGTTTCGGCCTTCGATCCCCAGAGCGGTCTGAGGATCGCCGGCTGCAGTTTCTTCTTAAATCGGAGGAGTCGACAACACTCATCCTCATTAGGAAAAACTCGTTCTGCTAGCTCAGTAAAGCGCCAGTAGAATGCCTGGAGCGACTCAGTCGGCCCCTGCACCATTGTTTCAAACCGATCGAAACAAGCCTGAGCCTGATTCTTGGTCCCGAAACGCTGGAACATGGCCTCCTTTAGCTCAGGCCAGGTCAGGTCCGGCTGAAACTCCACCAAACCGGCGTAGTATTCTTCAGCTGGGCCGTCGAGCAGGTATGTAAAGAAACTGCACCTGGCCTCATCCGTCCAGCGCTGAGCCCTCGGCCTTGGCTTCGAACTGTCGAAGAAAAGGCGTTATGTCTTCTCGTCCATCATACCGAATGAACGAGTGAACTGGGTTGAAAAACCCAAATGCCTGAATCTCCGACGGGACGGCCGGTGCAGGCGTCCACGGTGCGGTACTTACCGGCCGTGGTGCCCTGCTCCGGTTCCCCGAAGTCTCAGCACCAAGCTCAGCTCCCGCGGGTTCCACCAAGTGGACCCTCGGCTGCTGAACGGGTGGAGGAACTTCGTGACCAACTCCCATAGGAGCGGTCCCAGTTCCTCCAGGAGGTATCCGCCCGGTCAAAACCGGGGGCGCCTCCATCCGTACACCTCCCCGGTGCACGGGCGATGGTGGGATCTGTGGTTGCCCTCCTCGGATCCCATGGATCCCTTGGGGCAGACGTCCCTGCAACTGCAGGTAGCCTATCCCCCTGGCAACTGCAAGGAGTTCTTCCTCGGACCACGATGTCAACAATGACTCCGTGCCCTGCGGACTACCCAACAGAGTCCCCACCGACTCACTTAAGAGTTCCCCACCATGTCCAACCGGACCGGTGGCAGTGGAGGCCAGGACACCGGCCAAAGGCCGCGTGCCTATCTCTGCTGGGGTCCTCACAACCCCTTCACCACCATCCAACGGTGTTCCGTCGGTGACAATGCCTCCATGGTGCGATCGCACCGTTACAAAGTCTCCGTACGGAGGTCGGTTGGTAGGGACATCCCCTACGGCACCTTCCCCCACAAAACCACCGTGTCCGTTCCTGCCAACAGCAACCAAACCAGGTTGCTGCCCCTCCGGCCGAATACCACGGCCGATGGTGCGGGAACGCAACTCCAATCTCTCGCCTACACCGTTACCTCGACCTACCATCGGGGAGAACGGGGTTTAGGCCGATTCCCACCGTGCGAACACGGACAGAAACGGCCACCACTTGTAGGTGAGAGAATCTACCGTGAAATCTGGCGAATTCACAGACCAAAGTCCAGAAATCACCGTCAAACAACGGTAGAACCGTACCAAACCGTAGTTTCACGGACAAATGTCCTTGTCCCACAGTAACCGTACGGTTAGAGTCTCTTTTCACCGTCTTCGAACGGAGATTCACGGACAACGGTCCGCAAATCACCGTCTACTAGCGGTGAAACTACCTTTCTACCGTGTTCGACCGGTAATTCACGGACAAAAGTCCGCAATTCACCGTCTACTAACGGTAAAACTCCCTTTTTACCGTGTCTGCCCGGTGATACACGGACAAAAGCCCGCCACACACTGCCAAACACCGGTAAAACCGCAAATAACCACGGTATCACAGACAACGGCCCGTGTCCCACAGTTAGATTTATGGTTGGAGTAACTTTCACCGTCCTCGAACGGAGATACACGGACAAAAGTCCGTAATCTACCGTCCACTGATGGTGAAACTCCCTTTTTATCGTGTTCGAACGGTGATCTACGGACAAAAGTCCGTATTCCACCGTCTACTTGCGGTAAAAAGTCCCTTTTTACCGTGTTCTACCGGTCTTGCACGGTACACAACCGTGTTACCGGTATACTAGCGGTAAAAATCCCCGTTATCCCGCTTTCGAACGGTCCTGCACGGTCAACCACCGTGCCCACCGTCCTACTTGCGGATAACCTAGGGCTTTCCCCGGTAACCACCGCGGTATCACGGACCAACCGTCCGTGTCCCACGGTCCTTTACCGGACTACTACGCCCTAAGCCATTTTCCACCGTAGTACCGTGGACAAATGTCCACGCCCTACGGGCGTACTCACGACTCCGGTCTACCGACCCTGACCGTGAACCGGTTTCTACCGTAGTTCCACGGACAACGGTCCGTGAGCTACGGTATACTACCGGTAAACTTGGCCGTAGATTGGTTTCAACTGTAGTCCCACGGACAAATGTCCGTGCCCCACGGTTTACTACCGATCTACCGGTAAAGTTCACGGTCAAAAACTGTTTTTCACCGCTGTACCGTGGACAAAGTGCACGCCCGGCAGTGGCAAACAGTTTCCACGGTCTTTCAACTGTCAAGAGCGGCAGCGGTGGCGCTACCCGGCGCCTCCACCAATTGTAACGACCCGACTTGGTTCCGTTGCAACACCCCAGCAAAACTTCCCCGTCTTACCGGATCCTTGACTCTCTTGGGGCCAAGGTCGAAGTGCGGACTGCCCGCTCTTGTCTGTCCGGTCCCTGGGTGACGCCGGTCGAGAGTCGATCTCCCCGTAGGTCGACGGATGAATGGCCGACGAACACGACGAAGAACCCACGGTAGACCCCCGATGGATCCTACCGTGGAACCGACGCGAAGTACCGGCCGATAACGACGGAAACAGGATGGTGATGGTGCCGGCGTATCCCCACCGGAAACCCCCACCCTCCCCGCGGTAACTTCCCCAGAAAATAAGTGACACGGACTCAGTGTGTAGAGTGAAAATAATAATGATAATTTATTCACAGAATAAATTGATAAAAACACTCACACAATGGATGCAGTAATCTGCTGGTTAATCCAACCAGCAGACAAACAAGTTGGTAAACACCCAAACAATTGAAGACTCCTTTTAAAGATGCAAAATATATCTCCTGGCTAATTCAGCCAGGAGCTAAGGTGTAACACACCTGAACACCACAAAAGATGATGATGAATGGTGGCCATCTTGGCCACCTGTTGAAAGAAGAGCACCAACAATCACATGCACACAGCATGAAGGGTCTAACACACACTGCCCAGAATATAATGGCCGCCGCCATTATATACCCCCAGGCTGCTCCACCTGAGGGAGGACAGTGACCCTTGCTGGCCATTTTGTCGTCTGCCTGGCAGCTAATTAGCCAGCCTAGCAGACGACAACGGAGATTTAGTTCTGCTCCACATAGAGAGCAAAACTGGGTTGTCACAACTTCGACTTCGACTTCGACTTTGACTTCGACTTCGACTTTGACTTCGACTTCGACTTCAACATCAACTTCAAAATCAACTTCAAACTTAATTTCAACTTCAAGTTCAACTTCAAATTCAACTTCGACTTTAAATTCAACTTCAACTTCAACTTCAAATACAACTTCAAATTCAACTTCAACTTCAACATGAACTTCAACTTCAACTTCATATTCTATTTTAACTTCAACTTCTACTCTAAATTCAACTTCAACTTTAACTTCAACTGCAACTTTTATTTCAACTTCAATTTAACTTCAATTTCATCTTCAAATTCAACTTCAATTTCAACTTCAATTTCAATTTCAATTTCAACTTCAATTTCAACTTCAATTTCAACTTCAATTTCAACTTCAATTTCAACTTCATTTTCAACTTCAATTCCAACTTCAATTTCAACTTCAATTTCAACTTCAATTTCAACTTCAATTTCAACTTCAATTTCAACTTCAATTTCAACTTCAATTTCAACTTCAATTTCAACTTTAATTTCAACTTCAATTTCAACTTCAATTTCAACTTCAATTTCAACTTCAATTTCAACTTCAATTTCAACTTCAATTTCAACTTCAATTTCAACTTCAATTTCAACTTCAACTTTAACTTCAAATTCGACTTTAACATCAACTTCAATTTCAACTTCAACTTCAACTTCTACTTCAACATCAACTTTAACTCCAACTTTGACTTCTACTTCGAATTCGACTTCGGCTTAGATTTCGACTTCGACTTCGACTTCGACTTCGACTTCGACTTCGACTTCGACTTCGACTTCGAATTCGACTTCAACTTCAACTTCAAATTTAATTTAAATTCAACTTCAACTCTGAATTTAACATCAACTTCAACTTCGACTTCGACTTCAACCTAAATGTCAACTGCAACTTCAACTGCAACTTCAACTGCAACCTCAACTGCAACTGCAACTGCAACTTCAACTGCAACTTTAAATTCAACTTCAACTTCGACTTCGACTTCGACTTCGACTTTGACTTTGACTTCGACTTCGACTTCGACTTCGCCTTCGACTTCGACTTCGACTTTGACTTCGACTTCGACTTCGACTTCGACTTCGACTTCGACTTCGACTTCGACATCGACTTCGACTTCGACTTCGACTTCGACTTCGACTTCGACTTCGACTTCGACTTCGACTTCCACATCAATTTTAACTTCAAAATCAAATTCAAATTCAACTTCAAAATCAACTTCAAAATAAACTTCAAAATCAACTTCAAAATCAACTTCAAACTTAACTTCAACTTCAACTTCAACTTCAACTTCAACTTCTACTTCAACATCAACTTTAACTCCAACTTTGACTTTGACTTCGACTTCGACTTCGACTTCGACTTCGACTTCAACATCAACTTCAAAATCAACTTCAAACTTAATTTCAACTTCAAGTTCAACTTCAAATTCAACTTCAACTCTAAATTCAACTTCAACTTCAACTTCAAATACAACTTCAAATTCAACTTCAACTTCAACATGAACTTCAACTTCAACTTCATATTCTACTTTAACTTCAACTTCTACTCTAAATTCAACTTCAACTTTAACTTCAACTGCAACTTTTATTTCAACTTCAATTTCAACTTCAATTTCATCTTCAAATTCAACTTCAATTTCAACTTCAATTTCAATTTCAATTTCAACTTCAATTTCAACTTCAATTTCAACTTCAATTTCAACTTCAATTTCAACTTCATTTTCAACTTCAATTTCAACTTCAATTTCAACTTCAATTTCAACTTCAATTTCATCTTCAATTTCAACTTCAATTTCAACTTCAATTTCAACTTCAATTTCAACTTCAATTTCAACTTCAATTTCAACTTCAATTTCAACTTCAATTTCAACTTCAATTTCAACTTCAATTTCAACTTCAATTTCAACTTCAACTTCAACTTCAACTTCAACTTTAACTTCAAATTCGACTTTAACATCAACTTCAATTTCAACTTCAACTTCAACTTCTACTTCAACATCAACTTTAACTCCAACTTTGACTTCTACTTCGACTTCGAATTCGACTTCGACTTCGACTTCGACTTCGACTTCGACTTCGACTTCGACTTCGACTTCGACTTCGACTTCGACTTCGACTTCGACTTCGACTTCGACTTCGACTTCGACTTCGACTTCGACTTTAACTTCAAAATCAACTTCAAAATCAACTTCAAAATCAACTTCAAAATCAACTTCAAACTTAACTTCAACTTCAACTTCAACTTCAACTTCAACTTCTACTTCAACATCCACTTTAACTCCAACTTTGACTTTAACTTCAACTTCTACTTCAACATCAACTTTAATTCCAACTTTGACTTCGACTTCGACTTCGACTTCGACTTCGACTTCAACTTCAACTTCAAATTTAATTTAAATTCAACTTCAACTCTGAATTCAACATCAATTTCAACTTCGACTTCGACTTCAACCTAAATGTCAACTGCAACTTCAACTGCAACTTCAACTGCAACTTTAAATTCAACTTCAACTTCGACTTCGACTTCGACTTCGACTTTGACTTTGACTTCGACTTCGACTTCGACTTCGCCTTCGACTTCGACTTCGACTTTGACTTCGACTTCGACTTCGACTTCGACTTCGACTTCGACTTCGACTTCGACATCGACTTCGACTTCGACTTCGACTTCGACTTCGACTTCGACTTCGACTTCGACTTCCACATCAATTTTAACTTCAAAATCAAATTCAAATTCAACTTCAAAATCAACTTCAAAATAAACTTCAAAATCAACTTCAAAATCAACTTCAAACTTAACTTCAACTTCAACTTCAACTTCAACTTCAACTTCTACTTCAACATCAACTTTAACTCCAACTTTGACTTTGACTTCGACTTCGACTTCGACTTCGACTTCGACTTCGACTTCGACTTCAACATCAACTTCAAAATCAACTTCAAACTTAATTTCAACTTCAAGTTCAACTTCAAATTCAACTTCAACTCTAAATTCAACTTCAACTTCAACTTCAAATACAACTTCAAATTCAACTTCAACTTCAACATGAACTTCAACTTCAACTTCATATTCTACTTTAACTTCAACTTCTACTCTAAATTCAACTTCAACTTTAACTTCAACTGCAACTTTTATTTCAACTTCAATTTCAACTTCAATTTCATCTTCAAATTCAACTTCAATTTCAACTTCAATTTCAATTTCAATTTCAACTTCAATTTCAACTTCAATTTCAACTTCAATTTCAACTTCAATTTCAACTTCAATTTCATCTTCAATTTCAACTTCAATTTCAACTTCAATTTCAACTTCAATTTCAACTTCAATTTCAACTTCAATTTCAACTTCAATTTCAACTTCAATTTCAACTTCAATTTCAACTTCAATTTCAACTTCAATTTCAACTTCAACTTCAACTTCAACTTCAACTTTAACTTCAAATTCGACTTTAACATCAACTTCAATTTCAACTTCAACTTCAACTTCTACTTCAACATCAACTTTAACTCCAACTTTGACTTCTACTTCGACTTCGAATTCGACTTCGACTTCGACTTCGACTTCGACTTCGACTTCGACTTCGACTTCGACTTCGACTTCGACTTCGACTTCGACTTCGACTTCGACTTCGACTTCGACTTCGACTTTAACTTCAAAATCAACTTCAAAATCAACTTCAAAATCAACTTCAAAATCAACTTCAAACTTAACTTCAACTTCAACTTCAACTTCAACTTCAACTTCTACTTCAACATCCACTTTAACTCCAACTTTGACTTTAACTTCAACTTCTACTTCAACATCAACTTTAATTCCAACTTTGACTTCGACTTCGACTTCGACTTCGACTTCGACTTCAACTTCAACTTCAAATTTAATTTAAATTCAACTTCAACTCTGAATTCAACATCAATTTCAACTTCGACTTCGACTTCAACCTAAATGTCAACTGCAACTTCAACTGCAACTTCAACTGCAACCTCAACTGTAACTTCAACTGCAACTTTAAATTCAACTTCAACTTCGACTTCGACTTCGACTTCGACTTCGACTTCGACTTCGACTTCGACTTCGACTTCGTCTTCGACTTCGACCTCGACTTCGACTTCGACTTCGACTTCGACTTCGACTTCGACTTCGATTTCGACTTCGACATCGACTTCGACTTCGACTTCGACTTCGACTTCGACTTCGACTTCGACTTCGACTTCGACTTCGACTTCGACTTCGACTTCGACTTCGACTTCGACTTCGACTTCGACTTCCACTTCCACTTCAACTTCGACTTCCACTTTAACTTCGACTTCCACTTCAATTTTAACTTCAAAATCAAATTCAAATTCAACATCAAAATCAACTTCAAAATCAACTTCAAAATCAACTTCAAAATCAAATTCAAATTCAACTTCAAAATCAACTTCAAAATCAACTTCAAACTTAACTTCAACTTCAACTTCAAATTCAACTTCAACTTCAACTTCAACTTCAACTTCAACTTCTACTTCAACATCCACTTTAACTCCAACTTTGACTTTAACTTCAAATTCAACTTCAACTGCAACTTTAAATTCAACTTCAACTTCAACTTCGACTTCGACTTTGACTTTGACTTCGACTTCGACTTCGACTTCGACTTCGACTTCGACTTCGACTTCGACTTCGACTTCGACTTCCACTTCCACTTCAACTTCGACGTCCACTTTAACTTCGACTTCCACTTCTATTTTAAAAAGAAAATCAAATTCAAATTCAACATCAAAATCAACTTCAAAATCAACTTCAAAATCAACTTCAAAATCAAATTCAAATTCAACTTCAAAATCAACTTCAAAATCAACTTCAAACTTAACATCAACTTCAACTTCAAATTGAATTTCAACTTCAACTTCAACTTCAACTTCTACTTCAACATCCACTTTAACTCCAACTTTGACTTTAACTTCAAATTCAACTTCAACTGCAACTTTAAATTCAACTTCAACTTCAACTTCTACTTCAACATCCACTTTAACTCTAACTTTGACTTTAACTTCAACTTCTACTTCAACATCAACTTTAATTCCAACTTTGACTTCGACTTCAACTTCGACTTCGACTTCGACTTCGACTTCAACTTCAACTTCAAATTTAATTTAAATTCAAATTCAACTCTGAATTCAACATCAATTTCAACTTCGAATTCGACTTCAACCTAAATGTCAACTGCAACTTCAACTGCAACTTCAACTGCAACTTCAACTGCAACCTCAACTGCAACTTCAACTGCAACTTTAAATTCAACTTCGACTTCGACTTCGACTTCGACTTCGACTTCGACTTCGACTTCGACTTCGACTTCGACTTCGACTTCGACTTCGTCTTCGACTTCGACCTCGACTTCGACTTCGACTTCGACTTCGACTTCGACTTCGACTTCGACTTCGACTTCGACTTCGCCATCGACTTCGACTTCGACTTCGACTTCGACTTCGACTTCGACTTCGACTTCGACTTCGACTTCGACTTCGACTTCGACTTCGACTTCGACTTCCACTTCCACTTCAACTTCGACTTCCACTTTAACTTCGACTTCCACTTCAATTTTAACTTCAAAATGAAATTCAAATTCAACATCAAAATCAACTTCAAAATCAACTTCAAAATCAACTTCAAAATCAACTTCAAAATCAAATTCAAATTCAACTTCAAAATCAACTTCAAACTTAACTTCAACTTCAACTTCAAATTCAACTTCAACTTCAACTTCAACTTCAACTTCTACTTCAACATCCACTTTAACTCCAACTTTGACTTTAACTTCAAATTCAACTTCAACTGCAACTTTAAATTCAACTTCAACTTCGACTTCAACTTCGACTTCGACTTTGACTTTGACTTCGACTTCGACTTCGACTTCGTCTTCGACTTCGACCTCGACTTCGACTTTAACATCAACTTCAATTTCAACTTCAACTTCAACTTCTACTTCAACATCAACTTTAACTCCAACTTTGACTTCTACTTCTACTTTGACTTCGACTTAGATTTCGACTTCGACTTCGACTTCGACTTCGACTTCGACTTCGACTTCAACCTAAATGTCAACTGCAACTTCAACTACAACTTCAACTGCAACTTCAACTGCAACCTCAACTGCAACTTCAACTGCAACTTCAACTGCAACCTTAACTTCAACTTCAACTTCAACTTCAACTTCAACTTCAACTTCAACTTTAACTTCAACTTCTACTTCAACATCAACTTTAACTCCAACTTTGACTTTAACTTCGACTTCGACTTCGACTTCGACTTCGACTTCGACTTCGACTTCGACTTCGACTTCGACTTCGACTTCAACTTCAACTTTAACTTCAACTTCTACTTCAACATCCACTTTAACTCCAACTTTGACTTTAACTTCAAATTCAACTTCAACTGCAACTTTAAATTCAACTTCAACTTCAACTTCTACTTCAACATCCACTTTAACTCCAACTTTGACTTTAACTTCAACTTCTACTTCAACATCAACTTTAATTCCAACTTTGACTTCGACTTCGACTTCGACTTCGACTTCGACTTCGACTTTAACTTCAACTTCAAATTTAATTTAAATTCAAATTCAACTCTGAATTCAACATCAATTTCAACTTCGACTTCGACTTCAACCTAAATGTCAACTGCAACTTCAACTGCAACTTCAACTGCAACTTCAACTGCAACTTCAACTGCAACCTCAACTGCAACTTCAACTGCAACTTTAAATTCAACTTCGACTTCGACTTCGACTTCGACTTCGACTTCGACTTCGACTTCGACTTCGACTTCGACTTCGTCTTCGACTTCGACCTCGACTTCGACTTCGACTTCGACTTCGACTTCGACTTCGACTTCGACTTCGACTTCGACTTCGACTTCGACTTCGACTTCGACTTCGACATCGACTTCGACTTCGACTTCGACTTCGACTTCGACTTCGACTTCGACTTCGACTTCGACTTCGACTTCGACTTCGACTTCGACTTCGACTTCGACTTCGACTTCCACTTCCACTTCAACTTCGACTTCCACTTTAACTTCGACTTCCACTTCAATTTTAACTTCAAAATGAAATTCAAATTCAACATCAAAATCAACTTCAAAATCAACTTCAAAATCAACTTCAAAATCAAATTCAAATTCAACTTCAAAATCAACTTCAAAATCAACTTCAAACTTAACTTCAACTTCAACTTCAAATTCAACTTCAACTTCAACTTCAACTTCAACTTCTACTTCAACATCCACTTTAACTCCAACTTTGACTTTAACTTCAAATTCAACTTCAACTGCAACTTTAAATTCAACTTCAACTTCGACTTCGACTTCGACTTCGACTTTGACTTTTTTCTTCGACTTCGACTTCGACTTCGTCTTCGACTTCGACTTCGACTTCGACTTCAACCTAAATGTCAACTGCAACTTCAACTACAACTTCAACTGCAACTTCAACTGCAACCTCAACTGCAACTTCAACTGCAACTTCAACTGCAACCTTAACTTCAACTTCAACTTCAACTTCAACTTCAACTTCAACTTCAACTTTAACTTCAACTTCTACTTCAACATCAACTTTAACTCCAACTTTGACTTTAACTTCGACTTCGACTTCGACTTCGACTTCGACTTCGACTTCGACTTCGACTTCGACTTCGACTTCGACTTCGACTTCGACTTCGACTTCGACTTCGACTTCGACTTCTACTTCGAATTCGACTTCGAGACCGACACCGACACCGACTTCGACTTCGACTTCGACTTCGACTTCCACTTCCACTTCTACTTCCATTTCAACTTCGAATTCCACTTCAATTTTAACTTCAAAATCAAACTCAAATTCAACTTAAAAATCAACTTCAAAATCAACTTCAAAATCAACTTCAAAATCAACTTCAAAATCAACTTCAAACTTAACTTCAACTTCAACATCAACTTTAACTCCAACTTCGACTTCGACTTCGACTTCGACTTCGACTTCAACTTCAACTTCAACTTCAACTTCAACTTCTACTTCAACATCAACTTCAACTCCAACTTCGACTTCGACTTCGACTTCGACTTCGACTTCGACTTCGACTTCGACTTCGACTTCGACTTCGACTTCGACTTCGACTTCGACTTCGACTGCGACTTCGACTTCGACTTCAACATCAACTTCAAAATCAACTTCAAACTTAATTTCAACTTCAAGTTCAACTTCAAATTCAACTTCAACTCTATATTCAACTTCAACTTCAACTTCAAATACAACTTCAAATTCAACTTCAACTTCAACATGAACTTCAACTTCAACTTCATACTCTACTTTAACTTCAACTTCTACTCTAAATTTAACTTCAACTTCAACTTCAACTGCAACTTTTATTTCAACTTCAATTTCAACTTCAATTTCATCTTCAAATTCAACTTCAATTTCAACTTCAATTTCAATTTCAATTTCAACTTCAATTTCAACTTCAATTTCAACTTCAATTTCAACTTCAATTTCAACTTCAATTTCAACTTCATTTTCAACTTCAATTTCAACTTCAATTTCAACTTCAATTTCAACTTCAATTTCAACTTCAATTTCATCTTCAATTTCAACTTCAATTTCAACTTCAATCTCAACTTCAATTTCAACTTCAATTTCAACTTCAATTTCAACTTCAATTTCAACTTCATTTTCAACTTCAATTTCAACTTCAATTTCAACTTCAATTTCAACTTCAATTTCAACTTCAATTTCAACTTCAATTTCAACTTCATTTTCAACTTCAATTTCAACTTCAATTTCAACTTCAATTTCAACTTCAATTTCAACTTCAATTTCATCTTCAATTTCAACTTCAATTTCAACTTCAATCTCAACTTCAATTTCAACTTCAATTTCAACTTCAATTTCAACTTCAATTTCAACTTCATTTTCAACTTCAATTTCAACTTCAATTTCAACTTCAATTTCAACTTCAATTTCAACTTCAATTTCAACTTCAACTTCAACTTCAACTTCAACTTTAACTTCAAATTCGACTTTAACATCAACTTCAATTTCAACTTCAAGTTAAACTTCTACTTCAACATCAACTTTAACTCCAACTTTGACTTCTACTTCGACTTCGACTTTGACTTCGACTTCGACTTCCACTTCCACTTCAACTTCGACTTCCACTTCAGTTTTAACTTCAAAATCAAATTCAAATTTAACTTCAACTTCAACTTCTACTTCAACATCAACTTTAACTCCAACTTTGACTTCGACTTCGACTTCGACTTCGACTTCGACTTCGACTTCGACTTCGACTTCGACTTCGACTTCGACTTCGACTTCAACATCAACTTCAAAATCAACTTCAAACTTAATTTCAACTTCAATTTCAACTGCAATTTCAACTTCATTTTCAACTTCAATTTCAACTTCAATTTCAACTTCAATTTCAACTTCAATTTCAACTTCAATTTCAACTTCAATTTCAACTTCAATTTCATCTTCAAATTCATCTTCAATTTCAACTTCAATTTCAATTTCAATTTCAACTTCAATTTCAACTTCTATTTCAACTTCAATTTCAACTTCAATTTCAACTTCAATTTCAACTTCAATTTCAACTTCAATTTCAACTTCAATTTCAACTTCAATTTCAACTTCAATTTCAACTTTAATTTCAACTTCAATTTCAACTTCAATTTCAACTTCAATTTCAACTTCAATTTCAACTTCAATTTCAACTTCAATTTCAACTTCAATTTCAACTTCAATTTCAACTTCAATTTCAACTTTAATTTCAACTTCAATTTCAACTTCAATTTCAACTTCAATTTCAACTTCAATTTCAACTTCAATTTCATCTTCAATTTCAACTTCAATTTCAACTTCAATTTCAACTTCAATTTCAACTTCAATTTCAACTTCAATTTCAACTTCAATTTCAACTTCAATTTCAACTTCAATTTCAACTTCAATTTCAACTTCAATTTCAACTTCAATTTCAACTTCAATTTCAACTTCAACTTTAACTTCAAATTCGACTTTAACATCAACTTCAATTTCAACTTCAACTTCAACTTCTACTTCAACATCAACTTTAACTCCAACTTTGACTTCTACTTCTACTTCGACTTCGACTTAGATTTCGACTTCGACTTCGACTTCGACTTCGACTTCGACTTCAACCTAAATGTCAACTGCAACTTCAACTGCAACCTCAACTGCAACTTCAACAGCAACTTCAACTGCAACCTTAACTTCAACTTCAACTTCAACTTCAACTTCAACTTCAACTTCAACTTCAACTTTAACTTCAACTTCTACTTCAACATCAACTTTAATTCCAACTTTGACTTTGACTTCGACTTCGACTTCGACTTCGACTTCGACTTCGACTTCGACTTCGACTTCGACTTCGACTTCGACTTCGACTTCGACTTCGACTTCGACTTCGACTTCAACATCAACTTCAAAATCAACTTCAAACTTAATTTCAACTTCAATTTCAACTGCAATTTCAACTTCATTTTCAACTTCAATTTCAACTTCAATTTCAACTTCAATTTCAACTTCAATTTCAACTTCAATTTCAACTTCAATTTCAACTTCAATTTCATCTTCAAATTCATCTTCAATTTCAACTTCAATTTCAATTTCAATTTCAACTTCAATTTCAACTTCTATTTCAACTTCAATTTCAACTTCAATTTCAACTTCAATTTCAACTTCAATTTCAACTTCAATTTCAACTTCAATTTCAACTTCAATTTCAACTTTAATTTCAACTTCAATTTCAACTTCAATTTCAACTTCAATTTCAACTTCAATTTCAACTTCAATTTCATCTTCAATTTCAACTTCAATTTCAACTTCAATTTCAACTTCAATTTCAACTTCAATTTCAACTTCAATTTCAACTTCAATTTCAACTTCAATTTCAACTTCAATTTCAACTTCAATTTCAACTTCAATTTCAACTTCAATTTCAACTTCAACTTTAACTTCAAATTCGACTTTAACATCAACTTCAATTTCAACTTCAACTTCAACTTCTACTTCAACATCAACTTTAACTCCAACTTTGACTTCTACTTCTACTTCGACTTCGACTTAGATTTCGACTTCGACTTTGACTTCGACTTTGACTTCGACTTCGACTTCGACTTCGACTTCAAAATAAATGTCAACTGCAACTTCAACTGCAACCTCAACTGCAACTTCAACAGCAACTTCAACTGCAACCTTAACTTCAACTTCAACTTCAACTTCAACTTCAACTTCAACTTCAACTTCAACTTCAACTTTAACTTCAACTTCTACTTCAACATCAACTTTAATTCCAACTTTGACTTTGACTTCGACTTCGACTTCGACTTCGACTTCGACTTCGACTTCGACTTCGACTTCGACTTCGACTTCGACTTCGACTTCGACTTCGAATTCGACTTCGAGACCGACACCGACACCGACTTCGACTTCGACTTCGACTTCCACTTCCACTTCCACTTCCACTTCAACTTCGACTTCCACTTCAATTTTAACTTCAAAATCAAACTCAAATTCAACTTAAAAATGAACTTCAAAATCAACTTAAAAATCAACTTAAAAATCAACTTCAAACTTAACTTCAACTTCAACTTCAACTTCAACTCAACTTCAACTTCAACTTCTACTTCAACATCCACTTTAACTCCAACTTTGACTTTAACTTCAACTTCAACTTCAACTTCAACTTTAACTTCAAATTCGACTTTAACATCAACTTCAATTTCAACTTCAACTTCAACTTCTACTTCAACATCAACTTTAACTCCGACTTCGACTTCGACTTCGACTTCGACTTCGACTTCGACTTCGACTTCAACTTTAACTTCAAATTCGACTTTAACATCAACCTAAATGTCAACTGCAACTTCAACTACAACTTCAACTGCAACTTCAACTGCAACCTCAACTGCAACTTCAACTGCAACTTCAACTGCAACCTTAACTTCAACTTCAACTTCAACTTCAACTTCAACTTCAACTTCAACTTTAACTTCAACTTCTACTTCAACATCAACTTTAACTCCAACTTTGACTTTAACTTCGACTTCGACTTCGACTTCGACTTCGACTTCGACTTCGACTTCGACTTCGACTTCGACTTCGACTTCGACTTCGACTTCGACTTCGACTTCGAATTCGACTTCGAGACCGACACCGACACCGACTTCGACTTCGACTTCGACTTCGACTTCCACTTCCACTTCCACTTCCACTTCAACTTCGAATTCCACTTCAATTTTAACTTCAAAATCAAACTCAAATTCAACTTAAAAATCAACTTAAAAATTAACTTCAAAATCAACTTCAAAATCAACTTCAAAATCAACTTCAAAATCAACTTCAAACTTAACTTCAACTTCAACATCAACTTTAACTCCAACTTCGACTTCGACTTCGACTTCGACTTCGACTTCGACTTCGACTTCGACTTCGACTTCGACTTCGACTGCGACTTCGACTTCGACTTCGACTTCGACTTCGACTTCCACTTCAATTTTAACTTCAAAATCAAACTCAAATTCAACTTAAAAATCAACTTCAAAATCAACTTCAAAATCAACTTCAAAATCAACTTCAAACTTAACTTCAACTTCAACTTCAACTTCAACTTCAACTTCAACTTCAACTTCAACTTCAACTTCTACTTCAACATCAACTTTAACTCCAACTTCGACTTCGACTTCGACTTCGACTTCGACTTCGACTTCGACTTCGACTTCGACTTCGACTTCGACTTCGACTTTGACTTCGACTTCAACCTAAATGTCAACTGCAACTTCAACTGCAACCTCAACTGCAACTTCAACTGCAACTTCAACTGCAACCTTAACTTCAACTTCAACTTCAACTTCAACTTCAACTTCAACTTCAACTTCAACTTCAACTTTAACTTCAACTTCTACTTCAACATCAACTTTAATTCCAACTTTGACTTTGACTTCGACTTCGACTTCGACTTCGACTTCGACTTCGACTTCGACTTCGACTTCGACTTCGAATTCGACTTCGAGACCGACACCGACACCGACTTCGACTTCGACTTCGACTTCGACTTCCACTTCCACTTCCACTTCCACTTCAACTTCGAATTCCACTTCAATTTTAACTTCAAAATCAAACTCAAATTCAACTTAAAAATCAACTTAAAAATCAACTTAAAAATCAACTTCAAAATCAACTTCAAACTTAACTTCAACTTCAACTTCAACTTCAACTTCAACTTCAACTTCAACTTCTACTTCAACATCCACTTTAACTCCAACTTTGACTTTAACTTCAACTTCAACTTCAACTTCAACTTTAACTTCAAATTCGACTTTAACATCAACTTCAATTTCAACTTCAACTTCAACTTCTACTTCAACATCAACTTTAATTCCAACTTTGACTTTGACTTCGACTTCGACTTCGACTTCGACTTCGACTTCGACTTCGACTTCGACTTCGACTTCGACTTCGACTTCGACTTCGAATTCGACTTCGAGACCGACACCGACACCGACTTCGACTTCGACTTCGGCTTCGACTTCGACTTCGACTTCCACTTCCACTTCCACTTCCACTTCAACTTCGACTTCCACTTCAATTTTAACTTCAAAATCAAACTCAAATTCAACTTAAAAATGAACTTCAAAATCAACTTCAAAATCAACTTCAAAATCAACTTCAAACTTAACTTCAACTTCAACTTCAACTTCAACTTCAACTTCAACTTCAACTTCTACTTCAACATCCACTTTAACTCCAACTTTGACTTTAACTTCAACTTCAACTTCAACTTCAACTTTAACTTCAAATTCGACTTTAACATCAACTTCAATTTCAACTTCAACTTCAACTTCTACTTCAACATCAACTTTAACTCCGACTTCGACTTCGACTTCGACTTCGACTTCGACTTTGACTTCGACTTCGACTTCGACTTCGACTTCGACTTCGACTTCGACTTCGACTTCGACTTCGACTTCGACTTCGACTTCGACTTCGACTTCGAATTCGACTTCGAGACTGACACCGACACCGACTTCGACTTCGACTTCGACTTCGACTTCGACTTCGACTTCCACTTCCACTTCAACTTCGACTTCCACTTCAATTTTAACTTCAAAATCAAACTCAAATTCAACTTAAAAATCAACTTCAAAATCAACTTCAAAATCAACTTCAAAATCAACTTCAAAATCAACTTCAAACTTAACTTCAACTTCAACTTCAACTTCAACTTCAACTTCAACTTCAACTTCAACTTCTACTTCAACATCCACTTTAACTCCAACTTTGACTTTAACTTCAACTTCAACTTCAACTTCAACTTTAACTTCAAATTCGACTTTAACATCAACTTCAATTTCAACTTCAACTTCAACTTCTACTTCAACATCAACTTTAACTCCGACTTCGACTTCGACTTCGACTTCGACTTCGACTTCGACTTCGACTTCGACTTCGACTTCGATTTCGACTTCGACTTCGACTTCGACTTCGACTTCGACTTCGACTTCGACTTCGACTTCGACTTCGACTTCGACTTCGACTTCGACTTCGACTTCAACATCAACTTCAA
Organism: Brachycybe producta; assembly: GCA_036925085.1. Lineage (NCBI taxonomy): Eukaryota > Metazoa > Arthropoda > Diplopoda > Playtdesmida > Andrognathidae > Brachycybe > Brachycybe producta. The sequence continues at coordinate 498,688 of JAUPFP010000086.1, forward strand.
AATCAACTTCAAACTTAATTTCAACTTCAATTTCAACTGCAATTTCAACTTCATTTTCAACTTCAATTTCAACTTCAATTTCAACTTCAATTTCAACTTCAATTTCAACTTCAATTTCAACTTCAATTTCAACTTCAATTTCATCTTCAAATTCATCTTCAATTTCAACTTCAATTTCAATTTCAATTTCAACTTCAATTTCAACTTCTATTTCAACTTCAATTTCAACTTCAATTTCAACTTCAATTTCAACTTCAATTTCAACTTCAATTTCAACTTCAATTTCAACTTCAATTTCAACTTTAATTTCAACTTCAATTTCAACTTCAATTTCAACTTCAATTTCAACTTCAATTTCAACTTCAATTTCATCTTCAATTTCAACTTCAATTTCAACTTCAATTTCAACTTCAATTTCAACTTCAATTTCAACTTCAATTTCAACTTCAATTTCAACTTCAATTTCAACTTCAATTTCAACTTCAATTTCAACTTCAATTTCAACTTCAACTTTAACTTCAAATTCGACTTTAACATCAACTTCAATTTCAACTTCAACTTCAACTTCTACTTCAACATCAACTTTAACTCCAACTTTGACTTCTACTTCTACTTCGACTTCGACTTAGATTTCGACTTCGACTTCGACTTCGACTTTGACTTCGACTTCGACTTCGACTTCGACTTCAAAATAAATGTCAACTGCAACTTCAACTGCAACCTCAACTGCAACTTCAACAGCAACTTCAACTGCAACCTTAACTTCAACTTCAACTTCAACTTCAACTTCAACTTCAACTTCAACTTCAACTTCAACTTTAACTTCAACTTCTACTTCAACATCAACTTTAATTCCAACTTTGACTTTGACTTCGACTTCGACTTCGACTTCGACTTCGACTTCGACTTCGACTTCGACTTCGACTTCGACTTCGACTTCGACTTCGACTTCGAATTCGACTTCGAGACCGACACCGACACCGACTTCGACTTCGACTTCGACTTCCACTTCCACTTCCACTTCCACTTCAACTTCGACTTCCACTTCAATTTTAACTTCAAAATCAAACTCAAATTCAACTTAAAAATGAACTTCAAAATCAACTTAAAAATCAACTTAAAAATCAACTTCAAACTTAACTTCAACTTCAACTTCAACTTCAACTCAACTTCAACTTCAACTTCTACTTCAACATCCACTTTAACTCCAACTTTGACTTTAACTTCAACTTCAACTTCAACTTCAACTTTAACTTCAAATTCGACTTTAACATCAACTTCAATTTCAACTTCAACTTCAACTTCTACTTCAACATCAACTTTAACTCCGACTTCGACTTCGACTTCGACTTCGACTTCGACTTCGACTTCGACTTCAACTTTAACTTCAAATTCGACTTTAACATCAACCTAAATGTCAACTGCAACTTCAACTACAACTTCAACTGCAACTTCAACTGCAACCTCAACTGCAACTTCAACTGCAACTTCAACTGCAACCTTAACTTCAACTTCAACTTCAACTTCAACTTCAACTTCAACTTCAACTTTAACTTCAACTTCTACTTCAACATCAACTTTAACTCCAACTTTGACTTTAACTTCGACTTCGACTTCGACTTCGACTTCGACTTCGACTTCGACTTCGACTTCGACTTCGACTTCGACTTCGACTTCGACTTCGACTTCGACTTCGACTTCGAATTCGACTTCGAGACCGACACCGACACCGACTTCGACTTCGACTTCGACTTCGACTTCCACTTCCACTTCCACTTCCACTTCAACTTCGAATTCCACTTCAATTTTAACTTCAAAATCAAACTCAAATTCAACTTAAAAATCAACTTAAAAATTAACTTCAAAATCAACTTCAAAATCAACTTCAAAATCAACTTCAAAATCAACTTCAAACTTAACTTCAACTTCAACATCAACTTTAACTCCAACTTCGACTTCGACTTCGACTTCGACTTCGACTTCGACTTCGACTTCGACTTCGACTTCGACTTCGACTGCGACTTCGACTTCGACTTCGACTTCGACTTCGACTTCCACTTCAATTTTAACTTCAAAATCAAACTCAAATTCAACTTAAAAATCAACTTCAAAATCAACTTCAAAATCAACTTCAAAATCAACTTCAAACTTAACTTCAACTTCAACTTCAACTTCAACTTCAACTTCAACTTCAACTTCAACTTCAACTTCTACTTCAACATCAACTTTAACTCCAACTTCGACTTCGACTTCGACTTCGACTTCGACTTCGACTTCGACTTCGACTTCGACTTCGACTTCGACTTCGACTTTGACTTCGACTTCAACCTAAATGTCAACTGCAACTTCAACTGCAACCTCAACTGCAACTTCAACTGCAACTTCAACTGCAACCTTAACTTCAACTTCAACTTCAACTTCAACTTCAACTTCAACTTCAACTTCAACTTCAACTTTAACTTCAACTTCTACTTCAACATCAACTTTAATTCCAACTTTGACTTTGACTTCGACTTCGACTTCGACTTCGACTTCGACTTCGACTTCGACTTCGACTTCGACTTCGAATTCGACTTCGAGACCGACACCGACACCGACTTCGACTTCGACTTCCACTTCCACTTCCACTTCCACTTCAACTTCGAATTCCACTTCAATTTTAACTTCAAAATCAAACTCAAATTCAACTTAAAAATCAACTTAAAAATCAACTTAAAAATCAACTTCAAAATCAACTTCAAACTTAACTTCAACTTCAACTTCAACTTCAACTTCAACTTCAACTTCAACTTCTACTTCAACATCCACTTTAACTCCAACTTTGACTTTAACTTCAACTTCAACTTCAACTTCAACTTTAACTTCAAATTCGACTTTAACATCAACTTCAATTTCAACTTCAACTTCAACTTCTACTTCAACATCAACTTTAATTCCAACTTTGACTTTGACTTCGACTTCGACTTCGACTTCGACTTCGACTTCGACTTCGACTTCGACTTCGACTTCGACTTCGACTTCGACTTCGAATTCGACTTCGAGACCGACACCGACACCGACTTCGACTTCGACTTCGGCTTCGACTTCGACTTCGACTTCCACTTCCACTTCCACTTCCACTTCAACTTCGACTTCCACTTCAATTTTAACTTCAAAATCAAACTCAAATTCAACTTAAAAATGAACTTCAAAATCAACTTCAAAATCAACTTCAAAATCAACTTCAAACTTAACTTCAACTTCAACTTCAACTTCAACTTCAACTTCAACTTCAACTTCTACTTCAACATCCACTTTAACTCCAACTTTGACTTTAACTTCAACTTCAACTTCAACTTCAACTTTAACTTCAAATTCGACTTTAACATCAACTTCAATTTCAACTTCAACTTCAACTTCTACTTCAACATCAACTTTAACTCCGACTTCGACTTCGACTTCGACTTCGACTTCGACTTTGACTTCGACTTCGACTTCGACTTCGACTTCGACTTCGACTTCGACTTCGACTTCGACTTCGACTTCGACTTCGACTTCGACTTCGACTTCGAATTCGACTTCGAGACTGACACCGACACCGACTTCGACTTCGACTTCGACTTCGACTTCGACTTCGACTTCCACTTCCACTTCAACTTCGACTTCCACTTCAATTTTAACTTCAAAATCAAACTCAAATTCAACTTAAAAATCAACTTCAAAATCAACTTCAAAATCAACTTCAAAATCAACTTCAAAATCAACTTCAAACTTAACTTCAACTTCAACTTCAACTTCAACTTCAACTTCAACTTCAACTTCAACTTCTACTTCAACATCCACTTTAACTCCAACTTTGACTTTAACTTCAACTTCAACTTCAACTTCAACTTTAACTTCAAATTCGACTTTAACATCAACTTCAATTTCAACTTCAACTTCAACTTCTACTTCAACATCAACTTTAACTCCGACTTCGACTTCGACTTCGACTTCGACTTCGACTTCGACTTCGACTTCGACTTCGACTTCGATTTCGACTTCGACTTCGACTTCGACTTCGACTTCGACTTCGACTTCGACTTCGACTTCGACTTCGACTTCGACTTCGACTTCGAATTCGACTTCGAGACCGACACCGACACCGACTTCGACTTCGACTTCGACTTCGACTTCGACTTCCACTTCCACTTCCACTTCAATTTTAACTTCAAAATCAAACTCAAATTCAACTTAAAAATCAACTTCAAAATCAACTTCAAAATCAACTTCAAAATCAACTTCAAACTTAACTTCAACTTCAACTTCAACTTCAACTTCAACTTCAACTTCAACTTCAACTTCAACTTCTACTTCAACATCAACTTTAACTCCAACTTCGACTTCGACTTCGACTTCGACTTCGACTTCGACTTCGACTTCGACTTCGACTTCGACTTCGACTTCGACTTCGACTTCGACTTCGACTTTGACTTCGACTTCAACCTAAATGTCAACTGCAACTTCAACTGCAACCTCAACTGCAACTTCAACTGCAACTTCAACTGCAACCTTAACTTCAACTTCAACTTCAACTTCAACTTCAACTTCAACTTCAACTTCAACTTCAACTTTAACTTCAACTTCTACTTCAACATCAACTTTAATTCCAACTTTGACTTTGACTTCGACTTCGACTTCGACTTCGACTTCGACTTCGACTTCGACTTCGACTTCGACTTCGACTTCGAATTCGACTTCGAGACCGACACCGACACCGACTTCGACTTCGACTTCGACTTCGACTTCCACTTCCACTTCCACTTCCACTTCAACTTCGAATTCCACTTCAATTTTAACTTCAAAATCAAACTCAAATTCAACTTAAAAATCAACTTAAAAATCAACTTAAAAATCAACTTCAAAATCAACTTCAAACTTAACTTCAACTTCAACTTCAACTTCAACTTCAACTTCAACTTCAACTTCTACTTCAACATCCACTTTAACTCCAACTTTGACTTTAACTTCAACTTCAACTTCAACTTCAACTTTAACTTCAAATTCGACTTTAACATCAACTTCAATTTCAACTTCAACTTCAACTTCTACTTCAACATCAACTTTAATTCCAACTTTGACTTTGACTTCGACTTCGACTTCGACTTCGACTTCGACTTCGACTTCGACTTCGACTTCGACTTCGACTTCGACTTCGACTTCGAATTCGACTTCGAGACCGACACCGACACCGACTTCGACTTCGACTTCGGCTTCGACTTCGACTTCGACTTCCACTTCCACTTCCACTTCCACTTCAACTTCGACTTCCACTTCAATTTTAACTTCAAAATCAAACTCAAATTCAACTTAAAAATGAACTTCAAAATCAACTTCAAAATCAACTTCAAAATCAACTTCAAACTTAACTTCAACTTCAACTTCAACTTCAACTTCAACTTCAACTTCAACTTCTACTTCAACATCCACTTTAACTCCAACTTTGACTTTAACTTCAACTTCAACTTCAACTTCAACTTTAACTTCAAATTCGACTTTAACATCAACTTCAATTTCAACTTCAACTTCAACTTCTACTTCAACATCAACTTTAACTCCGACTTCGACTTCGACTTCGACTTCGACTTCGACTTTGACTTCGACTTCGACTTCGACTTCGACTTCGACTTCGACTTCGACTTCGACTTCGACTTCGACTTCGACTTCGACTTCGACTTCGACTTCGACTTCGAATTCGACTTCGAGACTGACACCGACACCGACTTCGACTTCGACTTCGACTTCGACTTCGACTTCGACTTCCACTTCCACTTCAACTTCGACTTCCACTTCAATTTTAACTTCAAAATCAAACTCAAATTCAACTTAAAAATCAACTTCAAAATCAACTTCAAAATCAACTTCAAAATCAACTTCAAAATCAACTTCAAACTTAACTTCAACTTCAACTTCAACTTCAACTTCAACTTCAACTTCAACTTCAACTTCTACTTCAACATCCACTTTAACTCCAACTTTGACTTTAACTTCAACTTCAACTTCAACTTCAACTTTAACTTCAAATTCGACTTTAACATCAACTTCAATTTCAACTTCAACTTCAACTTCTACTTCAACATCAACTTTAACTCCGACTTCGACTTCGACTTCGACTTCGACTTCGACTTCGACTTCGACTTCGACTTCGACTTCGATTTCGACTTCGACTTCGACTTCGACTTCGACTTCGACTTCGACTTCGACTTCGACTTCGACTTCGACTTCGACTTCGACTTCGAATTCGACTTCGAGACCGACACCGACACCGACTTCGACTTCGACTTCGACTTCGACTTCGACTTCCACTTCCACTTCCACTTCAATTTTAACTTCAAAATCAAACTCAAATTCAACTTAAAAATCAACTTCAAAATCAACTTCAAAATCAACTTCAAACTTAACTTCAACTTCAACTTCAACTTCAACTTCAACTTTTACTTCAACATCCACTTTAACTCCAACTTTGACTTTAACTTCAACTTCAACTTCAACTTCAACTTTAACTTCAAATTCGACTTTAACATCAACTTCAATTTCAACTTCAACTTCAACTTCTACTTCAACATCAACTTTAACTCCGACTTCGACTTCGACTTCGACTTCGACTTCGACTTCGACTTCGACTTCGACTTCGACTTCGACTTCGACTTCGATTTCGACTTCGACTTCGACTTCGACTTCGACTTCGACTTCGACTTCGACTTCGACTTCGACTTCGACTTCGACTTCGACTTCGACTTCGACTTCGACTTCGACTTCGACTTCGAATTCGACTTCGAGACCGACACCGACACCGACTTCGACTTCGACTTCGACTTCGACTCCGACTTCCACTTCCACTTCCACTTCCACTTCAACTTCGACTTCCACTTCAATTTTAACTTCAAAATCAAACTCAAATTCAACTTAAAAATCAACTTAAAAATCAACTTCAAAATCAACTTCAAACTTAACTTCAACTTCAACTTCAACTTCAACTTTAACTTCAACTTCAACTTTTACTTCAACATCCACTTTAACTCCAACTTTGACTTTAACTTCAACTTCAACTTCAACTTCAACTTTAACTTCAAATTCGACTTTAACATCAACTTCGATTTCAACTTCAACTTCAACTTCTACTTCAACATCAACTTTAACCCCCGACTTCGACTTCGACTTCGACTTCGACTTCGACTTCGACTTCGACTTCGACTTCGACTTCGACTTCGACTTCGACTTCGACTTCGACTTCGACTTCGACTTCGACTTCGACTTCGACTTCGACTTCGACTTCGACTACAAATTCTACTTTAACTTCAACTTCTACTCTAAATTCAATTTCAACTTCAATTACAACTTCAATTTCAACTTCAATTTCAACTTCAATTTCAACTTCAATTTCAACTTCAATTTCAACTTCAATTTCAACTTCAATTTCAACTTCAATTTCAACTTCAATTTCAACTTAAACTTTAACTTCAAATTCGACTTTAACATCAACTTCAATTACAACTTCAACTTCAACTTCTACTTCAACATCAACTTTAACTCCAACTTTGACTTCTACTTCGACTTCGACTTCGACTTAGATTTCGACTTTGACTTCAACTTCAACTTCAAATTTAATTTAAATTCAACTTCAACTCTGAATTTAACATCAACTTCAACTTCGACTTCGACTTCAACCTAAATGTCAACTGCAACTTCAACTGCAACTTCAACTGCAACCTCAACTGCAAATTCAAATGCAACTTCAACTGCAACCTTAACTTCAACTTCAACTTCAACTTCAACTTCAACTTTAACTTCAACTTCTACTTCAACATCAACTTCAATTTCAACTTCAAGTTAAACTTCTACTTCAACATCAACTTTAACTACAACTTTGACTTCTACTTCGACTTCGACTTCGACTTTGACTTCGACTTCGACTTCCACTTCCACTTCAACTTCGACTTCCACTTCAGTTTTAACTTCAAAATCAAATTCAAATTTAACTTCAACTTCAACTTCTACTTCAACATCAACTTTAACTCCAACTTTGACTTCGACTTCGACTTCGACTTCGACTTCGACTTCGACTTCGACTTCGACTTCGACTTCGACTTCGACTTCAACATCAACTTCAAAATCAACTTCAAACTTAATTTCAACTTCAATTTCAACTGCAATTTCAACTTCATTTTCAACTTCAATTTCAACTTCAATTTCAACTTCAATTTCAACTTCAATTTCAACTTCAATTTCATCTTCAAATTCATCTTCAATTTCAACTTCAATTTCAATTTCAATTTCAACTTCAATTTCAACTTCTATTTCAACTTCAATTTCAACTTCAATTTCAACTTCAATTTCAACTTCAATTTCAACTTCAATTTCAACTTCAATTTCAACTTCAATTTCAACTTCAATTTCAACTTCAATTTCAACTTCAATTTCAACTTCAATTTCAACTTCAATTTCAACTTCAATTTCAACTTCAATTTCATCTTCAATTTCAACTTCAATTTCAACTTCAATTTCAACTTCAATTTCAACTTCAATTTCAACTTCAATTTCAACTTCAATTTCAACTTCAATTTCAACTTAAACTTTAACTTCAAATTCGACTTTAACATCAACTTCAATTACAACTTCAACTTCAACTTCTACTTCAACATCAACTTTAACTCCAACTTTGACTTCTACTTCGACTTCGACTTCGACTTAGATTTCGACTTTGACTTCAACTTCAACTTCAAATTTAATTTAAATTCAACTTCAACTCTGAATTTAACATCAACTTCAACTTTGACTTCGACTTCAACCTAAATGTCAACTGCAACTTCAACTGCAACTTCAACTGCAACCTCAACTGCAAATTCAAATGCAACTTCAACTGCAACCTTAACTTCAACTTCAACTTCAACTTCAACTTCAACTTTAACTTCAACTTCTACTTCAACATCAACTTCAATTTCAACTTCAAGTTAAACTTCTACTTCAACATCAACTTTAACTACAACTTTGACTTCTACTTCGACTTCGACTTCGACTTTGACTTCGACTTCGACTTCCACTTCCACTTCAACTTCGACTTCCACTTCAGTTTTAACTTCAAAATCAAATTCAAATTTAACTTCAACTTCAACTTCTACTTCAACATCAACTTTAACTCCAACTTTGACTTCGACTTCGACTTCGACTTCGACTTCGACTTCGACTTCGACTTCGACTTCGACTTCGACTTCGACTTCGACTTCGACTTCGACTTCGACTTCAACATCAACTTCAAAATCAACTTCAAACTTAATTTCAACTTCAATTTCAACTGCAATTTCAACTTCATTTTCAACTTCAATTTCAACTTCAATTTCAACTTCAATTTCAACTTCAATTTCAACTTCAATTTCATCTTCAAATTCATCTTCAATTTCAACTTCAATTTCAATTTCAATTTCAACTTCAATTTCAACTTCTATTTCAACTTCAATTTCAACTTCAATTTCAACTTCAATTTCAACTTCAATTTCAACTTCAATTTCAACTTCAATTTCAACTTCAATTTCAACTTCAATTTCAACTTCAATTTCAACTTCAATTTCAACTTCAATTTCAACTTCAATTTCAACTTCAATTTCAACTTCAATTTCATCTTCAATTTCAACTTCAATTTCAACTTCAATTTCAACTTCAATTTCAACTTCAATTTCAACTTCAATTTCAACTTCAATTTAAACTTCAATTTCAACTTCAATTTCAACTTCAATTTCAACTTCAATTTCAACTTCAATTTCAACTTCAATTTCAACTTTAATTTCAACTTCAACTTTAACTTCAAATTCGACTTTAACATCAACTTCAATTTCAACTTCAACTTCAACTTCTACTTCAACATCAACTTTAACTCCAACTTTGACTTCTACTTCTACTTCGACTTCGACTTAGATTTCGACTTCGACTTCGACTTCGACTTCGACTTCAACCTAAATGTCAACTGCAACTTCAACTGCAACCTCAACTGCAACTTCAACTGCAACTTCAACTGCAACCTTAACTTCAACTTCAACTTCAACTTCAACTTCAACTTCAACTTTAACTTCAACTTCTACTTCAACATCAACTTTAATTCCAACTTTGACTTTGACTTCGACTTCGACTTCGACTTCGACTTCGACTTCGACTTCGACTTCGACTTCGACTTCGACTTCGAATTCGACTTCGAGACCGACACCGACACCGACTTCGACTTCGACTTCGACTTCGACTTCGACTTCGACTTCGACTTCGACTTCCACTTCCACTTCCACTTCCACTTCAACTTCGACTTCCACTTCAATTTTAACTTCAAAATCAAACTCAAATTCAACTTAAAAATGAACTTCAAAATCAACTTCAAAATCAACTTCAAAATCAACTTCAAACTTAACTTCAACTTCAACTTCAACTTCAACTTCAACTTCAACTTCAACTTCAACTTCTACTTCAACATCCACTTTAACTCCAACTTTGACTTTAACTTCAACTTCAACTTCAACTTCAACTTTAACTTCAAATTCGACTTTAACATCAACTTCAATTTCAACTTCAACTTCAACTTCTACTTCAACATCAACTTTAACTCCGACTTCGACTTCGACTTCGACTTCGACTTCGACTTCGACTTCGACTTCGACTTCGACTTCGACTTCGACTTCGACTTAGACTTCGACTTCGACTTCGACTTCGACTTCGACTTCGACTTCGACTTCGACTTCGACTTCGACTTCGACTTCGAATTCGACTTCGAGACTGACACCGACACCGACTTCGACTTCGACTTCGACTTCGACTTCGACTTCGACTTCGACTTCCACTTCCACTTCCACTTCAACTTCGACTTCCACTTCAATTTTAACTTCAAAATCAAACTCAAATTCAACTTAAAAATCAACTTCAAAATCAACTTCAAAATCAACTTCAAAATCAACTTCAAAATCAACTTAAAAACTTAACTTCAACTTCAACTTCAACTTCAACTTCAACTTCAACTTCAACTTCAACTTCTACTTCAACATCCACTTTAACTCCAACTTTGACTTTAACTTCAACTTCAACTTCAACTTCAACTTTAACTTCAAATTCGACTTTAACATCAACTTCAATTTCAACTTCAACTTCAACTTCTACTTCAACATCAACTTTAACTCCGACTTCGACTTCGACATCGACTTCGACTTCGACTTCGACTTCGACTTCGACTTCGACTTCGACTTCGACTTCGACTTCGACTTCGACTTCGACTTCGACTTCGACTTCGACTTCGACTTCGACTTCGACTTCGACTTCGACTTCGACTTCGACTTCGACTTCGACTTCGACTTCGACTTCGAATTCGACTTCGAGACCGACACCGACACCGACTTCGACTTCGATTTCGACTTCGACTTCGACTTCCACTTCCACTTCCACTTCCACTTCAACTTCGACTTCCACTTCAATTTTAACTTCAAAAACAAACTCAAATTCAACTTAAAAATCAACTTAAAAATCAACTTCAAAATCAACTTCAAACTTAACTTCAACTTCAACTTCAACTTTTACTTCAACATCCACTTTAACTCCAACTTTGACTTTAACTTCAACTTCAACTTCAACTTCAACTTTAACTTCAAATTCGACTTTAACATCAACTTCAATTTCAACTTCAACTTCAACTTCTACTTCAACATCAACTTTAACCCCCGACTTCGACTTCGACTTCGACTTCGACTTCGACTTCGACTTCGACTTCGACTTCGACTTCGACTTCGACTTCGACTTCGACTTCGACTTCGACTTCGACTTCGACTTCGACTTCGACTTCGACTTCGACTTCGACTTCGACTTCGACTTCGACTTCGACTTCGACTTCGACTACAAATTCTACTTTAACTTCAACTTCTACTCTAAATTCAATTTCAACTTCAATTTCAACTTCAATTTCAACTTCAATTTCAACTTCAATTTCAACTTCAATTTCAACTTCAATTTCAACTTCAATTTCAACTTCAATTTCAACTTCAATTTCAACTTCAATTTCAACTTCAATTTCAACTTCAATTTCAACTTAAACTTTAACTTCAAATTCGACTTTAACATCAACTTCAATTACAACTTCAACTTCAACTTCTACTTCAACATCAACTTTAACTCCAACTTTGACTTCTACTTCGACTTCGACTTCGACTTAGATTTCGACTTTGACTTCAACTTCAACTTCAAATTTAATTTAAATTCAACTTCAACTCTGAATTTAACATCAACTTCAACTTCGACTTCGACTTCAACCTAAATGTCAACTGCAACTTCAACTGCAACTTCAACTGCAACCTCAACTGCAAATTCAAATGCAACTTCAACTGCAACCTTAACTTCAACTTCAACTTCAACTTCAACTTCAACTTTAACTTCAACTTCTACTTCAACATCAACTTTGACTCCAACTTTGACTTTAACTTCGACTTCGACTTCGACTTCGACTTCGACTTCGAATTCGACTTCGACACCGACACCGACACCCACTTCGACTTCGACTTCGACTTCGACTTCGACTTCGACTTCGACTTCGACTTCCACTTCCACTTCCACTTCAACTTCGACATCCACTTCAACTTTAACTTCAAAATCAAACTCAAATTCAACTTCAAAATGAACTTCAAAATCAACTTCAAACTTAACTTCAACTTCAACTTTAACTTCAACTTCAACTTCAACTTCAACTTCAACTTCTACTTCAACATCCACTTTAACTCCAACTTTGACTTTAACTTCAACTTCATCTTCAACTTCAACTTCAACTTTAACTTCAAATTCGACTTTAACATCAACTTCAATTTCAACTTCAACTTCAACTTCTACTTCGACATCAACTTTAACTCCAACTTCGACTTCGACTTCGACTTCGACTTCGATTTCGACTTCGACTTCGACTTCGACTTCGACTTCGACTTCGACTTCGACTTCGACTTCGACTTCGACTTCGACTTCGACTTCGACTTCGACTTCGACTTCGACTTCTTCTTCGACTTCGACTTCGACTTCGACTTCAATTTCAACTTCAATTTCAACTTCAATTTCAACTTCATTTTCAACTTCAATTTCAACTTCAATTTCAACTTCAATTTCAACTTCAATTTCAACTTCAATTTCAACTTCAATTTCAACTTCAATTTCAACTTCAATTTCAACTTCAATTTCAACTTCAATTTCAACTTCAATTTCAACTTCAATTTCAACTTCAATTTCAACTTCAATTTCAACTTCAATTTCAACTTCAATTTCAACTTCAATTTCAACTTCAACTTCAATTTCAACTTCAATTTCAACTTCAATTTCAACTTCAATTTCAACTTCAATTTCAACTTCAATTTCAACTTCGACTTCAACTTCAACTTCAACTTCAAATTTAATTTAAATTCAACTTCAACTTTGAATTCAACATCAACTTCAACTTCGACTTCGACTTCAACCTAAATGTCAACTGCAACTTCAACTGCAACCTGAACTGCAACTTCAACTGCAACTTCAACTTCAACTTCAACTTTAACTTCAACTTCTACTTCAACATCAACTTTAACTCCAACTTTGACTTTGACTTCGACTTCGACTTCTACTTCTACTTCGACTTCGACTTCGACTTCGACTTCGCCTTCGACTTCGACTTCGACTTCGACTTCGACTTCGACTTCGACTTCGACATCGACTTCGACTTCGACTTCGACTTCGACTTCGACTTCGACTACGACTTCGACTTCGACTTCGACTTCGACTTCGACTTCGACTTCGACTTCGACTTCGACTTCGACTTCGACTTCGACTTCGACTTCGACTTCGACTTCGACTTCGACTTTCACTTCCACTTCAACTTCGACTTTGACTTCCACTTCCACTTCAACTTCGACTTCCACTTCAATTTTAACTTCAAAATCAAATTCAAATTCAACTTCAACTTCAACTTCTACTTCAACATCAACTTGAACTCCAACTTTGACTTCGACTTTGACTTCGACTTCGACTTCGACTTCGACTTCGACTTCGACTTCGACTTCGACTTCGACTTCGACTTCGACTTCGACTTCAATATCAACTTCAAAATCAACTTCAAACTTAATTTCAACTTCAAGTTCAACTTCAAATTCAACTTCAACTCTAAATTCAACTTCAACTTCAACTTCAAATACAACTTCAAATTCAACTTCAACTTCAACATGAACTTCAACTTCAACTTCATATTCTACTTTAACTTCAACTTCTACTCTAAATTTAACTTCAACTTTAACTTCAACTGCAACTTTTATTTCAACTTCAATTTCAACTTCAATTTCATCTTCAAATTCAACTTCAATTTCAACTTCAATTTCAATTTCAATTTCAACTTCAATTTCAAATTCAATTTCAACTTCAATTTCAACTTCAATTTCAACTTCAATTTCATCTTCATTTTCAACTTCAATTTCAACTTCAATTTCAACTTCAATTTCAACTTCAATTTCAACTTCAATTTCATCTTCAATTTCAACTTCAATTTCAACTTCAATTTCAACTTCAATTTCAACTTCAAATTCGACTTTAACATCAACTTCAATTACAACTTCAACTTCAACTTCTACTTCAACATCAACTTTAACTCCAACTTTGACTTCTACTTCGACTTCGACTTCGACTTAGATTTCGACTTTGACTTCAACTTCAACTTCAAATTTAATTTAAATTCAACTTCAACTCTGAATTTAACTTCAACTTCAACTTCAACTTCAACTTCAACTTCAACTTCAACTTTAACTTCAACTTCTACTTCAACATCAACTTTGACTCCAACTTTGACTTTAACTTCGACTTCGACTTCGACTTCGAATTCGACTTCGACACCGACACCGACACCGACTTCGACTTCGACTTCGACTTCGACTTCGACTTCGACTTCGACTTCGACTTCGACTTCGACTTCGACTTCGACTTCGACTTCGACTTCCATTTCCACTTCCACTTCCACTTCAACTTCGACTTCCACTTCAACTTTAACTTCAAAATCAAACTCAAATTCAACTTCAAAATGAACTTCAAAATCAACTTCAAACTTAACTTCAACTTCAACTTCAACTTCAACTTCAACTTCAACTTCAACTTCAACTTCTACTTCAACATCCACTTTAACTCCAACTTTGACTTTAACTTCAACTTCAACTTCAACTTCAACTTTAACTTCAAATTCGACTTTAACATCAACTTCAATTTCAACTTCAACTTCAACTTCTACTTCAACATCAACTTTAACTCCAACTTCGACTTCGACTTCGACTTCGACTTCGACTTCGACTTCGACTTCGACTTCGACTTCGACTTCGACTTCGACTTCGACTTCGACTTCGACTTCGACTTCTTCTTCGACTTCGACTTCGACTTCGACTTCGACTTCAAATTCTACTTTAACTTCAACTTCTACTCTAAATTCAACTTCAACTTTAACTCCAACTGCAACTTTTATTTCAACTTCAATTTCAACTTCAATTTCATCTTCAATTTCAACTTCAAATTCAACTTCAATTTCAACTTCAATTTAAATTTCAATTTCAACTTCAATTTCAACTTCAATTTCAACTTCAATTTCAACTTCAATTTCAACTTCATTTTCAACTTCAATTTCAACTTCAATTTCAACTTCAATTTCAACTTCAATTTCAACTTCAATTTCAACTTCAATTTCAACTTCAATTTCAACTTCAATTTCAACTTCAATTTCAACTTCAATTTCAACTTCAATTTCAACTTCAATTTCAACTTCAATTTAAACTTCAATTTAAACTTCAATTTCAACTTCAACTTCAATTTCAACTTCAATTTCAACTTCAACTTCAACTTCAACTTCAAATTTAATTTAAATTCAACTTCAACTCTGAATTCAACATCAACTTCAACTTCGACTTCGACTTAAATGTCAACTGCAACTTCAACTGCAACTTCAACTGCAACCTGAACTGCAACTTCAACTGCAACTTCAACTTCAACTTCAACTTTAACTTCAACTTCTACTTCAACATCAACTTTAACTCCAACTTTGACTTTGACTTCGACTTCGACTTCTACTTCTACTTCGACTTCGACTTCGACTTCGACTTCGGCTTCGACTTCGACTTCGACTTCGACTTCGACTTCGACTTCGACTTCGACTTCGACTTCGACTTCGACATCGACTTCGACTTCGACTTCGACTTCGACTTCGACTTCGACTTCGACTTCGACTTCGACTTCGACTTCGACTTCGACTTCGACTTCGACTTCGATTTCAACTTCAATTTCAACTTCAATTTCAACTTCATTTTCAACTTCAATTTCAACTTCAATTTCAACTTCAATTTCAACTTCAATTTCAACTTCAATTTCAACTTCAATTTCAACTTCAATTTCAACTTCAATTTCAACTTCAATTTCAACTTCAATTTCAACTTCAATTTCAACTTCAATTTCAACTTCAATTTCAACTTCAATTTCAACTTCAATTTCAACTTCAATTTCAACTTCAATTTCAACTTCAATTTCAACTTCAATTTCAACTTCAATTTCAACTTCAATTTCAACTTCAATTTCAACTTCAACTTCAATTTCAACTTCAATTTCAACTTCAATTTCAACTTCAATTTCAACTTCAACTTCAACTTCAACTTCAATTTCAACTTCAATTTCAACTTCAATTTCAACTTCAATTTCAACTTCAATTTCAACTTCAATTTCAACTTCAATTTCAACTTCAATTTCAACTTCAATTTCAACTTCAACTTCAATTTCAACTTCAATTTCAACTTCAATTTCAACTTCAATTTCAACTTCAATTTCAACTTCAATTTCAACTTCAATTTCAATTTCAATTTCAACTTCAATTTCAACTTCGACTTCGACTTCAACTTCAACTTCAAATTTAATTTAAATTCAACTTCAACTTTGAATTCAACATCAACTTCAACTTCGACTTCGACTTCAACCTAAATGTCAACTGCAACTTCAACTGCAACTTCAACTGCAACCTGAACTGCAACTTCAACTGCAACTTCAACTTCAACTTCAACTTTAACTTCAACTTCTACTTCAACATCAACTTTAACTCCAACTTTGACTTTGACTTCGACTTCTACTTCTACTTCGACTTCGACTTCGACTTCGACTTCGACTTCGACTTCGACTTCGACTTCGACTTCGACTTCGACTTCGACTTCGACTTCGACTTCGACTTCGACTTCGACTTCGACTTCGACTTCGACTTCGACTTCGACTTCGACTTCGACTTCGACTTCGACTTCGACTTCGACTTCGAATTCGACTTCGAGACCGACACCGACACCGACTTCGACTTCGATTTCGACTTCGACTTCGACTTCCACTTCCACTTCCACTTCCACTTCAACTTCGACTTCCACTTCAATTTTAACTTCAAAAACAAACTCAAATTCAACTTAAAAATCAACTTAAAAATCAACTTCAAAATCAACTTCAAACTTAACTTCAACTTCAACTTCAACTTTTACTTCAACATCCACTTTAACTCCAACTTTGACTTTAACTTCAACTTCAACTTCAACTTCAACTTTAACTTCAAATTCGACTTTAACATCAACTTCAATTTCAACTTCAACTTCAACTTCTACTTCAACATCAACTTTAACCCCCGACTTCGACTTCGACTTCGACTTCGACTTCGACTTCGACTTCGACTTCGACTTCGACTTCGACTTCGACTTCGACTTCGACTTCGACTTCGACTTCGACTTCGACTTCGACTTCGACTTCGACTTCGACTTCGACTTCGACTTCGACTTCGACTTCGACTTCGACTTCGACTTCGACTTCGACTTCGACTTCGACTTCGACTACAAATTCTACTTTAACTTCAACTTCTACTCTAAATTCAATTTCAACTTCAATTTCAACTTCAATTTCAACTTCAATTTCAACTTCAATTTCAACTTCAATTTCAACTTCAATTTCAACTTCAATTTCAACTTCAATTTCAACTTCAATTTCAACTTCAATTTCAACTTCAATTTCAACTTCAATTTCAACTTAAACTTTAACTTCAAATTCGACTTTAACATCAACTTCAATTACAACTTCAACTTCAACTTCTACTTCAACATCAACTTTAACTCCAACTTTGACTTCTACTTCGACTTCGACTTCGACTTAGATTTCGACTTTGACTTCAACTTCAACTTCAAATTTAATTTAAATTCAACTTCAACTCTGAATTTAACATCAACTTCAACTTCGACTTCGACTTCAACCTAAATGTCAACTGCAACTTCAACTGCAACTTCAACTGCAACCTCAACTGCAAATTCAAATGCAACTTCAACTGCAACCTTAACTTCAACTTCAACTTCAACTTCAACTTCAACTTTAACTTCAACTTCTACTTCAACATCAACTTTGACTCCAACTTTGACTTTAACTTCGACTTCGACTTCGACTTCGACTTCGAATTCGACTTCGACACCGACACCGACACCCACTTCGACTTCGACTTCGACTTCGACTTCGACTTCGACTTCGACTTCGACTTCCACTTCCACTTCCACTTCAACTTCGACATCCACTTCAACTTTAACTTCAAAATCAAACTCAAATTCAACTTCAAAATGAACTTCAAAATCAACTTCAAACTTAACTTCAACTTCAACTTTAACTTCAACTTCAACTTCAACTTCAACTTCATCTTCAATTTCAACTTCAAATTCAACTTCAATTTCAACTTCAATTTAAATTTCAATTTCAACTTCAATTTCAACTTCAATTTCAACTTCAATTTCAACTTCAATTTCAACTTCATTTTCAACTTCAATTTCAACTTCAATTTCAACTTCAATTTCAACTTCAATTTCAACTTCAATTTCAACTTCAATTTCAACTTCAATTTCAACTTCAATTTCAACTTCAATTTCAACTTCAATTTCAACTTCAATTTCAACTTCAATTTCAACTTCAATTTAAACTTCAATTTAAACTTCAATTTCAACTTCAACTTCAATTTCAACTTCAATTTCAACTTCAACTTCAACTTCAACTTCAAATTTAATTTAAATTCAACTTCAACTCTGAATTCAACATCAACTTCAACTTCGACTTCGACTTCAACCTAAATGTCAACTGCAACTTCAACTGCAACTTCAACTGCAACCTGAACTGCAACTTCAACTGCAACTTCAACTTCAACTTCAACTTTAACTTCAACTTCTACTTCAACATCAACTTTAACTCCAACTTTGACTTTGACTTCGACTTCGACTTCTACTTCTACTTCGACTTCGACTTCGACTTCGACTTCGGCTTCGACTTCGACTTCGACTTCGACTTCGACTTCGACTTCGACTTCGACTTCGACTTCGACATCGACTTCGACTTCGACTTCGACTTCGACTTCGACTTCGACTTCGACTTCGACTTCGACTTCGACTTCGACTTCGACTTCGACTTCGACTTCGACTTCGATTTCAACTTCAATTTCAACTTCAATTTCAACTTCATTTTCAACTTCAATTTCAACTTCAATTTCAACTTCAATTTCAACTTCAATTTCAACTTCAATTTCAACTTCAATTTCAACTTCAATTTCAACTTCAATTTCAACTTCAATTTCAACTTCAATTTCAACTTCAATTTCAACTTCAATTTCAACTTCAATTTCAACTTCAATTTCAACTTCAATTTCAACTTCAATTTCAACTTCAATTTCAACTTCAATTTCAACTTCAATTTCAACTTCAACTTCAATTTCAACTTCAATTTCAACTTCAATTTCAACTTCAATTTCAACTTCAACTTCAATTTCAACTTCAATTTCAACTTCAATTTCAACTTCAATTTCAACTTCAATTTCAACTTCAATTTCAACTTCAATTTCAACTTCAATTTCAACTTCAATTTCAACTTCAACTTCAATTTCAACTTCAATTTCAACTTCAATTTCAACTTCAATTTCAACTTCAATTTCAACTTCAATTTCAACTTCAATTTCAATTTCAATTTCAACTTCAATTTCAACTTCGACTTCGACTTCAACTTCAACTTCAAATTTAATTTAAATTCAACTTCAACTTTGAATTCAACATCAACTTCAACTTCGACTTCGACTTCGACTTCGACTTCAACCTAAATGTCAACTGCAACTTCAACTGCAACTTCAACTGCAACCTGAACTGCAACTTCAACTGCAACTTCAACTTCAACTTCAACTTTAACTTCAACTTCTACTTCAACATCAACTTTAACTCCAACTTTGACTTTGACTTCGACTTCGACTTCTACTTCTACTTCGACTTCGACTTCGACTTCGACTTCGCCTTCGACTTCGACTTCGACTTCGACTTCGACTTCGACTTCGACTTCGACTTCGACATCGACTTCGACTTCGACTTCGACTTCGACTTCGACTTCGACTTCGACTACGACTTCGACTTCGACTTCGACTTCGACTTCGACTTCGACTTCGACTTCGACTTCGACTTCGACTTCGACTTCGACTTCGACTTCGACTTCGGCTTCGACTTCGACTTCGACTTTCACTTCAACTTCGACTTCGACTTCGACTTCGACTTCGACTTCGACTTCGACTTCGACTTCGACTTCGACTTCGACTTCGACTTCGACTTCGACTTCGACTTCGACTTCTTCTTCGACTTCGACTTCGACTTCGACTTCGACTTCAAATTCTACTTTAACTTCAACTTCTACTCTAAATTCAACTTCAACTTTAACTCCAACTGCAACTTTTATTTCAACTTCAATTTCAACTTCAATTTCATCTTCAATTTCAACTTCAAATTCAACTTCAATTTCAACTTCAATTTAAATTTCAATTTCAACTTCAATTTCAACTTCAATTTCAACTTCAATTTCAACTTCAATTTCAACTTCATTTTCAACTTCAATTTCAACTTCAATTTCAACTTCAATTTCAACTTCAATTTCAACTTCAATTTCAACTTCAATTTCAACTTCAATTTCAACTTCAATTTCAACTTCAATTTCAACTTCAATTTCAACTTCAATTTCAACTTCAATTTCAACTTCAATTTCAACTTCAATTTAAACTTCAATTTAAACTTCAATTTCAACTTCAACTTCAATTTCAACTTCAATTTCAACTTCAACTTCAACTTCAACTTCAAATTTAATTTAAATTCAACTTCAACTCTGAATTCAACGTCAACTTCAACTTCGACTTCGACTTCAACCTAAATGTCAACTGCAACTTCAACTGCAACTTCAACTGCAACCTGAACTGCAATTTCAACTGCAACTTCAACTTCAACTTCAACTTTAACTTCAACTTCTACTTCAACATCAACTTTAACTCCAACTTTGACTTTGACTTCGACTTCGACTTCTACTTCTACTTCGACTTCGACTTCGACTTCGACTTCGGCTTCGACTTCGACTTCGACTTCGACTTCGACTTCGACTTCGACTTCGACTTCGACTTCGACATCGACTTCGACTTCGACTTCGACTTCGACTTCGACTTCGACTTCGACTTCGACTTCGACTTCGACTTCGACTTCGACTTCGACTTCGACTTCGACTTCGATTTCAACTTCAATTTCAACTTCAATTTCAACTTCATTTTCAACTTCAATTTCAACTTCAATTTCAACTTCAATTTCAACTTCAATTTCAACTTCAATTTCAACTTCAATTTCAACTTCAATTTCAACTTCAATTTCAACTTCAATTTCAACTTCAATTTCAACTTCAATTTCAACTTCAATTTCAACTTCAATTTCAACTTCAATTTCAACTTCAATTTCAACTTCAATTTCAACTTCAATTTCAACTTCAATTTCAACTTCAATTTCAACTTCAACTTCAATTTCAACTTCAATTTCAACTTCAATTTCAACTTCAATTTCAACTTCAATTTCAACTTCAACTTCAATTTCAACTTCAATTTCAACTTCAATTTCAACTTCAATTTCAACTTCAATTTCAACTTCAATTTCAACTTCAATTTCAACTTCAATTTCAACTTCAATTTCAACTTCAACTTCAATTTCAACTTCAATTTCAACTTCAATTTCAACTTCAATTTCAACTTCAATTTCAACTTCAATTTCAACTTCAATTTCAATTTCAATTTCAACTTCAATTTCAACTTCGACTTCGACTTCAACTTCAACTTCAAATTTAATTTAAATTCAACTTCAACTTTGAATTCAACATCAACTTCAACTTCGACTTCGACTTCAACCTAAATGTCAACTGCAACTTCAACTGCAACTTCAACTGCAACCTGAACTGCAACTTCAACTGCAACTTCAACTTCAACTTCAACTTTAACTTCAACTTCTACTTCAACATCAACTTTAACTCCAACTTTGACTTTGACTTCGACTTCGACTTCTACTTCTACTTCGACTTCGACTTCGACTTCGACTTCGCCTTCGACTTCGACTTCGACTTCGACTTCGACTTCGACTTCGACTTCGACTTCGACATCGACTTCGACTTCGACTTCGACTTCGACTTCGACTTCGACTACGACTTCGACTTCGACTTCGACTTCGACTTCGACTTCGACTTCGACTTCGACTTCGACTTCGACTTCGACTTCGACTTCGACTTCGACTTCGGCTTCGACTTCGACTTCGACTTTCACTTCCACTTCAACTTCGACTTCGACTTCCACTTCCACTTCAACTTCGACTTCTACTTCAATTTTAACTTCAAAATCAAATTCAAATTCAACTTCAACTTCAACTTCTACTTCAACATCAACTTGAACTCCAACTTTGACTTCGACTTTGACTTCGACTTCGACTTCGACTTCGACTTCGACTTCGACTTCGACTTCGACTTCGACTTCAATATCAACTTCAAAATCAACTTCAAACTTAATTTCAACTTCAAGTTCAACTTCAAATTCAACTTCAACTCTAAATTCAACTTCAACTTCAACTTCAAATACAACTTCAAATTCAACTTCAACTTCAACATGAACTTCAACATGAACTTCAACTTCAACTTCATATTCTACTTTAACTTCAACTTCTACTCTAAATTTAACTTCAACTTTAACTTCAACTGCAACTTTTATTTCAACTTCAATTTCAACTTCAATTTCAATTTCAATTTCAACTTCAATTTCAAATTCAATTTCAACTTCAATTTCAACTTCAATTTCATCTTCATTTTCAACTTCAATTTCAACTTCAATTTCAACTTCAATTTCAACTTCAATTTCAACTTCAATTTCATCTTCAATTTCAACTTCAATTTCAACTTCAATTTCAACTTCAATTTCAACTTCAAATTCGACTTTAACATCAACTTCAATTACAACTTCAACTTCAACTTCTACTTCAACATCAACTTTAACTCCAACTTTGACTTCTACTTCGACTTCGACTTCGACTTAGATTTCGACTTTGACTTCAACTTCAACTTCAAATTTAATTTAAATTCAACTTCAACTCTGAATTTAACATCAACTTCAACTTCGACTTCGACTTCAACCTAAATGTCAACTGCAACTTCAACTGCAACTTCAACTGCAACCTCACTGCAAATTCAACTGCAACTTCAACTGCAACCTTAACTTCAACTTCAACTTCAACTTCAACTTCAACTTCAACTTCAACTTTAACTTCAACTTCTACTTCAACATCAACTTTGACTCCAACTTTGACTTTAACTTCGACTTCGACTTCGACTTCGACTTCGACTTCGACTTCGACTTCGACTTCGACTTCGACTTCGACTTCGACTTCGACTTCGACTTCCACTTCCACTTCCACTTCCACTTCCACTTCAACTTCGACTTCCACTTCAACTTTAACTTCAAAATCAAACTCAAATTCAACTTCAAAATGAACTTCAAAATCAACTTCAAACTTAACTTCAACTTCAACTTCAACTTCAACTTCAACTTCAACTTCAACTTCAACTTCTACTTCAACATCCACTTTAACTCCAACTTTGACTTTAACTTCAACTTCAAATTCAACTTCAACTTTAACTTCAAATTCGACTTTAACATCAACTTCAATTTCAACTTCAACTTCAACATCAACTTTAACTCCAACTGCAACTTTTATTTCAACTTCAATTTCAACTTCAATTTCATCTTCAATTTCAACTTTAAATTCAACTTCAATTTCAACTTCAATTTAAATTTCAATTTCAACTTCAATTTCAACTTCAATTTCAACTTCAATTTCAACTTCAATTTCAACTTCATTTTCAACTTCAATTTCAACTTCAATTTCAACTTCAATTTCAACTTCAATTTCAACTTCAATTTCAACTTCAATTTCAACTTCAATTTCAACTTCAATTTCAACTTCAATTTCAACTTCAATTTCAACTTCAATTTCAACTTCAATTTCAACTTCAATTTCAACTTCAATTTAAACTTCAATTTAAACTTCAATTTCAACTTCAACTTCAATTTCAACTTCAATTTCAACTTCAATTTCAACTTCAATTTCAACTTCAATTTCAACTTCGACTTCAACTTCAACTTCAACTTCAAATTTAATTTAAATTCAACTTCAACTCTGAATTCAACATCAACTTCAACTTCGACTTCGACTTCAACCTAAATGTCAGCTGCAACTTCAACTGCAACTTCAACTGCAACCTGAACTGCAACTTCAACTGCAACTTTAACTTCAACTTCTACTTCAACATCAACTTTAACTCCAACTTTGACTTTGACTTCGACTTCGACTTCTACTTCTACTTCGACTTCGACTTCGACTTCGACTTCGCCTTCGACTTCGACTTCGACTTCGACTTCGACTTCGAATTCGACTTCGACTTCGACATCGACTTCGACTTCGACTTCGACTTCGACTTCGACTTCGACTTCGACTTCGACTACGACTTCGACTTCGACTTCGACTTCGACTTCGACTTTCACTTCCACACTTCCACTTCAACTTCGACTTCGACTTCCACTTCCACTTCAACTTCGACTTCCACTTCAATTTTAACTTCAAAATCAAATTCAAATTCAACTTCAACTTCAACTTCTACTTCAACATCAACTTGAACTCCAACTTTGACTTCGACTTTGACTTCGACTTCGACTTCGACTTCGACTTAGATTTCGACTTTGACTTCAACTTCAACTTCAAATTTAATTTAAATTCAACTTCAACTCTGAATTTAACATCAACTTCAACTTCGACTTCGACTTCAACCTAAATGTCAACTGCAACTTCAACTGCAACTTCAACTGCAACCTCAACTGCAAATTCAACTGCAACTTCAACTGCAACCTTAACTTCAACTTCAATTTAAACTTCAATTTAAACTTCAATTTCAACTTCAACTTCAATTTCAACTTCAATTTCAACTTCAATTTCAACTTCAATTTCAACTTCAATTTCAACTTCGACTTCAACTTCAACTTCAACTTCAAATTTAATTTAAATTCAACTTCAACTCTGAATTCAACATCAACTTCAACTTCGACTTCGACTTCAACCTAAATGTCAGCTGCAACTTCAACTGCAACTTCAACTGCAACCTGAACTGCAACTTCAACTGCAACTTTAACTTCAACTTCTACTTCAACATCAACTTTAACTCCAACTTTGACTTTGACTTCGACTTCGACTTCTACTTCTACTTCGACTTCGACTTCGACTTCGACTTCGCCTTCGACTTCGACTTCGACTTCGACTTCGACTTCGAATTCGACTTCGACTTCGACATCGACTTCGACTTCGACTTCGACTTCGACTTCGACTTCGACTTCGACTACGACTTCGACTTCGACTTCGACTTCGACTTCGACTTCGACTTCGACTTCGACTTCGACTTCGACTTCGACTTCGACTTCGACTTCGACTTCGACTTTCACTTCCACACTTCCACTTCAACTTCGACTTCGACTTCCACTTCCACTTCAACTTCGACTTCCACTTCAATTTTAACTTCAAAATAAAATTCAAATTCAACTTCAACTTCAACTTCTACTTCAACATCAACTTGAACTCCAACTTTGACTTCGACTTTGACTTCGACTTCGACTTCGACTTAGATTTCGACTTTGACTTCAACTTCAACTTCAAATTTAATTTAAATTCAACTTCAACTCTGAATTTAACATCAACTTCAACTTCGACTTCGACTTCAACCTAAATGTCAACTGCAACTTCAACTGCAACTTCAACTGCAACCTCAACTGCAAATTCAACTGCAACTTCAACTGCAACCTTAACTTCAACTTCAACTTCAACTTCAACTTCAACTTCAACTTCAACTTTAACTTCAACTTCTACTTCAACATCAACTTTGACTCCAACTTTGACTTTAACTTCGACTTCGACTTCGAATTCGACTTCGACACCGACACCGACACCGACCCCGACTTCGACTTCGACTTCGACTTCGACTTCGACTTCGACTTCGACTTCGACTTCGACTTCCACTTCCACTTCCACTTCCACTTCAACTTCGACTTCCACTTCAACTTTAACTTCAAAATCAAACTCAAATTCAACTTCAAAATGAACTTCAAAATGAACTTCAAAATTAACTTCAACTTCAACTTCAACTTCAACTTCAACTTCAACTTCAACTTCTACTTCAACATCCACTTTAACTCCAACTTTGACTTTAACTTCAACTTCAACTTCAATTTCAACTTCAACTTTAACTTCAAATTCGACTTTAACATCAACTTCAATTTCAACTTCAACTTCAACTTCTACTTCAACATCAACTTTAACTCCAACTTCGACTTCGACTTCGACTTCGACTTCGACTTCGACTTCGACTTCGACTTCGACTTCGACTTCTTCTTCGACTTCGACTTCGACTTCGACTTCGACTTCGACTTCAAATTCTACTTTAACTTCAACTTCTACTCTAAATTCAACTTCAACTTTAACTCCAACTGCAACTTTTATTTCAACTTCAATTTCAACTTCAATTTCATCTTCAATTTCAACTTCAAATTCAACTTCAATTTCAACTTCAATTTCAATTTCAATTTCAACTTCAATTTCAACTTCAATTTCAACTTCAATTTCAACTTCAATTTCAACTTCAATTTCAACTTCAATTTCAACTTCAATTTCAACTTCAATTTCAACTTCAATTTCAACTTCGACTTCGACTTCAACTTCAACTTCAAATTTCAACTTCAAGTTCAACTTCAAATTCAACTTCGACTCTAAATTCAACTTCAACTTCAACTTCAAATACAACTTCAAATTCAACTTCAACTTCAACATGAACTTCAACTTCAACTTCATATTCTACTTTAACTTCAACTTCTACTCTAAATTCAACTTCAACTTTAACTTCAACTGCAACTTTTATTTCAGCTTCAATTTCATCTTCAATTTCAACTTCAAATTCAACTTCAATTTCAACTTCAATTTCAATTTCAATTTCAACTTCAATTTCAACTTCAATTTCAACTTCAATTTCAACTTCAATTTCAACTTCAATTTCAACTTCAATTTCAACTTCAATTTCAACTTCAATTTCAACTTCAATTTCAACTTCAATTTCAACTTCGACTTCGACTTCAACTTCAACTTCAAATTTCAACTTCAAGTTCAACTTCAAATTCAACTTCGACTCTAAATTCAACTTCAACTTCAACTTCAAATACAACTTCAAATTCAACTTCAACTTCAACATGAACTTCAACTTCAACTTCATATTCTACTTTAACTTCAACTTCTACTCTAAATTCAACTTCAACTTTAACTTCAACTGCAACTTTTATTTCAACTTCAATTTCAACTTCAATTTCATCTTCAAATTCATCTTCAATTTCAACTTCAATTTCAATTTCAATTTCAACTTCAATTTCAACTTCTATTTCAACTTCAATTTCAACTTCAATTTCAACTTCAATTTCAACTTCAATTTCAACTTCAATTTCAACTTCAATTTCAACTTCAATTTCAACTTCAATTTCAACTTCAATTTCAACTTCAATTTCAACTTCAATTTCAACTTCAATTTCAACTTCAATTTCATCTTCAATTTCAACTTCAATTTCAACTTCAATTTCAACTTCAATTTCAACTTCAATTTCAACTTCAATTTCAACTTCAATTTCAACTTCAATTTCAACTTCAATTTCAACTTCAATTTCAACTTCAATTTCAACTTCAATTTCAACTTCAATTTCAACTTCAATTTCAACTTCCACTTTAACTTCAAATTCGACTTTAACATCAACTTCAATTTCAACTTCAACTTCAACTTCTACTTCAACATCAACTTTAACTCCAACTTTGACTTCTACTTCGACTTCGACTTCGACTTTGACTTCGACTTCGACTTCCACTTCCACTTCAACTTCGACTTGCACTTCAGTTTTAACTTCAAAATCAAATTCAAATTTAACTTCAACTTCAACTTCTACTTCAACATCAACTTTAACTCCAACTTTGACTTCGACTTCGACTTCGACTTCGACTTCGACTTCGACTTCCACTTCAACTTCGACTTCCACTTCAATTTTAACTTCAAAATCAAACTCAAATTCAACTTAAAAATGAACTTCAAAATCAACTTCAAAATCAACTTCAAAATCAACTTCAAACTTAACTTCAACTTCAACTTCAACTTCAACTTCAACTTCAACTTCTACTTCAACATCCACTTTAACTCCAACTTTGACTTTAACTTCAACTTCAACTTCAACTTCAACTTTAACCTCAAATTCGACTTTAACATCAACTTCAATTTCAACTTCAACTTCAACTTCTACTTCAACATCAACTTTAACTCCGACTTCGACTTCGACTTCGACTTCGACTTCGACTTCGACTTCGAATTCGACTTCGACATCGACTTCGACTTCGACTTCGACTTCGACTTCGACTTCGACTTCGACTTCGACTTCGACTTCGACTTCGACTTCGACTTCGACTTCGACTTCGACTTCGACTTCGACTTCGAATTCGACTTCGAGACTGACACCGACACCGACTTCGACTTCGACTTCGACTTCGACTTCGACTTCCACTTCCACTTCCACTTCAACTTCGACTTCCACTTCAATTTTAACTTCAAAATCAAACTCAAATTCAACTTAAAAATCAACTTCAAAATCAACTTCAAAATCAACTTCAAACTTAACTTCAACTTCTACTTCAACTTCAACTTCAACTTCAACTTTTACTTCAACATCCACTTTAACTCCAACTTTGACTTTAACTTCAACTTCAACTTCAACTTCAACTTTAACTTCAAATTCGACTTTAACATCAACTTCAATTTCAACTTCAACTTCAACTACTACTTCAACATCAACTTTAACTCCGACTTCGACTTCGACTTCGACTTCGACTTCGACTTCGACTTCGACTTCGACTACAAATTCTACTTTAACTTCAACTTCTACTCTAAATTCAATTTCAACTTCAATTTCAACTTCAATTTCAACTTCAATTTCAACTTCAATTTCAACTTCAATTTCAACTTCAATTTCAACTTCAATTTCAACTTCAATTTCAACTTCAATTTCAACTTCAATTTCAACTTAAACTTTAACTTCAAATTCAACTTTAACATCAACTTCAATTACAACTTGAACTTCAACTTCTACTTCAACATCAACTTTAACTCCAACTTTGACTTCTACTTTAACATCAACTTCAATTTCAACTTCAAGTTAAACTTCTACTTCAAGATCAACTTTAACTCCAACTTTGACTTCTACTTCGACTTCGACTTCGACTTTGACTTCGACTTCGACTTCGACTTCCACTTCCACTTCAACTTCGACTTCCACTTCAGTTTTAACTTCAAAATCAAATTCAAATTTAACTTCAACTTCAACTTCTACTTCAACATCAACTTTAACTCCAACTTTGACTTCGACTTCGACTTCGACTTCGACTTCGACTTCGACTTCGACTTCGACTTCGACTTCGACTTCGACTTCGACTTCGATTTCAACATGAACTTCAAAATCAACTTCAAACTTAATTTCAACTTCAAGTTCAACTTCAAATTCAACTTCGACTCTAAATTCAACTTCAACTTCAACTTCAAATACAACTTCAAATTCAACTTCAACTTCAACATGAACTTCAACTTCAACTTCATATTCTACTTTAACTTCAACTTCTACTCTAAATTCAACTTCAACTTTAACTTCAACTGCAACTTTTATTTCAACTTCAATTTCAACTTCAATTTCATCTTCAAATTCATCTTCAATTTCAACTTCAATTTCAATTTCAATTTCAACTTCAATTTCAACTTCTATTTCAACTTCAATTTCAACTTCAATTTCAACTTCAATTTCAACTTCAATTTCAACTTCAATTTCAACTTCAATTTCAACTTCAATTTCAACTTCAATTTCAACTTCAATTTCATCTTCAATTTCAACTTCAATTTCAACTTCAATTTCAACTTCAATTTCAACTTCAATTTCAACTTCAATTTCAACTTCAATTTCAACTTCAATTTCAACTTCAATTTCAACTTCAATTTCAACTTCAATTTCAACTTCAATTTCAACTTCAATTTCAACTTCAACTTTAACTTCAAATTCGACTTTAACATCAACTTCAATTTCAACTTCAACTTCAACTTCTACTTCAACATCAACTTTAACTCCAACTTTGACTTCTACTTCTACTTCGACTTCGACTTAGATTTCGACTTCGACTTCGATTTCGACTTCGACTTCGACTTCGACTTCGACTTCAACCTAAATGTCAATTGCAACTTCAACTGCAACTTCAACTGCAACCTCAACTGCAACTTCAACTGCAACTTCAACTGCAACCTTAACTTCAACTTCAACTTCAACTTCAACTTCAACTTCAACTTCAACTTCAACTTCAACTTTAACTTCAACTTCTACTTCAACATCAACTTTAATTCCAACTTTGACTTTGACTTCGACATCGACTTCGACTTTGACTTCGATTTCGACTTCGACTTCGACTTCGACTTCGACTTCGACTTCGACTTCGACTTCGACTTCGACTTCGACTTCGACTTCGACTTCGACTTCGAATTCGACTTCGAGACCGACACCGACACCGACTTCGACTTCGACTTTGACTTCGACTTCGACTTCCACTTCCACTTCCACTTCCACTTCAACTTCGACTTCCACTTCAATTTTAACTTCAAAATCAAACTCAAATTCAACTTAAAAATCAACTTCAAAATCAACTTCAAAATCAACTTCAAACTTAACTTCAACTTCAACTTCAACTTCAACTTCAACTTCAACTTCAACTTTTACTTCAACATCCACTTTAACTCCAACTTTGACTTTAACTTCAACTTCAACTTCAACTTCAACTTTAACTTCAAATTCGACTTTAACATCAACTTCAATTTCAACTTCAACTTCAACTTCTACTTCAACATCAACTTTAACTCCAACTTTGACTTCTACTTCGACTTCGACTTCGACTTAGATTTCGACTTTGACTTCAACTTCAACTTCAAATTTAATTTAAATTCAACTTCAACTCTGAATTTAACATCAACTTCAACTTCGACTTCGACTTCAACCTAAATGTCAACTGCAACTTCAACTGCAACTTTAACTGCAACCTCAACTGCAAATTCAACTGCAACTTCAACTGCAACCTTAACTTCAACTTCAACTTCAACTTCAACTTTAACTTCAACTTCTACTTCAACATCAACTTTGACTCCAACTTTGACTTTAACTTCGACTTCGACTTCGACTTCGAATTCGACTTCGACACCGACACCGACACCGACTTCGACTTCGACTTCGACTTCGACTTCGACTTCGACTTCGACTTCGACTTCGACTTCGACTTCGACTTCGACTTCGACTTCCACTTCCACTTCCACTTCCACTTCAACTTCGACTTCCACTTCAACTTTAACTTCAAAATCAAACTCAAATTCAACTTCAAAATGAACTTCAAAATCAACTTCTAACTTAACTTCAACTTCAACTTCAACTTCAACTTCAACTTCAACTTCTACTTCAACATCCACTTTAACTCCAACTTTGACTTTAACTTCAACTTCAACTTCAACTTCAACTTCAACTTCAACTTCTACTTCAACATCAACTTTAACTCCAACTTTGACATTAACTTCGACTTCGACTTCGACTTCGACTTCGACTTCCACTTCGACTTCGACTTCGACTTCGACTTCGACTTCGACTTCGACTTCGACATTGACTTCGACTTCGACTTCGACTTCGACTTCGACTTCGACTTCGACTTCGACTTCCACTTCCACTTTGACTTCGACTTCCACTTCAATTTTAACTTCAAAATCAAATTCAAATTCAACTTCAAAATCAACTTCGACTTCAACCTAAATGTCAACTGCAACTTCAACTGCAACTTCAACTGCAACCTCAACTGCAACTTCAACTGCAACTTCAACTGCAACTTTAACTTCAACTTCAACTTCAACTTCAACTTCAACTTTAACTTCAACTTCTACTTCAACATCAACTTTAACTCCAACTTTGACTTTGACTTCGACTTCAACATCAACTTCAAAATCAACTTCAAACTTAATTTCAACTTCAAAGTTCAACTTCAAATTCAACTTAAACTCTAAAATCAACTTCAACTTCAACTTCAAATACAACTTCAAATTCCACTTCAACTTCAACATGAACTTCAACTTCAACTTCATATTCTACTTAAACTTCAACTTCTACTCTAAATTCAACTTCAACTTTAACATCAACTGCAACTTTTATTTCAACTTCAATTTCAACTTCAATTTCATCTTCAAATTCAACTTCAATTTCAACTTCAACATCAACTTTAACTCCAACTTCGACTTCGACTTCGACTTCGACTTCGACTTCGACTTCGACTTCGACTTCGACTTCGACTTCGACTTCGACTTCGACTTCGACTTCTTCTTCGACTTCGACTTCTACTTCGACTTCAAATTCTACTTTAACTTCAACTTCTACTCTAAATTCAACTTCAACTTTAACTCCAACTGCAACTTTTATTTCAACTTCAATTTCAACTTCAATTTCATCTTCAATTTCAACTTCAAATTCAACTTCAATTTCAACTTCAATTTCAATTTCAATTTCAACTTCAATTTCAACTTCAATTTCAACTTCAATTTCAACTTCAATTTCAACTTCAATTTCAACTTCATTTTCAACTTCAATTTCAACTTCAATTTCAACTTCAATTTCAACTTTAATTTCAACTTCAATTTCAACTTCAATTTCAACTTCAATTTCAACTTCAATTTCAACTTCAATTTCAACTTCAATTTCAACTTCAATTTCAACTTCAATTTCAACTTCAATTTCAACTTCAATTTCAACTTCAACTTCAATTTCAACTTCAATTTCAACTTCAATTTCAACTTCAATTTCAACTTCAATTTCAACTTCAATTTCAACTTCAATTTCAACTTCAATTTCAACTTCGACTTCGACTTCAACTTCAACTTCAAATTTAATTTAAATTCAACTTCAACTTTGAATTCAACATCAACTTCAACTTCGACTTCGACTTCAACCTAAATGTCAACTGCAACTTCAACTGCAACTTCAACTGCAACTTCAACTGCAACCTGAACTGCAACTTCAACTGCAACTTCAACTTCAACTTCAACTTTAACTTCAACTTCTACTTCAACATCAACTTTAACTCCAACTTTGACTTTGACTTCGACTTCGACTTCTACTTCTACTTCGACTTCGACTTCGACTTCGACTTCGCCTTCGACTTCGACTTCGACTTCGACTTCGACTTCGACTTCGACTTCGACATCGACTTCGACTTCGACTTCGACTTCGACTTCGACTTCGACTACGACTTCGACTTCGACTTCGACTTCGACTTCGACTTCGACTTCGACTTCGACTTCGACTTCGACTTCGACTTCGACTTCGACTTCGACTTCGACTTCGACTTCGACTTCGACTTCGACTTTCACTTCCACTTCAACTTCGACTTCGACTTCCACTTCCACTTCAACTTCGACTTCCACTTCAATTTTAACTTCAAAATCAAATTCAAATTCAACTTCAACTTCAACTTCTACTTCAACATCAACTTGAACTCCAACTTTGACTTTGACTTCGACTTCGACTTCTACTTCTACTTCGACTTCGACTTCGACTTCGACTTCGACTTCGACTTCGACTTCGACTTCGACTTCGACTTCGACTTCAATATCAACTTCAAAATCAACTTCAAACTTAATTTCAACTTCAAGTTCAACTTCAAATTCAACTTCAACTTTAACTTCAACTTCTACTTCAACATCAACTTTAACTCCAACTTTGACTTTGACTTCGACTTCGACTTCTACTTCTACTTCGACTTCGACTTTGACTTCGACTTCGCCTTCGACTTCGACTTCGACTTCGACTTCGACTTCGACTTCGACTTCGACATCGACTTCGACTTCGACTTCGACTTCGACTTCGACTACAACTTCGACTTCGACTTCGACTTCGACTTCGACTTCGACTTCGACTTCGACTTCGACTTCGACTTCGACTTCGACTTCGACTTCGACTTCGACTTCGACTTCGACTTTCACTTCCACTTCAACTTCGACTTCGACTTCCACTTCCACTTCAACTTCGACTTCCACTTCAATTTTAACTTCAAAATCAAATTCAAATTCAACTTCAACTTCAACTTCTACTTCAACATCAACTTGAACTCCAACTTTGACTTCGACTTTGACTTCGACTTCGACTTCGACTTCGACTTCGACTTCGACTTCGACTTCGACTTCGACTTCGACTTCGACTTCGACTTCGACTTCGACTTCCACTTCCACTTTGACTTCGACTTCCACTTCAATTTTAACTTCAAAATCAAATTCAAATTCAACTTCAAAATCAACTTCGACTTCAACCTAAATGTCAACTGCAACTTCAACTGCAACTTCAACTGCAACCTCAACTGCAACTTCAACTGCAACTTCAACTGCAACTTTAACTTCAACTTCAACTTCAACTTCAACTTCAACTTTAACTTCAACTTCTACTTCAACATCAACTTTAACTCCAACTTTGACTTTGACTTCGACTTCAACATCAACTTCAAAATCAACTTCAAACTTAATTTCAACTTCAAAGTTCAACTTCAAATTCAACTTCAACTCTAAAATCAATTTCAACTTCAACTTCAAATACAACTTCAAACTCCACTTCAACTTCAACATGAACTTCAACTTCAACTTCATATTCTACTTAAACTTCAACTTCTACTCTAAATTCAACTTCAACTTTAACATCAACTGCAACTTTTATTTCAACTTCAATTTCAACTTCAATTTCATCTTCAAATTCAACTTCAATTTCAACTTCAACATCAACTTTAACTCCAACTTCGACTTCGACTTCGACTTCGACTTCGACTTCGACTTTGACTTCGACTTCAACTTCAACTTCGACTTCGACTTCGACTTCGACTTCGACTTCGACTTCGACTTCTTCTTCGACTTCGACTTCGACTTCGACTTCAAATTCTACTTTAACTTCAACTTCTACTCTAAATTCAACTTCAACTTTAACTCCAACTGCAACTTTTATTTCAACTTCAATTTCAACTTCAATTTCATCTTCAATTTCAACTTCAAATTCAACTTCAATTTCAACTTCAATTTCAATTTCAATTTCAACTTCAATTTCAACTTCAATTTCAACTTCAATTTCAACTTCAATTTCAACTTCATTTTCAACTTCAATTTCAACTTCAATTTCAACTTCAATTTCAACTTCAATTTCAACTTCAATTTCAACTTCAATTTCAACTTCAATTTCAACTTCAATTTCAACTTCAATTTCAACTTCAATTTCAACTTCAATTTCAACTTCAATTTCAACTTCAATTTCAACTTCAATTTCAACTTCAACTTCAATTTCAACTTCAATTTCAACATCAATTTCAACTTCAATTTCAACTTCAATTTCAACTTCAATTTCAACTTCAATTTCAACTTCAATTTCAACTTCGACTTCGACTTCAACTTCAACTTCAAATTTAATTTAAATTCAACTTCAACTTTGAATTCAACATCAACTTCAACTGCAACTTCAACTGCAACCTGAACTGCAACTTCAACTGCAACTTCAACTTCAACTTCAACTTTAACTTCAACTTCTACTTCAACATCAACTTTAACTCCAACTTTGACTTTGACTTCGACTTCGACTTCTACTTCTACTTCGACTTCGACTTTGACTTCGACTTCGCCTTCGACTTCGACTTCGACTTCGACTTCGACTTCGACTTCGACATCGACTTCGACTTCGACTTCGACTTCGACTTCGACTTCGACTACGACTTCGACTTCGACTTCGACTTCGACTTCGACTTCGACTTCGACTTCGACTTCGACTTCGACTTCGACTTCGACTTCGACTTCGACTTCGACTTCGTCTTCGACTTCAACTTCAACTTCAAATTTAATTTAAATTCAACTTCAACTCTGAATTCAACATCAACTCCAACTTTGACTTCGACTTCGACTTCGACTTCGACTTCGACTTCGATTTCGACTTCGACTTCAACTTCTACTTCAACATCAACTTTAACTAGAACTTTGACTTTGACTTCGACTTCGACTTCGACTTTGACTTCGACTTCGACTTCGACTTCGACTTCGACTTCGACTTCGACTTCGACTTCGACTTCGACTTCGACTTCGACTTCGACTTCGACTTCGACTTCGACTTCGACTTCGACTTCGACTTCGACTTCCACTTCAACTTCGACTTCCACTTCAATTTTAACTTCAAAATCAAATTCAAATTCAACATCAAAATCAACTTCAAAATCAACTTCAAACTTAACTTCAACTTCAACTTCAACTTCTACTTCAACTCCACTTTAACTCCAACTTTGACTTTAATTTCAACTTCAACTTCAACTTTAACTTCAAATTCGACTTTAACATCAACTTCAATTTCAACTTCAACTTCAACTTCTACTTCAACATCAACTTTAACTCCAACTTTGACTTCGACTTCGACTTCGATTTCGACTTCGACTTCGACTTCGACTTCGACTTCGACTTCGACTTCGACTTCGACTTCGACTTCGACTTCCACTTCCACTTCGACTTCGACTTCCACATCAATTTTAACTTCAAATTCAAATTCAAATTCAACTTCAAAATCAACTTCAAAATAAACTTCAAAATCAACTTCAAAATCAACTTCAAAATCAACTTCAAAATCAACTTCAAACTTAACTTCAACTTCAACTTCAACTTCAACTTCAACTTCTACTTCAACATCCACTTTAACTCCAACTTGGACTTTAACTTCAACTTCAACTTCGACTTCGACTTCAACCTAAATGTCAACTGCAACTTCAACTGCAACTTCAACTTTGACTTCGACTTCGACTTCGATTTCGACTTCGACTTCGACTTCGACTTCGACTTCGACTTCGACTTCGACTTCGATTTCGACTTCGACTTCGACTTCAACTTCTACTTCAACATCAACTTTAACAAGAACTTTGACTTTGACTTCGACTTCGACTTCGACTTCGACTTCGACTTCGACTTCGACTTCGACTTCGACTTCGACTTCGACTTCGACTTCGACTTCGACTTCGACTTCGACTTCGACTTCGACTTCGACTTCCACTTCAACTTCGACTTCCACTTCAATTTTAACTTCAAAATCAAATTCAAATTCAACATCAAAATCAAATTCAAATTCAACATCAAAATCAACTTCAAAATCAACTTCAAACTTAACTTCAACTTCAACTTCAACTTCTACTTCAACATCAACTTTAACTCCAACTTTGACTTCGACTTCGACTTCGATTTCGACTTCGACTTCGACTTCGATTTCGACGTCGACTTCGACTTCGACTTCGACTTCGACTTCCACTTCAACTTCGACTTCCACTTCAATTTTAACTTCAAAATCAAATTCAAATTCAACATCAAAATCAAATTCAAATTCAACATCAAAATCAACTTCAAAATCAACTTCAAACTTAACTTCAACTTCAACTTCAACTTCTACTTCAACATCAACTTTAACTCCAACTTTGACTTCGACTTCGACTTCGATTTCGACTTCGACTTCGACTTCGATTTCGACGTCGACTTCGACTTCGACTTCGACTTCGACTTCGACTTCGACTTCGACTTCAACTTCAAATTTAATTTAAATTCAACATCAACTCTGAATTCAACATCAACTTCAACATCGACTTCGACTTCAACCTAAATGTCAACTGCAACTTCAACTGCAACTTCAACTGCAACCTCAACTGCAACTTCAACTGCAACTTCAACTGCAACTTCAACTGCAACTTTAACTTCAACTTCAACTTCAACTGTAACTTCAACTTCTACTTCAACATCAACTTTAACTCCACCTTTGACTTTGACTTCAACTTCGACTTCGACTTCGACTTCGACTTCGACTTCGACTTCGACTTCGACTTCGACTTCGACTTCGACTTCGACTTCGACTTCGACTTCGACTTCGACTTCGACTTCGACTTCGACTTCGACTTCGACTTCGACTTCGACTTCCACTTCAACTTCGACTTCCACTTCAATTTTAACTTCAAAATCAAATTCAAATTCAACATCAAAATCAACTTCAAAATCAACTTCAAAATCAACTTCAAACTTAACTTCAACTTCAACTTCAACTTCTACTTCAACATCCACTTTAACTCCAACTTTGACTTTAATTTCAACTTCAACTTCAACTTTAACTTCAAATTCGACTTTAACATCAACTTCAATTTCAACTTCAACTTTAACTTCTACTTCAACATCTACTTTAACTCCAACTTTGACTTCGACTTCGACTTCGACTTCAACTTCGACTTCGACTTCGATTTCGACTTCGACTTCGACTTCGACTTCGTCTTCGACTTCAACTTCAACTTCAAATTTAATTTAAATTCAACTTCAACTCTGAATTCAAAATCAACTCCAACTTTGACTTCGACTTCGACTTTGACTTCGACTTCGACTTCGACTTCGACTTCGACTTCGACTTCGACTTCGACTTCGACTTCGACTTCGACTTCGACTTCGACTTCGACTTCGACTTCGACTTCGACTTCGACTTCGACTTCGACTTCCACTTCAACTTCGACTTCCACTTCAATTTTAACTTCAAAATCAAATTCAAATTCAACATCAAAATCAACTTCAAAATCAACTTCAAACTTAACTTCAACTTCAACTTCAACTTCTACTTCAACATCCACTTTAACTCCAACTTTGACTTTAATTTCAACTTCAACTTCAACTTTAACCTCAAATTCGACTTTAACATCAACTTCAATTTCAACTTCAACTTTAACTTCTACTTCAACATCAACTTTAACTCCAACTTTGACTTCGACTTCGACTTCGACTTCAACTTCGACTTCGACTTCGATTTCGACTTCGACTTCGGCTTCGACTTCGTCTTCGACTTCAACTTCAAATTTAATTTAAATTCAACTTCTACTCTGAATTCAACATCAACTTCAACATCGACTTCGACTTCAACCTAAATGTCAACTGCAACTTCAACTGCAACTTCAACTGCAACCTCAACTGCAACTTCAACTGCAACTTCAACTGCAACTTCAACTGCAACTTCAACTGCAACTTTAACTTCAACTTCAACTTCAACTTCAACTTCAACTGTAACTTCAACTTCTACTTCAACATCAACTTTAACTCCACCTTTGACTTTGACTTCGACTTCGACTTCGACTTCGACTTCGACTTCGACTTTGACTTCGACTTCGACTTCGACTTCGACTTCGACTTCGACTTCCACTTCAACTTCGACTTCCACTTCAATTTTAACTTCAAAATCAAATTCAAATTCAACATCAAAATCAACTTCAAAATCAACTTCAAACTTAACTTCAACTTCAACTTCAACTTCTACTTCAACATCCACTTTAACTCCAACTTTGACTTTAATTTCAACTTCAACTTCAACTTTAACCTCAAATTCGACTTTAACATCAACTTCAATTTCAACTTCAACTTTAACTTCTACTTCAACATCAACTTTAACTCCAACTTTGACTTCGACTTCGACTTCGACTTCGACTTCGACTTCGACTTCGATTTCGACTTCGACTTCGACTTCGACTTCGTCTTCGACTTCAACTTCAACTTCAAATTTAATTTAAATTCAACTTCAACTCTGAATTCAACATCAACTCCAACTTTGACTTCGACTTCGACTTCGATTTCGACTTCGACTTCGACTTCGATTTCGACTTCGACTTCGACTTCAACTTCTACTTCAACATCAACTTTAACTAGAACTTTGACTTTGACTTCGACTTCGACTTCGACTTTGACTTCGACTTCGACTTCGACTTCGACTTCGACTTCGACTTCGACTTCGACTTCGACTTCGACTTCGACTTCGACTTCGACTTCGACTTTGACTTCCACTTCCACTTCGACTTCGACTTCCACATCAATTTTAACTTCAAAATCAAATTCAAATTCAACTTCAAAATCAACTTCAAAATAAACTTCAAAATCAACTTCAAAATCAACTTCAAAATAA
Organism: Brachycybe producta; assembly: GCA_036925085.1. Lineage (NCBI taxonomy): Eukaryota > Metazoa > Arthropoda > Diplopoda > Playtdesmida > Andrognathidae > Brachycybe > Brachycybe producta. Next base: position 539,195 of record JAUPFP010000086.1, read on the forward strand.
ACTTCAAAATCAACTTCAAAATCAACTTCAAAATCAACTTCAAACTTAACTTCAACTTCAACTTCAACTTCAACTTCAACTTCTACTTCAACATCCACTTTAACTCCAACTTTGACTTTAACTTCAACTTCAACTTCAACTTTAACTTCTACTTCAACATCAACTTTAACTCCAACTTTGACTTCGACTTCGACTTCGACTTCGACTTCAACTTCAACTTCAAATTTAATTTAAATTCAACTTCAACTCTGAATTCAACATCAACTTCAACTTCGACTTCGACTTCAACCTAAATGTCAACTGCAACTTCAACTGCAACCTCAACTGCAACTTCAACTGCAACTTCAACTGAAACTTTAACTTCAACTTCAACTTCAACTTCAACTTTAACTTCTACTTCAACATCAACTTTAACTCCAACTTTGACTTCGACTTCGACTTCAACTTCGACTTCAACTTCGACTTCAACTTCGACTTCAACTTCAACTTCAAATTTAATTTAAATTCAACTTCAACTCTGAATTCAACATCAACTTCAACTTTGACTTCAACTTCAACCTAAATGTCAACTGCAACTTCAACTGCAACTTCAGCTGAAACCTCAACTGCAACTTCAACTGCAACTTCAACTGCCACTTTAACTTCGACTTTGACTTCGACTTCGACTTCGACTTCGACTTCGATTTCGACTTCGACTTCGACTTGGACTTGGACTTCAACTTCGACTTCGACTTCGATTTCGACTTCGACTTCAACTTCGATTTCGACGTCGACTTCGACTTCGACTTCGACTTCGACTTCAACTTCAACTTCAAATTTAATTTAAATTCAACATCAACTCTGAATTCAACATCAACTTCAACTTCGACTTCGACTTCAACCTAAATGTCAACTGCAACTTCAACTGCAACTTCAACTGCAACCTCAACTGCAACTTCAACTGCAACTTCAACTGCAACTTTAACTTCAACTTCAACTTCAACTTCAACTTCAACTTTAACTTCAACTTCTACTTCAACATCAACTTTAACTCCACCTTTGACTTTGACTTCGACTTCGACTTCGACTTCGACTTCGACTTCGACTTCGACTTCGACTTCGACTTCGACTTCGACTTCGATTTTGACGTCGACTTCGACTTCGACTTCGACTTCGACTTCGACTTCGACTTCAACTTCTACTTCAAATTTAATTTAAATTCAACATCAACTTCAACTTCGACTTCGACTTCAACCTAAATGTCAACTGCAACTTCAACTGCAACCTCAACTGCAACTTCAACTGCAACTTCAACTGCAACTTTAACTTCAACTTCAACTTCAACTTCAACTTCAACTTTAACTTCAACTTCTACTTCAACATCAACTTTAACTCCACCTTTGACTTTGACTTCGACTTCGACTTCGACTTCGACTTCGACTTCGACTTCAACTTCGACTTCGACTTCGACTTCGACTTCGACTTCGACTTCGACTTCGACTTCGACTTCGACTTCGACTTCGACTTCGACTTCGACTTCGACTTCGACTTCCACTTCAACTTCGACTTCCACTTCAATTTTAACTTCAAAATCAAATTCAAATTCAACATCAAAATCAACTTCAAAATCAACTTCAAACTTAACTTCAACTTCAACTTTAACTTCAACTTCAACTTCTACTTCAACATCCACTTTAACTCCAACTTTGACTTTAACTTCAACTTCAACTTCAATTTTAACTTCTACTTCAACATCAACTTTAACTCCAACTTTGACTTCGACTTCGACTTCGACTTCGACTTCAACTTCAACTTCAAATTTAATTTAAATTCAACTTCAACTTCAACTTTGACTTCGACTTCAACCTAAATGTCAACTGCAACTTCAACTGCAACTTCAACTGCAACCTCAACTGCAACTTCAACTGCAACTTCAACTGCAACTTCAACTGCAACTTTAACTTCGACTTCGACTTCGACTTCGACTTCGACTTCGACTTCGACTTCGACTTCGCCTTGGACTTGGACTTCGACTTGGACTTCGACTTCGACTTCGACTTCGACTTCGACTTCGACTTCGACTTCGACTTCGACATCGACTTCGACTTCGACTTCGACTTCGACTTCGACTTCGACTTCGACTTCGACTTCGACTTCGACTTCGACTTCAACATCAACTTCAAAATCAACTTCAAACTTAATTTAAACTTCAAGTTCAACTTCAAATTCAACTTCAACTCTAAATTCATCTTCAACTTCAACTTCAAATACAACTTCAAATTCAACTTCAACTTCAACATGAACTTCAACTTCAACTTCATATTCTACTTTAACTTCAACTTCTACTCTAAATTCAACTTCAACTTTAACTTCAACTGCAACTTTTATTTCAACTTCAATTTCAACTTCAATTTCATCTTCAAATTCAACTTCAATTTCAACTTCTATTTCAATTTCAATTTCAACTTCAATTTCAACTTCAATTTCAACTTCAATTTCAACTTCAATTTCAACTTCATTTTCAACTTCAATTTCAACTTCAATTTCAACTTCAATTTCAACTTCAATTTCAACTTCAATTTCAACTTCAATTTCATCTTCAATTTCAACTTCAATTTCAACTTCAATTTCAACTTCAATTTCAACTTCAATTTCAACTTCAATTTCAACTTCAATTTCAACTTCAATTTCAACTTCAATTTCAACTTCAATTTCAACTTCAATTTCAACTTCAATTTCAACTTCAATTTCAACTTCAATTTCAACTTCAATTTCAACTTCAACTTCAACTTCAACTTCAACTTTAACTTCAAATTCGACTTTAACATCAACTTCAATTTCAACTTCAACTTCAACTTCTACTTCAACATCAACTTTAACTCCAACTTTGACTTCTACTTCGACTTCAAATTCGACTTCGACTTCGACTGCGACTTCGACTTCGACTTCGACTTCGACTTCGACTTCGACTTCGACTTCGACTTCGACTTCCACTTCCACTTCGACTTCGACTTCCACATCAATTTTAACTTCAAAATCAAATTCAAATTCAACTTCAAAATCAACTTCAAAATCAACTTCAAAATAAACTTCAAAATCAACTTCAAAATCAACTTCAAAATCAACTTCAAAATCAACTTCAAACTTAACTTCAACTTCAACTTCGACTTTAACATCAACTTCAATTTCAACTTCAACTTCAACTTCTACTTCAACATCAACTTTAACTCCAACTTTGACTTCTACTTCGACTTTGACTTCGACTTCGACTTCGACTTCGACTTCGACTTCCACTTCAACTTCGACTTCCACTTCAATTTTAACTTCAAAATCAAATTCAAATTCAACTTCAACTTCAACTTCTACTTCAACATCAACTTTAACTCCAATTTCGACTTCGACTTCGACTTCGACTTCGACTTCGACTTCGACTTCGACTTCAACATCAACTTCAAATTCAACATCAACTTCAAAATGAACTTCAAACTTAATTTCAACTTCAATTTCAACTTCAATTTCATCTTCAAATTCAACTTCAATTTCAACTTCAATTTCAATTTCAATTTCAACTTCAATTTCAACTTCAATTTCAACTTCAATTTCAACTTCAATTTCAACTTCAATTTCAACTTCATTTTCAACTTCAATTTCAACTTCAATTTCAACTTCAATTTCAACTTCAATTTCAACTTCAATTTCAACTTCAATTTCAACTTCAATTTCAACTTCAATTTCAACTTCAATTTCAACTTCAATTTCAACTTCAATTTCAACTTCAATTTCAACTTCAATTTCAACTTCAATTTCAACTTCAATTTCAACTTCAGCTTCAACTTCAACTTCAACTTTAACTTCAAATTCGACTTTAACATCAACTTCAATTTCAACTTCAACTTCAACTTCTACTTCAACATCAACTTTAACTCCAACTTTGACTTCTACTTCGACTTCGACTTCGACTTCGACTTCGACTTCGACTTCGACTTCGACTTCGACTTCGACTTCGACTTCGACTTCGACTTCGACTTCCACTTCCACTTCAACTTCGACTTCCACTTCAATTTTAACTTCAAAATCAAATTCATATTCAACTTCAACTTCAACTTCTACTTCAACATCAACTTTAACTCCAACTTCGACTTCGACTTAGACTTCGACTTCAACTTCAACTTCAAATTTAATTGAAATTCAACTTCAACTCTGAATTCAACATCAACTTCAACTTCGACTTCGACTTCAACCTAAATGTCAACTGCAACTACAACTGCAACTTCAACTGCAACCTCAACTGCAACTTCAACTGCAACTTTAACTTCAACTTCAACTTCAACTTCAACTTCAACTTTAACTTCAACTTCTACTTCAACATCAACTTCGACTCCGACTCCGACTTCGACTCCGACTTCGACTCCGACTTCGACTCCGACTTCGACTCCGACTTCGACTCCGACTTCGACTCCGACTTCGACTCCGACTTCGACTCCGACTTCGACTCCGACTTCGACTCCGACTTCGACTCCGACTTCGACTCCGACTTCAACTTCGACTTCGACTTCGACTTCCACTTCCACTTCAACTTCGACTTCCACTTCAATTTTAACTTCTAAATCAAATTCAAATTCAACTTCAACTTCAACTTCTACTTCAACATCAACTTTAACTCCAACTTCGACTTCGACTTCGACTTCGACTTCAACTTCAACTTCAAATTTAATTGAAATTCAACTTCAACTCTGAATTCAACATCAACTTCAACTTCGACTTCGACTTCAACCTAAATGTCAACTGCAACTACAACTGCAACTTCAACTGCAACCTCAACTGCAACTTCAACTGCAACTTTAACTTCAACTTCAACTTCAACTTCAACTTCAACTTTAACTTCAACTTCTACTTCAACATCAACTTCGACTCCGACTCCGACTTCGACTCCGACTTCGACTCCGACTTCGACTCCGACTTCGACTCCGACTTCGACTCCGACTTCGACTCCGACTTCGACTCCGACTTCGACTCCGACTTCGACTCCGACTTCGACTCCGACTTCGACTCCGACTTCGACTCCAACTTCGACTCCGACTTCGACTTCGACTTCGACTTCCACTTCAACTTCGACTTCCACTTCAATTTTAACTTCAAAATCAAATTCAAATTCAACTTCAACTTCAACTTCTACTTCAACATCAACTTTAACTCCAACTTTGACTTCTACTTCGACTTCGACTTCGACTTCGACTTCGACTTCGACTTCGACTTCGACTTCGACTTCCACTTCCACTTCAACTTCGACTTCCACTTCAATTTTAACTTCAAAATCAAATTCAAATTCAACTTCAACTTCAACTTCTACTTCAACATCAACTTGAACTCCAACTTCGACTTCGACTTCGAGTTCCACTTCCACTTCCACTTCCACTTCAACTTCGACTTCCACTTCAACTTTAACTTCAAAATCAAACTCAAATTCAACTTCAAAATGAACTTCAAAATCAACTTCAAACTTAACTTCAACTTCAACTTCAACTTCAACTTCAACTTCAACTTCAACTTCAACTTCTACTTCAACATCCACTTTAACTCCAACTTTGACTTTAACTTCAACTTCAACTTCAACTTCAAATTCGACTTTAACATCAACTTCAATTTCAACTTCAACTTCAACTTCTACTTCAACATCAACTTTAACTCCAACTTCGACTTCGACTTCGACTTCGACTTCGACTTCGACTTCGACTTCGACTTCGACTTCGACTTCTTCTTCGACTTCGACTTCGACTTCGACTTCGACTTCAAATTCTACTTTAACTTCAACTTCTACTCTAAATTCAACTTCAACTTTAACTCCAACTGCAACTTTTATTTCAACTTCAATTTCAACTTCAATTTCATCTTCAATTTCAACTTCAAATTCAACTTCAATTTCAACTTCAATTTCAATTTCAATTTCAACTTCAATTTCAACTTCAATTTCAACTTCAATTTCAACTTCAATTTCAACTTCAATTTCAACTTCAATTTCAACTTCAATTTCAACTTCAATTTCAACTTCAATTTCAACTTCAATTTCAACTTCAATTTCAACTTCGACTTCGACTTCAACTTCAACTTCAAATTTCAACTTCAAGTTCAACTTCAAATTCAACTTCGACTCTAAATTCAACTTCAACTTCAACTTCAAATACAACTTCAAATTCAATTTCAACTTCAACATGAACTTCAACTTCAACTTCATATTCTACTTTAACTTCAACTTCTACTCTAAATTCAACTTCAACTTTAACTTCAACTGCAACTTTTATTTCAACTTCAATTTCAACTTCAATTTCATCTTCAAATTCATCTTCAATTTCAACTTCAATTTCAATTTCAATTTCAACTTCAATTTCAACTTCTATTTCAACTTCAATTTCAACTTCAATTTCAACTTCAATTTCAACTTCAATTTCAACTTCAATTTCAACTTCAATTTCAACTTCAATTTCAACTTCAATTTCAACTTCAATTTCAACTTCAATTTCAACTTCAATTTCAACTTCAATTTCAACTTCAATGTCAACTTCATTTTCAACTTCAATTTCTACTTCAATTTCAACTTCAATTTCAACTTCAATTTCAACTTCAATTTCAACTTCAATTTCAACTTCAATTTCAACTTCAATTTCAACTTCAATTTCAACTTCAATTTCAACTTCAATTTCAACTTCAATTTCAACTTCAATTTCAACTTCAATTTCAACTTCAATTTCAACTTCAATTTCAACTTCAATTTCAACTTCAATTTCAACATCAACTTTAACTTCAATTTCGACTTTAACATCAACTTCAATTTCAACTTCAACTTCAACTTCTACTTCAACATCAACTTTAACTCCAACTTTGACTTCTACTTCTACTTCTACTTCGACTTCGACTTCGACTTCGACTTCGACTTCGACTTCGACTTCGACTTCGACTTCGACTTCGACTTCGACTTCCACTTCCACTTCGACTTCGACTTCCACTTCAATTTTAACTTCAAAATCAAATTCAAATTCAACTTCAACTTCAACTTCTACTTCAACATCAACTTTAACTCCAACTTTGACTTCGACTTCGACTTTGACTTCGACTTCGACTTCGACTTCAACATCAACTTCAAAATCAACTTCAAAATCAACTTCAAACTAATTTCAACTTCAAGTTCAACTTCAAATTCAACTTCGACTCTAAATTCAACTTCAACTTCAACTTCAAATACAACTTCAAATTCAACTTCAAATTCAACTTCAACTTCAACATGAACTTCAACTTCAACTTCATATTCTACTTTAACTTCAACTTCTAATCTAAATTCAACTTCAACTTTAACTTCAACTGCAACTTTTATTTCAACTTCAATTTTATCTTCAAATTCAACTTCAATTTCAACTTCAATTTCAATTTCAATTTCAACTTCAATTTCAACTTCAATTTCAACTTCAATTTCAACTTAAATTTCAACTTCAATTTCAACTTCAATTTCAACTTCATTTTCAACTTCAATTTCAACTTCAATTTCAACTTCAATTTCAACTTCAATTTCAACTTCAATTTCAACTTTAATTTCAACTTCAATTTCAACTTCAATTTCAACTTCAATTTCAACTTCAATTTCAACTTCAATTTCAACTTCAATTTCATCTTCAAATTCAACTTCAATTTCAACTTCAATTTCAACTTCAATTTCAACTTCAATTTCAACTTCAATTTCAACTTCAATTTCAACTTCAATTTCAACTTCAATTTCAACTTCAATTTCAACTTCAATTTCAACTTCAATTTCAACTTCAATTTCAACTTCAATTTCAACTTCAATTTCAACTTCAATGTCAACTTCATTTTCAACTTCAATTTCTACTTCAATTTCAACTTCAACTTCAACTTCAACTTCGACTTCGACTTCAACCTAAATGTCAACTGCAAATACAACTGCAACTTCAACTGCAACTTTAACTTCAACTTCAACTTCAACTTCAACTTCAACTTTAACTTCAACTTCTACTTCAACATCAACTTCGACTCCGACTTCGACTTTGACTTCGACTTCGACTTCGACTTCGACTTCGACTTCGACTTCGACTTCGACTTCGACTTCGACTTCGACTTCAACTTCAACATCAACTTCAAATTCAACATCAACTTCAAAATGAACTTCAAACTTAATTTCAACTTCAAGTTCAACTTCAAATTCAACTTCGACTCTAAATTCAACTTCAACTTCAACTTCAAATACAACTTCAAATTCAACTTCAACTTCAACATGAACTTCAACTTCAACTTCATATTCTACTTTAACTTCAACTTCTAATCTAAATTCAACTTCAACTTTAACTTCAACTGCAACTTTTATTTCAACTTCAATTTCAACTTCAATTTCAACTTCAATTTCATCTTCAAATTCAACTTCAATTTCAACTTCAATTTCAATTTCAATTTCAACTTCAATTTCAACTTCAATTTCAACTTCAATTTCAACTTCAATTTCAACTTCAATGTCAACTTCATTTTCAACTTCAATTTCTACTTCAATTTCAACTTCAATTTCAACTTCAATTTCAACTTCAACTTCAACTTCTACTTCAACATCAACTTTGACTCCAACTTTGACTTCTACTTCTACTTCGACTTCGACTTCGACTTCGACTTCGACTTCGACTTCGACTTCGACTTCGACTTCGACTTCGACTTCGACTTCGACTTCGACTTCGACTTCGACTTCGACTTCGACTTTGACTTCCACTTCCACTTCAACTTCGACTTCCACTTCAATTTTAACTTCAAAATCAAATTCAAATTCAACTTCAACTTCAACTTCTACTTCAACATCAACTTTAACTCCAACTTTGACTTCGACTTCGACTTCGACTTCGACTTCGACTTCGACTTCGACTTCGACTTCGACTTCGACTTCGACTTCGACTTCGACTTCGACTTCGACTTCAACATCAACTTCAAAATCAACTTCAAAATCAACTTCAAAATCAACTTCAAACTTAATTTCAACTTCAAGTTCAACTTCAAATTCAACTTCGACTCTAAATTCAACTTCAACTTCAACTTCAAATACAACTTCAAATTCAAATTCAACTTCAACATGAACTTCAACTTCAACTTCATATTCTACTTTAACTTCAACTTCTAATCTAAATTCAACTTCAACTTTAACTTCAACTGCAACTTTTATTTCAACTTCAATTTCAACTTCAATTTCATCTTCAAATTCAACTTCAATTTCAACTTCAATTTCAATTTCAATTTCAACTTCAATTTCAACTTCAATTTCAACTTCAATTTCAACTTCAATTTCAACTTCATTTTCAACTTCAATTTCAACTTCAATTTCAACTTCAATTTCAACTTCAATTTCAACTTTAATTTCAACTTCAATTTCAACTTCAATTTCAACTTCAATTTCAACTTCAATTTCAACTTCAATTTCAACTTCAATTTCAACTTCAATTTCAACTTCAATTTCAACTTCAATTTCAACTTCAATTTCAACTTCAATTTCAACTTCAATTTCAACTTCAATTTCAACTTCAATTTCAACTTCAATTTCAACTTCAATTTCAACTTCAATTTCAACTTCAATTTCAACTTCAACTTAAACTTAAACTTTAACTTCAAATTCGACTTTAACATCAACTTCTATTTCAACTTCAACTTCAACTTCTTCAACATCAACTTTAACTCCAACTTTGACTTCTACTTCGACTTCGACTTCGACTTCAACCTAAATGTCAACTGCAACTACAACTGCAACTTCAACTGCAACCTCAACTGCAACTTCAACTGCAACTTTAACTTCAACTTCAACTTCAACTTCAACTTCAACTTCAACTTCAACTTTAACTTCAACTTCTACTTCAACATCAACTTCGACTCCAACTTCGACTTTGACTTCGACTTCGACTTCGACTTCGACTTCGACTTCGACTTTGACTTCGACTTCGACTTCGACTTCCACTTCAACTTCGACTTCCACTTCAATTTTAACTTCAAAATCAAATTCAAATTCAACTTCAACTTCAACTTCTACTTCAACATCAACTTTAACTCCAACTTCGACTTCGACTTCGACTTCGACTTTGACTTCGACTTCGACTTCAACATCAACTTCAAATTCAACATCAACTTCAAAATGAACTTCAAACTTAATTTCAATTTCAAGTTCAACTTCAAATTCAACTTCGACTCTAAATTCAACTTCAACTTCAACTTCAAATACAATTTCAAATTCAACTTCAACTTCAACATGAACTTCAACTTCAACTTTAACTCCAACTTCGACTTCGACTTCGACTTCGACTTCGACTTTGACTTCGACTTCGACTTCGATTTCGACTTCGACTTCGACTTCGACTTCGACTTTGACTTCAACATCAACTTCAAATTCAACATCAACTTCAAAATGAACTTCAAACTTAATTTCAATTTCAAGTTCAACTTCAACTTCAACTTCGACTCTAAATTCAACTTCAACTTCAACTTCAAATACAACTTCAAATTCAACTTCAACTTCAACATGAACTTCAACTTCAACTTCATATTCTACTTTAACTTCAACTTCTAATCTAAATTCAACTTCAACTTTAACTTCAACTGCAACTTTTATTTCAATTTCAATTTCAACTTCAAATTCATCTTAAAATTCAACTTCAATTTCAACTTCAATTTCAATTTCAATTTCAACTTCAATTTCAACTTCAATTTCAACTTCAATTTCAACTTCAATTTCAACTTCAATTTCAACTTCAATTTCAACTTCAATTTCAACTTCAATTTCAACTTCAATTTCAACTTCAATGTCAACTTCATTTTCAACTTCAATTTCTACTTCAATTTCAACTTCAATTTCAACTTCAATTTCAACTTCAATTTCAACTTCAATTTCAACTTCAATTTCAACTTCAATTTCAACTTCAATTTCAACTTCAATTTCAACTTCAATTTCAACTTCAATTTCAACTTCAATTTCAACTTCAATTTCAACTTCAATTTCAACTTCAATTTCAACTTCAATTTCAACTTCAACTTTAACTTCAATTTCGACTTTAACATCAACTTTAATTTCAACTTCAACTTCAACTTCTACTTCAACATCAACTTTAACTCCAACTTTGACTTCTACTTCTACTTCTACTTCGACTTCGACTTCGACTTCGACTTCGACTTCGACTTCGACTTCGACTTCGACTTCGACTTCGACTTCGACTTCGACTTCCACTTCCACTTCGACTTCGACTTCCACTTCAATTTTAACTTCAAAATCAAATTCAAATTCAACTTCAACTTCAACTTCTACTTCAACATCAACTTTAACTCCAACTTTGACTTCGACTTCGACTTTGACTTCGACTTCGACTTCGACTTCAACATCAACTTCAAAATCAACTTCAAAATCAACTTCAAACTTAATTTCAACTTCAAGTTCAACTTCAAATTCAACTTCGACTCTAAATTCAACTTCAACTTCAACTTCAAATACAACTTCAAATTCAACTTCAAATTCAACTTCAACTTCAACATGAACTTCAACTTCAACTTCATATTCTACTTTAACTTCAACTTCTAATCTAAATTCAACTTCAACTTTAACTTCAACTGCAACTTTTATTTCAACTTCAATTTTATCTTCAAATTCAACTTCAATTTCAACTTCAATTTCAACTTCATTTTCAACTTCAATTTCAACTTCAATTTCAACTTCAATTTCAACTTCAATTTCAACTTTAATTTCAACTTCAATTTCAACTTCAATTTCAACTTCAATTTCAACTTCAATTTCAACTTCAATTTCAACTTCAATTTCAACTTCAATTTCAACTTCAATTTCAACTTCGATTTCAACTTCAATTTCAACTTCAATTTCAACTTCAATTTCAACTTCAATTTCAACTTCAATTTCAACTTCAATTTCAACTTCAATTTCAACTTCAATTTCAACTTCAATTTCAACTTCAACTTAAACTTAAACTTTAACTTCAAATTCGAATTTAACATCAACTTCAATTTCAACATCAACTTCAACTTCTACTTCAACATCAACTTTAACTCCAACTTTGACTTCTACTTCGACTTCGACTTCGACTTCAACCTAAATGTCAACTGCAACTACAACTGCAACTTCAACTGCAACCTCAACTGCAACTTCAACTGCAACTTTAACTTCAACTTCAACTTCAACTTCAACTTCAACTTCAACTTTAACTTCAACTTCTACTTCAACATCAACTTCGACTCCAACTTCGACTTTGACTTCGACTTCGGCTTCGACTTCGACTTCGACTAAGACTTCGACTTCGACTTCGACTTCGACTTCGACTTCCACTTCAACTTCGACTTCCACTTCAATTTTAACTTCAAAATCAAATTCAAATTCAACTTCAACTTCAACTTCTACTTGAACATCAACTTTAACTCCAACTTCGACTTCGACTTCGACTTCGACTTCGACTTCGACTTCGACTTCGACTTCGACTTCGACTTCAACTTCGACTTCAACATCAACTTCAAATTCAACATCAATTTCAAAATGAACTTCAAACTTAATTTCAATTTCAAGTTCAACTTCAAATTCAACTTCGACTCTAAATTCAACTTCAACTTCAACTTCAAATACAACTTCAAATTCAACTTCAACTTCAACATGAACTTCAACTTCAACTTCATATTCTACTTTAACTTCAACTTCTAATCTAAATTCAACTTCAACTTTAACTTCAACTGCAACTTTTATTTCAATTTCAATTTCAACTTCAAATTCATCTTAAAATTCAACTTCAATTTCAACTTCAATTTCAATTTCAATTTCAACTTCAATTTCAACTTCAATTTCAACTTCAATTTCAACTTCAATTTCAACTTCAATGTCAACTTCATTTTCAACTTCAATTTCTACTTCAATTTCAACTTCAATTTCAACTTCAATTTCAACTTTAATTTCAACTTCAATTTCAACTTCAATTTCAACTTCAATTTCAACTTCAATTTCAACTTCAATTTCAACTTCAATTTCAACTTCAATTTCAACTTTAATTTCAACTTCAATTTCAACTTCAATTTCAATTTCAATTTCAACTTCAACTTAAACTTAAACTTTAACTTCAAATTCGACTTTAACATCAACTTCTATTTCAACTTCAACTTCAACTTCTTCAACATCAACTTTAACTCCAACTTTGACTTCTACTTCGACTTCGACTTCGACTTCAACCTAAATGTCAACTGCAACTACAACTGCAACTTCAACTGCAACCTCAACTGCAACTTCAACTGCAACTTTAACTTCAACTTCAACTTCAACTTCAACTTCAACTTCAACTTCAACTTTAACTTCAACTTCTACTTCAACATCAACTTCGACTCCAACTTCGACTCCAACTTCGACTTTGACTTCGACTTCGACTTCGACTTCGACTTCGACTTCGACTTCCACTTCAACTTCGACTTCCACTTCAATTTTAACTTCAAAATCAAATTCAAATTCAACTTCAACTTCAACTTCTACTTCAACATCAACTTTAACTCCAACTTCGACTTCGACTTCGACTTCGACTTTGACTTCGACTTCGACTTCAACATCAACTTCAAATTCAACATCAACTTCAAAATGAACTTCAAACTTAATTTCAATTTCAAGTTCAACTTCAAATTCAACTTCGACTCTAAATTCAACTTCAACTTCAACTTCAAATACAACTTCAAATTCAACTTCAACTTCAACATGCACTTCAACTTCAACTTTAACTCCAACTTCGACTTCGACTTCGACTTCGACTTCGACTTTGACTTCGACTTCGACTTCGACTTCGACTTCGACTTCGACTTCGACTTTGACTTCAACATCAACTTCAAATTCAACATCAACTTCAAAATGAACTTCAAACTTAATTTCAATTTCAAGTTCAACTTCAACTTCAACTTCGACTCTAAATTCAACTTCAACTTCAACTTCAAATACAACTTCAAATTCAACTTCAACTTCAACATGAACTTCAACTTCAACTTCATATTCTACTTTAACTTCAACTTCTAATCTAAATTCAACTTCAACTTTAACTTCAACTGTAACTTTTATTTCAATTTCAATTTCAACTTCAAATTCATCTTAAAATTCAACTTCAATTTCAACTTCAATTTCAATTTCAATTTCAACTTCAATTTCAACTTCAATTTCAACTTCAATTTCAACTTCAATTTCAACTTCAATTTCAACTTCAATTTCAACTTCAATGTCAACTTCATTTTCAACTTCAATTTCTACTTCAATTTCAACTTCAATTTCAACTTCAATTTCAACTTCAATTTCAACTTCAATTTCAACTTCAATTTCAACTTCAATTTCAACTTCAATTTCAACTTCAATTTCAACTTCAATTTCAACTTCAATTTCAACTTCAATTTCAACTTCAATTTCAACTTCAATTTCAACTTCAATTTCAACTTCAATTTCAACTTCAATTTCAACTTCAATTTCAACTTCAATTTCAACTTCAATTTCAACTTCAATTTCAACTTCAATTTCAACTTCAATTTCAACTTCAATTTCAACTTCAATTTCAACTTCAATTTCAACTTCAATTTAAACTTCAACTTCAACTTCGACTTCAACTTTAACTTCAATTTCGACTTTAACATCAACTTCAATTTCAACTTCAACTTCAACTTCTACTTCAACATCAACTTTAACTCCAACTTTGACTTCTACTTCTACTTCTACTTCGACTTCGACTTCGACTTCGACTTCGACTTCGACTTCGACTTCGACTTCGACTTCGACTTCGACTTCGACTTCCACTTCCACTTCGACTTCGACTTCCACTTCAATTTTAACTTCAAAATCAAATTCAAATTCAACTTCAACTTCAACTTCTACTTCAACATCAACTTTAACTCCAACTTTGACTTCGACTTCGACTTTGACTTCGACTTCGACTTCGACTTCGACTTCAACATCAACTTCAAAATCAACTTCAAAATCAACTTCAAACTTAATTTCAACTTCAAATTCAACTTCGACTCTAAATTCAACTTCAACTTCAACTTCAAATACAACTTCAAATTCAACTTCAACTTCAACATGAACTTCAACTTCAACTTCATATTCTACTTTAACTTCAACTTCTAATCTAAATTCAACTTCAACTTTAACTTCAACTGCAACTTTTATTTCAACTTCAATTTTATCTTCAAATTCAACTTCTATTTCAACTTCAATTTCAATTTCAATTTCAACTTCAATTTCAACTTCAATTTCAACTTCAATTTCAACTTCAATTTCAACTTCAATTTCAACTTCAATTTCAACTTCAATTTCAACTTCATTTTCAACTTCAATTTCAACTTCAATTTCAACTTCAATTTCAACTTCAATTTCAACTTTAATTTCAACTTCAATTTCAACTTCAATTTCAACTTCAATTTCAACTTCAATTTCAACTTCAATTTCAACTTCAATTTCAACTTCAATTTCAACTTCAATTTCAACTTCAATTTCAACTTCAATTTCAACTTCAATTTTAACTCCAACTTTGACTTCTACTTCTACTTCGACTTCGACTTCGACTTCGACTTCGA
This sequence comes from Brachycybe producta, assembly GCA_036925085.1. Lineage (NCBI taxonomy): Eukaryota > Metazoa > Arthropoda > Diplopoda > Playtdesmida > Andrognathidae > Brachycybe > Brachycybe producta. The sequence goes on from JAUPFP010000086.1 coordinate 554,771, forward strand.
CTTCGACTTCGACTTCGACTTCGACTTCGACTTCGACTTCGACTTCGACTTCGACTTCGACTTCGACTTCGACTTCGACTTCGACTTCGACTTCGACTTCGACTTCGACTTCGACTTCGACTTCGACTTCGACTTCGACTTCGACTTCGACTTCGACTTCGACTTCGACTTCGACTTCGACTTCCACTTTAACTTCGACTTCAAAATCAACTTCAAAATCAACTTCAAAATCAACTTCAAACTTAATTTCAACTTCAAGTGCAACTTCAAATTCAACTTCGACTCTAAATTCAACTTCAACTTTAACTTCAAATACAACTTCAAATTCAACTTCAACTTCAACATGAACTTCAACTTCAACTTCATATTCTACTTTAACTTCAACTTCTAATCTAAATTCAACTTCAACTTTAACTTCAATTTCAACTTCAATTTCAACTTCAATTTCAACTTCAATTTCAATTTCAATTTCAACTTCAATTTCAACTTCAATTTCAACTTCAATTTCAACTTCAATTTCAACTTCAATTTCAACTTCAATTTCAACTTCAATTTCAACTTCAATGTCAACTTCATTTTCAACTTCAATTTCTACTTCAATTTCAACTTCAACTTCAACTTCAACTTCGACTTCGACTTCAACCTAAATGTCAACTGCAACTACAACTGCAACTTCAACTGCAACTTTAACTTCAACTTCAACTTCAACTTCAACTTCAACTTTAACTTCAACTTCTACTTCAACATCAACTTCGACTCCAACTTCGACTTTGACTTCGACTTCGACTTCGACTTCTACTTCGACTTCGACTTCGACTTCGACTTCGACTTCGACTTCGACTTCGACTTCGACTTCGACTTCCACTTTAACTTCGACTTCAAAATCAACTTCAAAATCAACTTCAAAATCAACTTCAAACTTAATTTCAACTTCAAGTGCAACTTCAAATTCAACTTCGACTCTAAATTCAACTTCAACTTCAACTTCAAATACAACTTCAAATTCAACTTCAACTTCAACATGAACTTCAACTTCAACTTCATATTCTACTTTAACTTCAACTTCTAATCTAAATTCAACTTCAACTTTAACTTCAACTGCAACTTTTATTTCAACTTCAATTTCAACTTCAATTTCATCTTCAAATTCAACTTCAATTTCAACTTCAATTTCAATTTCAATTTGAACTTCAATTTCAACTTCAATTTCAACTTCAATTTCAACTTCAATTTCAACTTCATTTTCAACTTCAATTTCAACTTCAATTTCAACTTCAATTTCAACTTCAATTTCAACTTTAATTTCAACTTCAATTTCAACTTCAATTTCAACTTCAATTTCAACTTCAATTTCAACTTCAATTTCAACTTCAATTTCAACTTCAATTTCAACTTCAATTTCAACTTCAATTTCAACTTCAATTTCAACTTCAATTTCAACTTCAATTTCAACTTCAATTTCAACTTCAATTTCAACTTCAATTTCAACTTCAATTTCAACTTCAATTTCAACTTCAACTTAAACTTAAACTTTAACTTCAAATTCGACTTTAACATCAACTTCAATTTCAACGTCAACTTCAACTTCTACTTCAACATCAACTTTAACTCCAACTTTGACTTCTACTTCGACTTCGACTTCGACTTCAACCTAAATGTCAACTGCAACTACAACTGCAACTTCAACTGCAACCTCAACTGCAACTTCAACTGCAACTTTAACTTCAACTTCAACTTCAACTTCAACTTCAACTTCAACTTCAACTTCAACTTCAACTTTAACTTCAACTTCTACTTCAACATCAACTTCGACTCCAACTTCGACTTTGACTTCGACTTCGACTTCGACTTCGACTTCGACTTCGACTTCGACTAAGACTTCGACTTCGACTTCGACTTCGACTTCGACTTCCACTTCAACTTCGACTTCCACTTCAACTTCGACTTCCACTTCAATTTTAACTTCAAAATCAAATTCAAATTCAACTTCAACTTCAACTTCTACTTGAACATCAACTTTAACTCCAACTTCGACTTCGACTTCGACTTCGACTTCGACTTCGACTTCGACTTCGACTTCGACTTCGACTTCGACTTCGACTTCGACTTCAACTTCAACATGAACTTCAACTTCAACTTCATATTCTACTTTAACTTCAACTTCTAATCTAAATTCAACTTCAACTTTAACTTCAACTGCAACTTTTATTTCAATTTCAATTTCAACTTCAAATTCATCTTAAAATTCAACTTCAATTTCAACTTCAATTTCAATTTCAATTTCAACTTCAATTTCAACTTCAATTTCAACTTCAATTTCAACTTCAATTTCAACTTCAATGTCAACTTCATTTTCAACTTCAATTTCTACTTCAATTTCAACTTCAATTTCAACTTCAATTTCAACTTCAATTTCAACTTCAATTTCAACTTCAATTTCAACTTCAATTTCAACTTCAATTTCAACTTCAATTTCAACTTCAATTTCAACTTCAATTTCAACTTCAATTTCAACTTTAATTTCAACTTCAATTTCAACTTCAATTTCAACTTCAATTTCAACTTCAATTTCAATTTCAATTTCAACTTCAATTTCAACTTCAATTTCAACTTCAATTTCAACTTCAATTTCAACTTCAATTTCAACTTCAATTTCAACTTCAATTTCAACTTCAATTTCAACTTCAATTTCAACTTCAATTTCAACTTCAATTTCAACTTCAATTTCAACTTCAATTTCAACTTCAATTTCAACTTCAATTTCAACTTCAATTTCAACTTCAATTTCAACTTCAATTTCAACTTCAATTTCAACTTCAATTTCAACTTCAATGTCAACTTCATTTTCAACTTCAATTTCTACTTCAATTTCAACTTCAACTTCAACTTCAACTTCAACTTCGACTTCAACCTAAATGTCAACTGCAACTACAACTGCAACTTCAACTGCAACTTTAACTTCAACTTCAACTTCAACTTCAACTTCAACTTTAACTTCAACTTCTACTTCAACATTAACTTCGACTCCAACTTCGACTTTGACTTCGACTTCGACTTCGACTTCGACTTCGACTTCGACTTCGACTTCGACTTCGACTTCGACTTCGACTTCGACTTCGACTTCGACTTCAACATCAACTTTAACTCCAACTTCGACTTCGACTTCGACTTCGACTTCGACTTCGACTTCGACTTCGACTTCGACTTCGACTTCGACTTCGACTTCAACATCAACTTCAAATTCAACATCAACTTCAAAATGAACTTCAAACTTAATTTCAACTTCAAGTTCAACTTCAAATTCAACTTCAACTTCAACATGAACTTCAACTTCAACTTCATATTCTACTTTAACTTCAACTTCTAATCTAAATTCAACTTCAATTTCAACTTCAATTTCAACTTCAATTTCAACTTCAATTTCAACTTCAATTTCAACTTCAATTTCAACTTCAATTTCAACTTCAATTTCAACTTCAATTTCAACTTCAATTTCAACTTCAATTTCAACTTCAATGTCAACTTCATTTTCAACTTCAATTTCTACTTCAATTTCAACTTCAACTTCAACTTCAACTTCGACTTCGACTTCAACCTAAATGTCAACTGCAACTACAACTGCAACTTCAACTGCAACTTTAACTTCAACTTCAACTTCAACTTCAACTTCAACTTTAACTTCAACTTCTACTTCAACATTAACTTCGACTCCAACTTCGACTTTGACTTCGACTTCGACTTCGACTTCGACTTCGACTTCGACTTCGACTTCGACTTCGACTTTGACTTCGACTTCGACTTCCACTTCCACTTCAACTTCGACTTCCACTTCAATTTTAACTTCAAAATCAAATTCAAATTCAACTTCAATTTCAACTTCTACTTCAACATCAACTTTAACTCCAACTTCGACTTCGACTTCGACTTCGACTTCGACTTCGACTTCGACTTCGACTTCAACTTCGACTTCCACTTCAATTTTAACTTCAAAATCAAATTCAAATTCAACTTCAATTTCAACTTCTACTTCAACATCAACTTTAACTCCAACTTCGACTTCCACTTCCACTTCAACTTCGACTTCCACTTCAATTTTAACTTCAAAATCAAATTCAAATTCAACTTCAATTTCAACTTCTACTTCAACATCAACTTTAACTCCAACTTCGACTTCGACTTCAACTTCGACTTCGACTTCGACTTCGACTTCGACTTCGACTTCGACTTCGACTTCGACTTCGACTTCGACTTCAACATCAACTTCAAATTCAACATCAACTTCAAAATGAACTTCAAACTTAATTTCAACTTCAATTTCAACTTCAATTTCAACTTCAATTTCAACTTCAATTTCAACTTCAATTTCAACTTCAATTTCAACTTCAATTTCAACTTCAATTTCAACTTCAATTTCAACTTCAATTTCAACTTCAATGTCAACTTCATTTTCAACTTCAATTTCTACTTCAATTTCAACTTCAACTTCAACTTCAACTTCGACTTCGACTTCAACCTAAATGTCAACTGCAACTACAACTGCAACTTCAACTGCAACTTTAACTTCAACTTCAACTTCAACTTCAACTTCAACTTTAACTTCAACTTCTTCTTCAACATTAACTTCGACTCCAACTTCGACTTTGACTTCGACTTCGACTTCGACTTCGACTTCGACTTCGACTTCGACTTCGACTTCGACTTTGACTTCGACTTCGACTTCGACTTCGACTTCCACTTCAACTTCGACTTCCACTTCAATTTTAACTTCAAAATCAAATTCAAATTCAACTTCAATTTCAACTTCTACTTCAACATCAACTTTAACTCCAACTTCGACTTCGACTTCGACTTCAACTTCGACTTCGACTTCGACTTCGACTTCGACTTCGACTTCGACTTCGACTTCAACATCAACTTCAAATTCAACATCAACTTCAAAATGAACTTCAAACTTAATTTCAACTTCAAGTTCAACTTCAAATTCAACTTCAACTTCAACATGAACTTCAACTTCAACTTCATATTCTACTTTAACTTCAACTTCTAATCTAAATTCAACTTCAACTTTAACTTCAACTGCAACTTTTATTTCAACTTCAATTTCAACTTCAATTTCATCTTCAAATTCAACTTCAATTTCAACTTCAATTTCAATTTCAATTTCAACTTCAATTTCAACTTCAATTTCAACTTCAATTTCAACTTCAATTTCAACTTCAATTTCAACTTCAATTTCAACTTCAATTGCAACTTCAATGTCAACTTCATTTTCAACTTCAATTTCTACTTCAATTTCAACTTCAATTTCAACTTCAATTTCAACTTCAACTTCAACTTCTACTTCAACATCAACTTTAACTCCAACTTTGACTTCTACTTCTACTTCGACTTCGACTTCGACTTCGACTTCGACTTCGACTTCGACTTCGACTTCGACTTCGACTTCGACTTCGACTTCGACTTCGACTTCGACTTCGACTTCGACTTCGACTTCGACTTCGACTTCGACTTCGACTTCGACTTCGACTTCGACTTCGACTTCGACTTCGACTTCGACTTCGACTTCGACTTCGACTTCCACTTCCACTTCAACTTCGACTTCCACTTCAATTTTAACTTCAAAATCAAATTCAAATTCAACTTCAACTTCAACTTCTACTTCAACATCAACTTTAACTCCAACTTTGACTTCGACTTCGACTTCGACTTCGACTTCGACTTCGACTTCGACTTCGACTTCGACTTCGACCTCAACATCAACTTCAAAATCAACTTCAAAATCAACTTCAAAATCAACTTCAAACTTAATTTCAACTTCAAGTTCAACTTCAAATTCAACTTCGACTCTAAATTCAACTTCAACTTCAACTTCAAATACAACTTCAAATTCAACTTCAACTTCAACATGAACTTCAACTTCAACTTCATATTCTACTTTAACTTCAACTTCTAATCTAAATTCAACTTCAACTTTAACTTCAACTGCAACTTTTATTTCAACTTCAATTTCAACTTCAATTTCATCTTCAAATTCAACTTCAATTTCAACTTCAATTTCAATTTCAATTTCAACTTCAATTTCAACTTCAATTTCAACTTCAATTTCAACTTCATTTTCAACTTCAATTTCAACTTCAATTTCAACTTCAATTCCAACTTCAATTTCAACTTTAATTTCAACTTCAATTTCAACTTCAATTTCAACTTCAATTTCAACTTCAATTTCAACTTCAATTTCAACTTCAATTTCAACTTCAATTTCAACTTCAATTTCAACTTCAATTTCAACTTCAATTTCAACTTCAATTTCAACTTCAATTTCAACTTCAATTTCAACTTCAATTTCAACTTCAATTTCAACTTCAATTTCAACTTCAATTTCAACTTCAATTTCAACTTCAATTTCAACTTCAACTTAAACTTAAACTTTAACTTCAAATTCGACTTTAACATCAACTTCTATTTCAACTTCAACTTCAACTTCTACTTCAACATCAACTTTAACTCCAACTTTGACTTCTACTTCGACTTCGACTTCGACTTCAACCTAAATGTCAACTGCAACTACAACTGCAACTTCAACTGCAACCTCAACTGCAACTTCAACTGCAACTTTAACTTCAACTTCAACTTCAACTTCAACTTTAACTTCAACTTCTACTTCAACATCAACTTCGACTCCAACTTCGACTTTGACTTCGACTTCAACTTCGACTTCGACTTCGACTTCGACTTCGACTTCGACTTCGACTTCGACTTCGACTTCGACTTTGACTTCGACTTCCACTTCAACTTCGACTTCCACTTCAATTTTAACTTCAAAATCAAATTCAAATTCAACTTCAACTTCAACATGAACTTCAACTTCAACTTCATATTCTACTTTAACTTCAACTTCTAATCTAAATTCAACTTCAACTTTAACATCAACTGCAACTTTTATTTCAACTTCAATTTCAACTTCAATTTCATCTTCAAATTCAACTTCAATTTCAACTTCAATTTCAATTTCAATTTCAACTTCAATTTCAACTTCAATTTCAACTTCAATTTCAACTTCATTTTCAACTTCAATTTCAACTTCAATTTCAACTTCAATTCCAACTTCAATTTCAACTTTAATTTCAACTTCAATTTCAACTTCAATTTCAACTTCAATTTCAACTTCAATTTCAACTTCAATTTCAACTTCAATTTCAACTTCAATTTCAACTTCAATTTCAACTTCAATTTCAACTTCAATTTCAACTTCAATTTCAACTTCAATTTCAACTTCAATTTCAACTTCAATTTCAACTTCAATTTCAACTTCAATTTCAACTTCAATTTCAACTTCAATTTCAACTTCAATTTCAACTTCAATTTCAACTTCAATTTCAACTTCAACTTAAACTTAAACTTTAACTTCAAATTCGACTTTAACATCAACTTCTATTTCAACTTCAACTTCAACTTCTACTTCAACATCAACTTTAACTCCAACTTTGACTTCTACTTCGACTTCGACTTCGACTTCAACCTAAATGTCAACTGCAACTACAACTGCAACTTCAACTGCAACCTCAACTGCAACTTCAACTGCAACTTTAACTTCAACTTCAACTTCAACTTTAACTTCAACTTCTACTTCAACATCAACTTCGACTCCAACTTCGACTTTGACTTCGACTTCAACTTCGACTTCGACTTCGACTTCGACTTCGACTTCGACTTCGACTTCGACTTCGACTTCGACTTTGACTTCGACTTCCACTTCAACTTCGACTTCCACTTCAATTTTAACTTCAAAATCAAATTCAAATTCAACTTCAACTTCAACTTCTACTTCAACATCAACTTTAACTCCAACTTCGACTTCGACTTTGACTTCGACTTCGACTTTGACTTCGACTTCGACTTCGACTTCGACTTCGACTTCGACTTCGACTTCAACATCAACTTCAAATTCAACATCAACTTCAAAATGAACTTCAAACTTAATTTCAATTTCAAGTTCAACTTCAAATTCAACTTCGACTCTAAATTCAACTTCAACTTCAACTTCAAATACAACTTCAAATTCAACTTCAACTTCAACATGAACTTCAACTTCAACTTCATATTCTACTTTAACTTCAACTTCTAATCTAAATTCAACTTCAACTTTAACTTCAACTGCAACTTTTATTTCAATTTCAATATCAACTTCAAATTCATCTTAAAATTCAACTTCAATTTCAACTTCAATTTCAATTTCAATTTCAACTTCAATTTCAACTTCATTTTCAACTTCAATTTCAACTTCAATTTCAACTTCAATTTCAACTTCAATGTCAACTTCATTTTCAACTTCAATTTCTACTTCAATTTCAACTTCAATTTCAACTTCAATTTCAACTTCAATTTCAACTTCAATTTCAACTTCAATTTCAACTTCAATTTCAACATCAATTTCAACTTCAATTTCAACTTCAATTTCAACTTCACTTTCAACTTCAATTTCAACTTCAATTTCAACTTCAATTTCAACTTCAATTTCAACTTCAATTTCAACTTCAACTTCAACTTCAACTTTAACTTCAATTTCGACTTCAACATCAACTTTAACTCCAACTTTGACTTCTACTTCTACTTCTACTTCTACTTCGACTTCGACTTCGACTTCGACTTCGACTTCGACTTCGACCTCGACTTCGACTTCGACTTCGACTTCGACTTCGACTTCGACTTCGACTTCGACTTTGACTTCGACTTCGACTTCGACTTCGACTTCGACTTCACCATCAACTTCAAAATCAACTTCAAAATCAACTTCAAACTTAATTTCAACTTCAAGTTCAACTTCAAATTCAACTTCGACTCTAAATTCAACTTCAACTTCAACTTCAAATACAACTTCAAATTCAACTTCAACTTCAACATGAACTTCAACTTCAACTTCATATTCTACTTTAACTTCAACTTCTAATCTAAATTCAACTTCAACTTTAACTTCAACTGCAACTTTTATTTCAACTTCAATTTTATCTTCAAATTCAACTTCAATTTCAACTTCAATTTCAATTTCAATTTCAACTTCAATTTCAACTTCAATTTCAACTTCAATTTCAACTTCAATTTCAACTTCAAATTCAACTTCATTTTCAACTTCAATTTCAACTTCAATTTCAACTTCAATTTCAACTTCAATTTCAACTTCAATTTCAACTTCAATTTCAACTTCAATTTCAACTTCAATTTCAACTTCAATTTCAACTTCAATGTCAACTTCATTTTCAACTTCAATTTCTACTTCAATTTCAACTTCAATTTCAACTTCAATTTCAACTTCAATTTCAACTTCAATTTCAACTTCAATTTCAACATCAATTTCAACTTCAATTTCAACTTCAATTTCAACTTCACTTTCAACTTCAATTTCAACTTCAATTTTAACTTCAATTTCAACTTCAATTTCAACTTCAATTTCAACTTCAACTTCAACTTCAACTTTAACTTCAATTTCGACTTCAACATCAACTTTAACTCCAACTTTGACTTCTACTTCTACTTCTACTTCGACTTCGACTTCGACTTCGACTTCGACTTCGACTTCGACCTCGACTTCGACTTCGACTTCGACTTCGACTTCGACTTCGACTTCGACTTCGACTTCGACTTCGACTTCGACTTCGACTTCGACTTCGACTTCGACTTCGACTTCGACTTCCACTTCCACTTCCACTTCCACTTCCACTTCCACTTCAACTTCGACTTCCACTTCAATTTTAACTTCAAAATCAAATTCAAATTCAACTTCAACTTCAACTTCTACTTCAACATCAACTTTAACTCCAACTTTGACTTCGACTTCGACTTCGACTTCGACTTCGACTTCGACTTCGACTTCACCATCAACTTCAAAATCAACTTCAAAATCAACTTCAAACTTAATTTCAACTTCAAGTTCAACTTCAAATTCAACTTCGACTCTAAATTCAACTTCAACTTCAACTTCAAATACAACTTCAAATTCAACTTCAACTTCAACATGAACTTCAACTTCAACTTCATATTCTACTTTAACTTCAACTTCTAATCTAAATTCAACTTCAACTTTAACTTCAACTGCAACTTTTATTTCAACTTCAATTTTATCTTCAAATTCAACTTCAATTTCAACTTCAATTTCAATTTCAATTTCAACTTCAATTTCAACTTCAATTTCAACTTCAATTTCAACTTCAATTTCAACTTCAATTTCAACTTCATTTTCAACTTCAATTTCAACTTCAATTTCAACTTCAATTTCAACTTCAATTTCAACTTCAATTTCAACTTCAATTTCAACTTCAATTTCAACTTCAATTTCAACTTCAATTTCAACTTCAATTTCAACTTCAATTTCAACTTCAATTTCAACTTCAATTTCAACTTCAATTTCAACTTCAATTTCAACTTCAATTTCAACTTCAATTTCAACTTCAATTTCAACTTCAATTTCAACTTCAATTTCAACTTCAATTTCAACTTCAATTTCAACTTCAATTTCAACTTCAATTTCAACTTCAATTTCAACTTCAATTTCAACTTCAATTTCAACTTCAATTTCAACTTCAATGTCAACTTCATTTTCAACTTCAATTTCTACTTCAATTTCAACTTCAACTTCAACTTCAACTTCGACTTCGACTTCAACCTAAATGTCAACTGCAACTACAACTGCAACTTCAACTGCAACTTTAACTTCAACTTCAACTTCAACTTCAACTTCAACTTTAACTTCAACTTCTACTTCGACATCAACTTCGACTCCAACTTCGACTTTGACTTCGACTTCGACTTCGACTTCGACTTCGACTTCGACTTCGACTTCGACTTCGACTTCGACTTCGACTTCGACTTCCACTTTAACTTCGACTTCAAAATCAACTTCAAAATCAACTTCAAAATCAACTTCAAACTTAATTTCAACTTCAAGTTCAACTTCAAATTCAACTTCGACTCTAAATTCAACTTCAACTTCAACTTCAAATTCAACTTCAACTTCAACATGAACTTCAACTTCAACTTCATATTCTACTTTAACTTCAACTTCTAATCTAAATTCAACTTCAACTTTAACTTCAACTGCAACTTTTATTTCAACTTCAATTTTATCTTCAAATTCAACTTCAATTTCAACTTCAATTTCAATTTCAATTTCAACTTCAATTTCAACTTTAATTTCAACTTCAATTTCAACTTCAATTTCAACTTCAATTTCAACTTCAATTTCAACTTCATTTTCAACTTCAATTTCAACTTCAATTTCAACTTCAATTTCAACATCAATTTCAACTTTAATTTCAACTTCAATTTCAACTTCAATTTCAACTTCAATTTCAACTTCAATTTCAACTTCAATTTCAACTTCAATTTCAACTTCAATTTCAACTTCAATTTCAACTTCAATTTCAACTTCAATTTCAACTTCAATTTCAACTTCAATTTCAACTTCAATTTCAACTTCAATTTCAACTTCAATTTCAACTTCAATTTCAACTTCAATTTCAACTTCAATTTCAACTTCAATTTCAACTTCAATTTCAACTTCAATTTCAACTTCAATGTTAACTTCATTTTCAACTTCAATTTCTACTTCAATTTCAACTTCAACTTCAACTTCAACTTCGACTTCGACTTCAACCTAAATGTCAACTGCAACTACAACTGCAACTTCAACTGCAACTTTAACTTCAACTTCAACTTCAACTTCGACTTCGACTTCAACCTAAATGTCAACTGCAACTACAACTGCAACTTCAACTGCAACTTTAACTTCAACTTCAACTTCAACTTCAACTTCAACATGAACTTCAACTTCAACTTCATATTCTACTTTAACTTCAACTTCTAATCTAAATTCAACTTCAACTTTAACTTCAACTGCAACTTTTATTTCAACTTCAATTTTATCTTCAAATTCAACTTCAATTTCAACTTCAATTTCAATTTCAATTTCAACTTCAATTTCAACTTCAATTTCAACTTCAATTTCAACTTCAATTTCAACTTCAATTTCAACTTCAATTTCAACTTCAATTTCAACTTCAATTTCAACTTCAATTTCAACTTCAATTTCAACTTCAATTTCAACTTCAATTTCAACTTCAATTTCAACTTCAATTTCAACTTCAATTTCAACTTCAATTTCAACTTCAATTTCAACTTCAATTTCAACTTCAATTTCAACTTCAATTTCAACTTCAATTTCAACTTCAATTTCAACTTCAATGTCAACTTCATTTTCAACTTCAATTTCTACTTCAATTTCAACTTCAACTTCAACTTCAACTTCGACTTCGACTTCAACCTAAATGTCAACTGCAACTACAACTGCAACTTCAACTGCAACTTTAACTTCAACTTTAACTTCAACTTCAACTTCAACTTTAACTTCAACTTCTACTTCGACATCAACTTCGACTTTGACTTCGACTTCGACTTCGACTTCGACTTCGACTTCGACTTCGACTTCCACTTTAACTTCGACTTCAAAATCAACTTCAAAATCAACTTCAAAATCAACTTCAAACTTAATTTCAACTTCAAGTTCAACTTCAAATTCAACTTCGACTCTAAATTCAACTTCAACTTCAACTTCAAATTCAACTTCAACTTCAACATGAACTTCAACTTCAACTTCATATTCTACTTTAACTTCAACTTCTAATCTAAATTCAACTTCAACTTTAACTTCAACTGCAACTTTTATTTCAACTTCAATTTTATCTTCAAATTCAACTTCAATTTCAACTTCAATTTCAACTTCAATTTCAACTTCAATTTCAACTTCAATTTCAACTTCAATTTCAACTTCATTTTCAACTTCAATTTCAACTTCAATTTCAACTTCAATTTCAACTTCAATTTCAACTTCAATTTCAACTTCAATTTCAACTTCAATTTCAACTTCAATTTCAACTTCAATTTCAACTTCAATTTCAACTTCAATTTCAACTTCAATTTCAACTTCAATTTCAACTTCAATTTCAACTTCACTTTCAACTTCAATTTCAACTTCAATTTCAACTTCAATTTCAACTTCAATTTCAACTTCAATTTCAACTTCAACTTCAACTTCAACTTTAACTTCAATTTCGACTTCAACATCAACTTTAACTCCAACTTTGACTTCTACTTCTACTTCTACTTCGACTTCGACTT